>NAJO01000032.1:0-521462 GCA_002077065.1 Cryoendolithus antarcticus | reverse complement strand
AGTACTAGAGCGACTTTGCATTCGAAGCGTATATAAAGCATAAGCTAAGCATAGCGTTTTATCCGTAGATAGATAGACAAATAGAAAGAATAAATTAAACACTAGAATAGTACTTACGGTATTATTCTTCTAAAGAACAAGATTAATGGTCTTTAAAGCTATAGTAAGCTAAATTCGCGGTTAATAATAGCGTATACTAGGCGACTCGTATAAGTCCCTTCGAGCTATTATATAGTTAGTATCTAGAGATTCGAGACCCGATTCGAGACGAATCTCGGGAGGAGAAGGTACTAGTAGCGGCTAAGCGTGTAAGAAGTATGCGAAGCGTATACGCGGCGCTTATAGAGCGCTAGCGTATAGCCTAGGAGTCGTAGAAGATGTACTAAAACAAGCGCTAGAAGCCGATAACGTTTAAAGTCGGTAATAAGGTGCTATTATTAATAAAGAATCTACGGCTATAAGGCGAAAAGAAGAAGCTTAGCGCTAAGTACGTCGGGCCGTTTCGGATCCGTAACGTAGTCGGGCCGTAAGCTTATCGCCTATTACTTCCGACGTCGTATATTATTTATAATGTCTTTTATATATCGTTACTTAAGCTATAGAGGTAGCGAGTAGGCGAGGAGCTTACTAAGCCTATACCTCTAGTAGAGCATAATAACGAGTAGGAAGTTAAGGTAATCTAAGGCTCTAAGAAGTAGAAGGGCAAGTAATAGTATTTAGTCTAGTAGAAAGGATAGCTAGAAGAATATACTAGTTAGGAGCTAAAAGAGCACTATAAGGGAGCTAAGGAGATAATTAGCGTATAGGAGGCGTAGGCTAGGAGCACGAAGTTAACGAGAGCGAAGCGGGTAAGACGGTAAGAAGTAAGTAGGTAGGAAGTTATTAATTTCCTACCGCGCTACGTAGGCGTAACGCCGCCGTAGAGTAGGGGCGGCGACGGGAGTATACTAGCGGACCTACCGCCCCTCTCTTACCTCCTCTCCTCTCCTTCGTCCTCCCCTCCTTACTCCTCCTCGCTCTCCTCCTCCTCCTCGAGGGCGGCGGCGGGGCCGTCCGGGCCTAGTAGCGCGTCGACGCCGGCGAGGTTAGCCGGCGTAGCGCCTACGAGGCGTAGGCCCTACGTAGGGAGTTAGTATACGCTACGCGCGGCAAAAAATGCTTAGAAAAAACTTACTATCTTCCCTAACTCTACTAACGCTAGCACGCCGCGGCGTAGCGACTATATCTCTAGAATAGAGACGTCGGTATTACGGCCCGCCTACGTACCGCCTACGGTAGGCTTACGAGGCGACGCGCGGTCGCCGGCGAGCTTATTACGGTTACGGTCTAGGACCTTAAGCTTAGCGGCTAGGACGTCGGTATAGGCGCGCGCGGTATATAGGAGGTGCGTATCCGGGGCGTCGTCGCCCTCTAGGTTACGCGTAAGCGTAGCGCGCGCGCGGACGACCTCGTTAAGGAAGGGGATTAGGGCCTAGTCGGTCGGTATATACGTATACTTACCGCTTACGTAGCGCTAGCACTTCTAGGCGAAGGGACCGAAGTCCGTATCGTAGTCGTACTCTACTTAAGCTATTAGTATGCGAGGTACTTACGAGGCGCTTACGAAGCGTAGGAATAACGCGTACCGTCTATATTATCGTTAAGGTAGGGAATGCACTAGTTATAGATCTTAATAAGGGGAGTTAAGTTGTTTATCGCTATTACGGTATACGTACGGGAAACGTGCGTAGTACGTACGTATATAGTGCGACGAGCTTATAGTACGCTTAACAAAAACAACTTGTAAGAGGCGTAAGTATATTAAGAAGGGAGTAGGAAAAGCGTAGCTTATAAGTAAGCGGAGCGCTTTGTTATTATTATCCTAACTAGGAAATTCTATAACATTCTATAAAGCTAAATAATAGAAGGTACGCGAGGGAGTTAATTTGCGCACTCTACGCGTATATTACGAACACGCGTCTCGCCTACGATAAAGGAATGCATATTCCTGCGATTGCTATATAGTCACCTCGGTAACAAACATACTACGACGATAGGAAGTTATCGCCTACGCTATATACTATTCCGCTTAGTCGAGGACGACTAATGCAGGAGGGGAGGCAATTGTTATAGGACGTGGTTGGTATGCAGCATAGGCGTCGAAGCCTAATGGCCTTAGGCACGAAGCTTAGCGGCTGCATGCGCACTACCTACGAGTTATAGGCGGATAATGCGTAAAGCAGCGATTAGTTTTGGGATCCAGGCGGTGCTTGCCTAGGGTCGTCCTATACGTTGCGAGATACCTATACTATAGATATCCTTTATCAGAAATATATGACATAAGCTGCAATTTTGTGGCGAAGCTGTGCTCCGCACTTGCTCAAGTCCTCATGTCCAACCAAAAAGCTGATGCCTACACATACCACTAACACACTATGTGGCACAGCGCCAACACACATTCATTCCTGACTGACGGCATGAAGAGTATTGAGTACATCATGTTCGAACGGTCGTACTCGTCATGGTAGGTCTACTTCCATATATATTTCTAGCCACTCCTCAGCATCTCATCAATAATGCTCATCCACAACTCCCTCCCAAACTACATAATCATCCGCACCGCCATCTTCTTCCTCCGCAGCATAACGCCCTTGAGCATTCTCTACATAGTTATAGTGATACCCACCACCATCGCCATATCTGCCAGGGATCCCTCAAGCCGCCGCACGCCCCGGATCGTTCTCCCCTTGGCCCTGGGAATCTACCCATTCGCGGAGACGCTGTTCTACCTGCTAGTCTACCTTCCATTGAAATCGCGTCTCCAAGCACCGGCGACACATCCCTTGGCATACGGCCTCAAGGAACGAAACTTACTCTTCGCCCGGATTCTCGGAAGCGTGACTGATGTCCGCCGGTATCTCTCTGGCTGGTTCTATGGCGTACCTGTCGAGGAGATCTCGCGACAGAGAGTCAAAGACTTCGTGGCGTGGTCGCTGCTCAACGCACGCTATGAGGGGCTTACGACGGAGGTAAAGGGAGAGATCGACGGCTATGTTGATGAGCTGCAGGAAAGGCTTGGGGAGGAGTTGGAGCAGGGGGATGAAGGTGCGAAGCCATTGAGGACGACGTTTGATGAGGTCAGGATGGCGCATCGGCCGTTGATGTGGTATAGCGTGAGTACCACTGGAGTAAGAAGTCCCGCTCTCGGTTACTGACGACATGGCAGATCGTAGGCCTCGTGGACACATTCGTGCATATCCGCATGCTGCTCGGCTCCTTCGATTATTACCGCCCATCGCTCATCACCACACTCTCCGTCTTCCCACCTCGCCCCTTAGCTTTACTGGGTCAAGCGCAGAAGCGACCTGGACCGCTAGCGTACTGGTACCGCCCTCACGCGTCCACCAGCAAACTCCCCCTCGTCTTCCTCCACGGCATTGGAGTTGGTCTGTACACCTACGTCGACTTCCTCAATTCAATCAATACCTCTACGCGCGGCCGTGACAAGCACTCGCCTCTTGATGAAGGGCAGATTGGCCTTATAGTCGTCGAGATCTTACCCATCAGCGCCCGGATCTACGCGCCAGCTCTCACGACGCCAGAGACGAAAGCAGCACTTCACGAGATACTGGAGAGTCATGGCTGGACTGACTTCGTGCTTGTCGGACATTCGTACGTCAAAGACCCCCCATCCTCCGTAGATCCAATTGGCGTCGCTAACAATTCCTCCTAGCTACGGCACAGCCCTCGCCTCGACCCTCCTCCGCGACCCCCTGTGGACACCTCGTATCAAAGCCACAATGCTGATGGATCCAATCTGCTTTCTCCTTCACTTGCCAGACATAGCTTATAACTTCGTTCGTCCCCTCTCGTGCTCCCATCTCAGCTGGCTGCATTCACTAACACCTACTCTATAGACCCGTCGCGCGCCCCACAACGCAGCAGAGCACATGCTACAGTACTTCTCCTCCCTTGACCCTCTAATCTCCCATACGCTGTCGCGACGGTTCTTCTGGAGCGAGTATAGTCTCTGGCTCGAGGACCTCCCTTCCTCTCTGCCCATCGTCATTACACTGAGTGGTGTGGATTTGATCGTGCCGGTGCGGGAAGTGGGTGCCTATCTCACAGATGGGGCGCTGGACGGGACTAGCGAGGGAGCTAGCATGGCGAAGAAAGAAAGGGATGTGCGGGAGTGGCGGGAGGGAAAGAGGGAAGTGCTGTGGTTCGGGGAGCTGAACCACGCGGGGCTGTTCGCTGAAAAATGGGCGAGGGAGAAGGTGGCGGGGTGCGTGAGAGATCTGTGCGGCGAAGCTATGGGAAGGGAGATATCGACGTAAAGACAACGATAACCTCTGCTATGGAGCAAGCCATATCCTGACGGGCCGTCGGAAGTACGAACACCTTCCAAGCTATTCTAAGTTTCACCCAAAGGTTTTGTTCCACCAAGTTGGCCGCCCGCCGTGCAACTCGCCCAACAGCGTCCCTAGACTGGCCGCTGTACTCTGTTGCCCAACAGGCGGCGGCGCCGTGAAGCCTTGAGCATTGCTGCGCGGAGCCTGGCTGCCTGGTCCAATCTGCGAGTTGACCCGTGTGTCTCTCCGCTCGTCCTTGCCCTGCGCAGTGCTGGTGCCTTCGACACCAGGCTGCTGCTGCTGCTGCGCAGGCCCGGAACCAAAGACAAACTGCTCGTCCAGACGATCCGGCTCCGTGGCGCTGAAGTCAAAGCCGAAAGCCTCCGCGAAGCGAGGGTCGAAATCCCCAAACCCCGGATCAGGAAGCGGTGCTGCGTCGCCGCCGCTAGCGTTTGCCGCAGCGGCTCCGACGTCCAGAATCTCATGGAGGAGCGGGACGGTTCGACCAAGTTGCTCCACGACTGTATCGTATCCGGTATCGATATCTTGCGTCGTGGCCCTCTAAGCCTCGAACCCAACCTGCGCAGCCGGGATGTTCTGTAGTGTATTGATTCTGATCTGGGCGGAATCCGAATGCCCGGCAGGACCCAAAGAGATGCTCCCATCCACATTGCCACGTCCAGTATTAAGGATAGCTTGAATAGCAGCCTCGTATGCCGGGATCGTTTTCAACGCCTCGTTCCGAGCCCACCATGTCGCGGCGTCCATGGTCTCGATTCCCTGCCCTCCAAGCCCCGTCCTAGTTCCAGTCCCGGCTCCTTCACCCTGCCCAAAATTCACGAGATTAGGGAATTCGGCTGCCTAAGCCCCCGTCCCATCGCCTCCCGGAGTTCCCGCCCCAAACATCTCCCCTCCATCATCCATACCATGTAGCGCTTCGCCGAAAGCACTCTCTTCCAGCCCGCCATCAAAGTCGATCAAGCCATCTCCGTCGGTACCAAGGCCTCCGTCTGCGCCTAGATCATCAGTACCGCCGAGGCCTGCCCCAAGGTCCACGGCACTGGCGCCGAAGTCGACGAAATTCGTATCGTAGAGCGGCTCGTCTTGCGTCGTTTCTGTGAGGACAGCGTTTGGATCTGTGCCGGAGATCGAGACAGGCGCGTTGTACTGCTGCGCGATGGAGTCGGCTGTGGGTGGGTTCGGGTCTGAAAGGGGGGTTTGCAGGGGCGGAAGGGGAGTGGAGGTCGGGCGGACGGTCATACTATTAAGGTCTATGCCCTGTGAGACTCCGCGGGGGACGCCACCTTGAGCTTGAGGTGGCGGGGCGGGGGAGTAGCGTTGCTGCTGCTGCTGTTGCATCGAGGGTTGGTAGGAGGCTTGTGGTGGGGCCTGTTGTTGGTACGCCGAGGGTTGCGGCGATTGTTGATAGGTCTGCTGCTGGAGCGGTGTGGACGTGCGAGATTGATGAGGTACGTTGCTGTAGGGATTCAGATGGGTCGATGAAGACGGCGGAGGAAATGCGGTCGGCTGGAAGTCCATGCTGTCGTTGTGTGACTGAAGTTTCAGCGGAGACTCTGACCGTTGAGCTGATGGCTGTCGGGCTGGTTGCTCTTCAGGCTGCTCCAGACCGCCCTTTTCGACCAAGGTCACGGCTTTGCGCTCAACGAATTTGGTACCGAGTGCGCCTTCCACTTCTTTGACGATGTCCTCGATAGTCTCCTTACTCTCTGTAGCAGCATGACCATTCGAAACGGGCTCGTCCAGTCTGTAGACGGATGCTGCACGCTCGTGACCTTCCCATGTGGCGTCCCGTAGCTTGTTTGCAGCGTGAAGGACCTTCTTCGTTTGCTTCCAGCCCTGCATGTTCTTAGCATGCTCTGCCTTCATGCGTTCGATCTCCGCCTGGCCAGTCTCGAGGTAGTCCTGAACACGCTTGTTGAACTCTTCGATCTTGTCTTGACTCAAGTTTGTGAAAGGTGGCGCTTCCTTGGCTTCTGCAGTGCTGTCGACGGGTTGAGTCTCTGATGGAGGTTCCAGCAGTCCCTCAGTCAACGGCTTCAATTCCCCCATAAGGCCGAGTCCGAGATCAGCTGGCACGATCTGTCCAGTGGAGTATGGTGACGAGAAGACCTCTTCCATCCAGCGATGGTGTTGCTGGTATCTGGTCATACTGATGTCGCGAGGTGTGAGATGGTCAAAGTAGTCTCCGAGTGCAGTGTTCTCTTCATCTTCAATGCTGGTATCCGGCAGTCCCTCAGCCGTGCCTGGTAGTGTCGACGTGCGCTGCCTCTTCGCCGGCGGCTGTTGGCCGTAGCCCGGCGGATACGCCGCTTGAGCATATCTGTTCTGGGCCACAGGCATGGGATTTGAGCCGTAGAAGCCAGGCTGCATCATGTTGTGGCCCATCTGCCCGCCCGTGGGACCATTGATCTGCGGCCAGTGTTCACGATCATGCAGCATGAACTCGCGCTTCTCGAGTCTGCCCTGGCTTTGCAGGTGCTGTCGCTCTTGCAGTGTCTGTCGTACATTGGGCTGGATTGGGATCTGTTGCACGGGCAGGATGTGGTTCTGCTGCGCCGAGTGGTAGTGCACGATCCATAGCGATGGGTCTGGCGCAGCAGCAGGTACGTTCGGCGCCTTCGCGATGATGTGGTAGCGTGTGCGCGCGTGATTCGCGATCTGATCGATGCCTGGCCTGTAGCCTAGCGTGTGTCTGAGGATCTCAATGGTGTAGCCCTGGAAGTCTATGCGCTGTGTCGTCTCTGGGTCACCCCATACGTAGCCATCCGATGCCCAGTGGTTGCCCTTTGTCGGTGATAGCCACTCCAGCCATATTGTGCCATCAGGCGGCATGTGTACGTAGGTCCATGACATGGGCGCTGTCCCCTTGACCACGACAGGGCTGTCCAGCAGGTAGCGCACTGCTTGCTCGACGGGCAGCTGGGCCACGAGGGGGAATGGGTAGGTGGAGATGAGATGGACATGGTGTTGCAGCTGCGGCGCGACGCCATAGCTTGGGTCTTGCATTGTAATTGCTGTGAGGCGCGTTGTCCTGTTAGCAATGTGGTGTTGCAGTGTGTGTTCAGTCAATGCTATGTCTGCATGTATTCAGGACGCGATCGCGTATATTCAGGCCGAAGTTGCGGCTCTGCGGGCCAGGCCGGCGCATTTGGGTGTCACTTTCGAGTTGACTGAGCTGCACTATCCTCATCGCTGCGATTACCACCATTTCATTCACAGTACAGTATGTCTGGTCGACGGGACTTCCTCACGCAACAAGCGCCAGAGAACTACGTCGCCGGTCTCGGTCGCGGTGCCACAGGCTTCACCACACGATCAGATCTCGGTCCAGCTCGTGAAGGACCCAGCGAGGATCAGATCAAAGAGGCGCTCGCCAAGCGCGCAGCACAGCTAGGCAACGACCCGCCTACAGCGTACGGCGCTGGTAAGAAGAAGGCCGAAGAGGAAGAAGTCGAGGACCAGTTCCGCGATGCCGAGAACGAGGAAGGTCTGTTCGCGACAGGCAACTACGATCGGGACGACGATGAGGCAGATCGGATCTATCAGGCGGTAGACGAGCGGCAGGACAAGCGGAGGAGAGCCACGAGGTTAGTCGTTCCCCACACCCCTTGCACTTCCCCTTCCCCCGCACACAGCACATATCTATCAACACCGATGTTCATCACATATCTCGCAGCACGGTGCTTTGGGAAAACATGCCGACATGAAGTTTCTCACAGGGAAGCTCACGAGCAAGAGCAACGCGATCAGTACGAGCGGGACAACCCGAAGATCCAGCAACAATTTGCCGATTTGAAGAGGGCGCTGGGCGCTGTCAGTGATGAGGACTGGGCAAGTATACCTGAGGTGGGTGACCTGACGGGAAAGAATCGGCGAAGTAAGCAGAATGCGCGGCAGAGGTTCTATGCTGTGCCGGACAGTGTGCTGGCCGGAGCGAGGGACAGCACGCAGCTAGGGACTGAGGTGCAGGATGATGCTGTGATGACTGAGGCGAATGGAGGAGATCAAGCAGATGGTACGATGACGAATTTTGCGGACATCGGTGCTGCGCGAGACAGGGTCTTGGCTGTGCGGCTGGATCAAGCAGCTCAAGGCACAGAATCAGTGGCGGGCACAAGTACAAGCATCGACCCAAGAGGCTATCTGACATCACTAAGCATGTCTGAGCGCAAAGCGGGCGAAGTACCTGTCGGCGACATCAAGCGCGCGCGGCAGCTGCTCGAATCAGTCATTAAGACCAATCCTCGACATGGACCCGGGTGGATTGCTGCAGCTCGGCTTGAGGAGTTCGCTGGCAAGATTGTCGCTGCACGGAATGTCATGCGACGAGGATGTGAGATGTGTCCAAAAAGCGAGGACGTGTGGCTGGAGAGCATACGTCTACACGACAACCAGAACGCCAAGATCATTGCTGCGAAGGCTATCGAAAATAACGATCGCTCCGTGAGACTATGGGTAGAGGCAATGAAGCTGGAATCTGTGCCAGCTGCCAAGAAGCGCGTACTACGCAAAGCTCTCGATCATATCCCTCAGTCGGTGGCGATCTGGAAGGAGGCTGTGAACTTGGAGGAGGATCCAGCTGATGCAAGACTGCTGCTTGCCAAAGCGACTGAGATCATTCCCTTATCTGTCGAGCTCTGGCTAGCGCTTGCACGCTTAGAAGATCCCGACAATGCTCAGAAAGTCCTCAACAAAGCCCGTCAAGCAGTGCCCGGCAGCTACGAGATCTGGATCGCCGCAGCTCGCCTGCAGGAGCAGGTCGGCAAGAGCGATATGGTCTTCCGCGTGATGGAGCGCGGTATCAAATCCCTCGCAAAAGCCAGTGCGATGCTGAAGCGCGAAGAGTGGATCACACAAGCCGAGATCTGTGAAGAAGAGTCCGCCCCAATCACATGCCAAGCTATCATCAAAGAGACCCTCGGCTGGAGTCTAGACGAAGACGACGACCGCAAGCAGATCTGGCTCGATGACGCGAAAGCCTCGACAAACCGGGGTCGCTACGAAACAGCGCGCGCAATCTACGCCTACGCCCTACGAGTGTTCTACAACCGCAAGTCCCTCTGGCTCGCAGCTGCTGACCTCGAACGCACCCACGGCACAAAAGACGCTCTCTGGGCCCTGCTAGAGAAGGCAGTCGCCTCCTGCCCCTCCTCCGAAGTCCTCTGGATGCAACTCGCACGCGAGAAGTGGAGTGCGGGCTCCATCGATGACGCCCGCCGAGTCCTCGGTCTGGCTTTCCAGCAAAACCCCGGAAATGAGAACATCTGGCTCGAAGCCGTGCGCCTCGAAGCAGACAACGGCGAAACCGACAAAGCGCGCAACTTACTCGAGACAGCGCGGAGTGAAGCAAACACCGATCGCGTGTGGATCAAATCCATAACTTTCGAGCGACAGCTGGGCAACACAGCAGTAGCCTTAGACCTCGTGCAAGACGCGCTCACGAAGTTCCCCACAGCCGCGAAACTGCACATGCAAAAGGGCCAGCTCTACGAAGCCCAGTCCCTCCTCCCTCAAGCTCGCACAGCCTACGCAACGGGCACACGCGCCTGCCCGACTTCCACACCACTCTGGCTCCTCTCCTCCCGCCTCGAAGAGCGCATGGGCGTCGTCGTCAAAGCCCGCTCAATCCTCGATCGCGCGAGGCTAGCGTTACCAAAGAGTCCGGAGCTGTGGACTGAGTCCATCCGCCTCGAACTCCGCGCCAAGAATTCCACGGCCGCGCAGGCGAAGCTGGCACAAGCTCTACAAGCCTGCCCGACCTCCGGCCTCATCTGGGCTGAGCGGATTTGGCACCTTGAACCCCGCACACAGCGCAAACCCCGTATCTTAGAAGCCATTCAAAAAGCCGACAACGATCCCATACTCTTCGTCACTGCGGCGCGGATCTTCTGGGGCGAGCGCAAGTTAGAGAAAGCTGACGCGTGGTTCACGAAAGCGGCTGTCCTCGAACCTGATCTCGGGGACACGTGGGGCTGGTGGTGGAAATTTCTGCTCGCTCACGGGACGGTGGAGAAGAGGGCGGAGGTGTTGGCTAAGTGTGTTGCTGTTGATCCAAGACATGGGGAGGTGTGGCAAGCTGTCAGGAAAGGAGAGGGCGGGTGGAAGATGAGTGTTGAGGATGTGCTTGTGGAGACCGCGAGGAGGTTGGAGTAGATGGCCATGTGCAGCGGACGTAAGACGTACGGCGCCGTAGGACATGACTTCGCTATGAGGCAGCCACGACGAGGTTGTGGGTAGTGGCCGCTTGCCCGCAAGGCCCGAGTTGGCCTTTTACTGCTACAGCAATGTGATTGTCATGAGGGATTAGACGCTGTCTCCGTCGCGTCTGGTATGGTGGAACGTTGGAATCGCAGCTTCGGCCCACCACTCTAGCCCTGATTCAAGACCCGTCACATCTGCATAGGCTAGTCGCGAAGCATCCCACGTATCTGCCACCGTAGTACTGTATGCGCCATCGACGCAATCCCCCCATCATCACCATCTCATTTCCACGTTCCCACAGCATCGGCATCTACGATAACGTTCTTCGCTCAATTTAGTCGCAGTATCCGAAAGAAGTCGGCTTCTGCACGCCCGCAGACGCCACAAATTCTAGATGCAGCATGCGAAGATAAAGTTGATGGAACTCTATGGAGCCACGTGCGTGATTGCGTTAGGGAGGACTAGATCAATGGCCAGGCTTGCCGCTTGCCAGGCTTTCGCATTGATATGAAGCCGTTGTGGTGGGTTTGGACTGGCTGGCTGACGATTGCAAGTTTGGTCGATTGTCTGGGTTGTGGAGATCTGGAGGTAATGATACTGCACAGACGCAGCTAGCAGAATGTAGTTATAAGGTATATGACGATATTCATGAGGCTCTCTGAACGACAAGACGTGATCTTTGCGTAGCTCTGTGGTATACACTTTATCATATTCAGCGCTCTCGCACACCCTAATGGTGGCCACAGAAATTTTCCGGATTCAAGAAACAGAGCCACTACACTGCTAGCAAGATGAATAGCTACGAGCCGCTTCACTCCATCTACGAAGAGGACATCATGGATCTTCTATCCTCGCCCCGCCGGACCTTCCGAGAACCAGTACCCATAGCCTCAATCCTCGCACAGTCTCCTCCGTCGACACCATTGTGGACATCGTCCTCGACTCCGTCGCCGTCCTCCACTCCCGCCTCCTCAGCTCCAGCATCTCCTACACCTTCTAGGACTTCATCCGCTACTCATATCTACGCTATGCCTGCATCGGAGACGACCTCCGGGGACATCGGCTGTGTCGACTTCGCTCTCAATGCCGATATCAAGACTGGACTGACAGAAATGCTGAACCATGAGAGTGTGAAGAATGATCGAGAGTTGCGAGGATGGATCCAGAGGCGGTTGATGGAGGTGGAGATGCAGATGCGCGTGCAGCGGAGAAAGCGACGGCGGGAGATTCCGGCTGGCGATGTGGTACAGGGGGTTATGGCCGGATGAGAGAGCTTGGGATGGGTGGCATGAACGACGAGAGACCGACGGAGACGTTCTGATTGGGAGGAAGCTTCGACGAGTGTCCCTGAGGAGCAGGAGAGAAGTTTGTCATATCTATGAAGCCGTTGTCGGAGGACCTGGCGTCCGAGGTCGACCCTACCATTCACGCTCTCGCACGGCGAGAGACACAGTGGCTAGCTATCGGGGATCTTGGTCAGCTCATTATCTTCGACCCTGACTAGCCCTGAAGCCCCGGCGCTGTATGGAAGGCAGTGCCGTAGGACTTGAGTGAATCTGCAGCAGTCCCTGCCGGAGCATCGATGGATCATAGACTGAGCGACACTGTCGCGTCATATACCACTCCTCGCGATTGAGTAAGCTCAGAGGAGGTCCCGGGATGCATCGGCACTGCTGGAACGTGGTCACGGATGCCACAACGCGGCAGGAGAAGACGGCTGAAGAAAGCTCAAGGTCGCGTAAGTGAAGCTGGAGCAAGAATGCCAGAGCTGTGTCGCTGTCTACCAAGCGGATGCCTGGAGAGCCGTAAGACGGTCGTTTTATGAATGACGTGCCGGGCCCGTAGGTTTGCGAGGTGGTCTAGAACGTCTAGGCAAGGACTTGTGCTTGGCAACTGTCGTAGTCTAGGGTAGATATTGTCGGAATCGTGTCCGCAGGACCAACTTCGTGCTCGAGATGGCCAACATACGATCGCTCTGCTCCGCCGTCCGGAACGCTAGCCATGCTCCAGCATGCCGGCAAATCCGAACATCCCGGCGTCACCGAGCATCTGCCATATTGCATGTGGGCGAACTTGCCGTGACATGCAATTCTTGTCACATGATCGGCCGTGAATGCAGCGTCTGACTCAAGTGCCCTGTCCTTCACGTGCCAGAAACGAGCTGAGCACATCAGGCTAAAGTCTCCCCGCAGCGCATGTGAACGGCACCTCTTCGATATATTGCACTTGCATGCCGCAACATCGTCATTTGCGAGCTCATGTTCAGCTGTTCCACGAGTGTTTGGTGGTGGCACATGGATGCATGCGAACAGTTCGCTTGCCGTTCCACATGACGGTCCGATACGCCGTGGAGCCGTAGTTGTCCGTCGCTCCGCACAAGCCAATCCGGAACCGAGGTGTGGGACAACGCGCCGCACAAAGATTTCAGTCGCTAGGTTGGTCGTGCCGTTGATGCCCGACCACGTCCGCAGATGTTAGGATCGACTGTGCAGAGCGCGTGGTGAGGGGTAGAGAGCATTGCAAATGCTGTGCCGGCTGCGGGCATCGGTGCTGGCAGCGACATTCGAAAGGGGAAGCGAAAGTCGTCGAACATGCTTCACAGGATCACACATTTCGATCTGCTACTGCGGCCACCGGGGTTTCGTCTGTAGCGGTCAGTCTTGGTCTTCGCTCCGTAGTTCTCATATGAATGATCGTACGGTCCTCTGACGCCACCTCCTGGCGGTCTCGGCCTCGCATCGCGTCCTGAGTTCTGTCGTGGCTCGCGTCCGCCAGGCGCACTTGCTCGCTGCTTCCGTAGCTGGCGGACAACGTTGAAGAATGCCGTCTCCACGTTGACACAGTTCTTCGCTGAAGCCTCGACGAACTCGCACCCCAGCTGCTTTGCAAGAGCACTGCCCTCTTGCGTGCTGACCTCTCGCTCCGTGACTCGATCGCACTTGTTCCCCACAAGCATGACTGGTGCTGGTCCAAAGCTGCCCATCGTTTGCGAGAGTGGTGATCCAGGATATGTGGGTGAACCTGCGCCTGCCGACTCCTTGACCCGCTGTATCTGATGGTGAAACCTCTGTATCCGTGTAAATGATGCCCGTGAAGAGATGCTGTACACAAGCACGAAGCCCTCCCCGTCGCGGATCCACTGGTCCCGCAATGCGGTGTACTCTTCCTGTCCTGCTGTGTCCAGTACTTCCAGCATGCATGACTGCCCATCAATGACAACCTGCTTGCGATACGAGTCCTCGATTGTGGGGTCGTAGGTCTCGACGAAGTGGTTCAAGCATAGCTAAAGTAGATTGAATCAGCGAGGCCTCCAAGAGTAGTTTGCGACGACTTACCTGGATGGTCAATGCGGTCTTACCAACACCACCATCTCCAAGCACCACCAGCTTGTACAGGGTCATCTTGCCATGAGACATATTGGGCAGCACTGCGTACTACACCTGATGAAGTCTGAATTCGCCAGTTCTAGGGATTCGTGATTCGAGGGCTCCTCCCACAGGCGAACGGCAAGCTTCAGGCCTTGAGAATCCCTTAGCTGTACTTCCTCGTGACGTCTAGGGTCAGATCGTATGCTTCGTACACGGCGGGTAAATGAACTAATCAGAAGGAGGCACCACTCCAGAAGCTAGCCGGCTGAATACTTTGCAGTATGTACAGTCTAATTTTGATCGAGGTGCTGTCGGGCAGGCAGAGTAGAACTGCACGTTAGTGCTGGAGGCTCGTTGAGTGTTTCTCAAGGTCATTCAGCAGTCCACGGTGGAAAGCTGTGAGCCGTCGGAGAGCTCGGACGAGTCTAGAAGATCAGACGAGAAGCTTGGTATGTAGCGGACGGTCCCTGAGTTCAAGCCCACCACATTGGCTTTCGTTTCGTGAATTGACTTTTAGACCTCTGGCTGGTAACCAAATAGCTTGTAGAGAGCTGCAGTTGAGCAAAGTGTAGAGCTTCGGCTGGTGGGTGAGCAAAGTTCCCTGCAAAAGACCGAGGTGCCAAATAATTTCCACGAGCAACAAATCAAGATAGAGCAAACAGAAACATTTCACTGGACGCCCGCCGGCTAGGTGGGTGATAAAGTACGCAATGGCAGAGTTCTCTTCGTTTCCCAATGGTCCGTCGGCCTGCATTTACCGCGCAGTAGCGGCATGCTCCCCCAGGCCAATGCAAGACTAGGATTCTACCCTTGGCTTGCTGCTCCGCCTGCCGATGCACGTACCCAGCAGAGGCACCGCACTGGGACCCTTTGGCAGCGTGGGCGGCGTTTGATAGCCCAGGCCTTCCACGTGCTACCACATGGGTGACATGGGAAGGTGACATATGAACATCATTGCTCACAGATAGGTACCCTGTAGAGCGCCGTGAACGATTCCCAGTACAAGGTATGTAATATACGATGCGATGCTGTCGGAGACGCACTCTCTTCGTGTCTCTACGACTGACGCGAGCGTCTTCCCAGAGATCTGCCCAGCTCAAACTCTCTCCACAGAGGCGTTCAGCAGGATCTGACAAACCCATACTACGTGCCACGCACGTAGGTGGAAGAAGCAGATTTGGTGGAGCTTCCCAGTCTGCATACGCAAATGGACTCGCACTGCAGCCAATAGCATTTGGCGACGTCGTGCTGCGTGCGAATGGAGCGCTTCCACCCACACTGTCGCACCCTTTCGGTCAAGTCCCACGGACACAAACAACGAGTGCGGATAGCATACGACTGCTTTGGCTCTGCACTTCGTTCATGCTGTGCTTGCACCTGTACGATCACGGCCGCACAAAGACTTCACCCAATGATTGGATCGCGCCATGTGCTGCTGAGCTCTGGTCGAGCTAGCAAAGAAGGTGTCCGGCCCGACAACCATGGTGCATTCTCGCAGTCTCGGATGCTCACCCCGTGTCCGGTTATCGAAAGACCTTGACTCGCGAGCAAGGGTGCAACGTGGGAGTTCGCAATTCGTTTCCAGTAATTGAAAGCCACAGGTTGTTTGGTTGTCTAATGGTGTCCATGGATTTCGCCTATCCAGCATGCTGCCAATCGCAATTTTGCTCAATCGCTGTTGTGGCAACTTCCGAAATACGGTGCAGATCAAGAAAGCGTTCGTGTACATGGAGTAGAAAATCAGGCCTACAAAGTGGACTCCGCGCTCACGAGCGACGCGGTCTAGACGCCGAATTCTCGATTGGCGAACCACGAAAGTGGAAGGTGGCTTCACTAACGTGACTCCTCAATCATCGAAGTTGATTCTCATGTGATTCTCAACGGCGCGCTCTCGTCAACATTCGACAAATGCGCAGACCCTATCTTGGAGTCTTATCGCAGTGCACTGCAACACCACAATCTCGCGCTGAGCCTCTGGGGTCACATTGGTAGTGCTGGGTGCAGCATCGCATCGCCCGAGCGCGTGGTCATCGTAACAACCATCAGTCTCAACACCACGGACTCGGCATGGCACTACTGTAACGCCAACTGACAGTGCATATGCCGCTCTCAGGTACGGCAAGCACGTTCGCAGTAGCCTCACGTCATGTGAGGGCGCAATGGTCGGCGGTACGGTCCCTCGAGATCCGGATTTCCCATAGTATCGCTATGCCGATTTCTTCGACATTACTCAAGTCATTGAACCCACTGATGTTGCAGACGGTTTTGTGTAACCCGGCATAGCCATGCGTACCATGCGCCGGCGCCTCGCTACCATAGTGTCGGGATTGGTACAGCGGTCTCTCGAGAGCTTGAACCATGGCGCGGCATGTACAAACCACACACCCACGCTGCTGTTGCCTTGACGTTCGCGCCTTGCGGCAGGGTAGTGACCCTTCACCTTTCGATTCTGAGACACCATGGACAGGGCAGGGCCAGCGAGATTACCACCGCGGAAATGGGACATATGTGAGTGCTGATCACGGGAAGTGGAGGGGATCAGCGCTGAAAGGGTCCTTCAGCTGATAAAGCGAGGATCGATCTTCATCAAATCCACGCGACAGCGGCCCTCCTGTCCACGACCACTATGGATGAAAGCGCATTCTTCACGTACGTGAAGTAACAGCCCCTGCACAGAACTTGGCCATCGCCGCCATCCGCAGTCCACTCCACGACTCTCGTTAAAGAGTGTAAGCGATGCCCATACTCGGGGTCCACTGCACCTAACCCTGCCAGCTCGGGTTGATGTACAGCGATATCATTGTCTCGCCTATGGGATGGTACAGACCAGCTTCCCTTTTGTCTCATTCCTCTCCATCTGTCCATGCGCCTCTTTGATATCCTTCCACGGAAAGACCTTCTCAATGTGCGGCTTGAAACTCCCATCCTTGAACTTCGGCAGGGCATGATCGACTAGCTGATCTCTCAGCTTGCCTTGGTACGCCTCATCGCGACTCCGTAGCCCACTGCCCTCGAAACGGATTCGCTTGGCGAAGAAGGACAGGAAGTTCGGCTGCTCATGCTCCGGCAGCAGGTTCGCACCGCCTAGGCAAGCCAAACTGACAATCTTCGCATCCTTCGCAGCAGCCCGGAGATTCTTTGCTAGCTCTGAAGGGCCGATGAAATCAATGATGATGTCCACACCTTTGCCGTTGGTGGCTTTGAGAACCTCGTCTGCCCAGTCCACGGACTTGGTGTTGTATGCTGCTGTTGCGCCCAGCTCGCGTACACAGAAGTCGGTCTTGTCGTCTGATCGTGCTGTGGCATAAACTGCTGAAGCGCCATTGTGCTTGCTAAGCTGTATGCCGGCGATGGACACATTGCTAGCGCCCGCGTGCCACAGGATCGACTTGCCTTCACTGAACTCGCCAATGAGGTACATCGCTTGGAGAGCTGTGATCCAGACCTGATTTCGAAATTTTGTCAATGGCCCGATGGCACTTGCGACTTCAGAGAGTACCCACCTCTGGTATCGCGGCGCATTGCTCCCAACTCAGCTCTTCCGGCTTGTGTACAAGCATATGTGTGCTTACAGAAATATACTCTGCATATGCGCCACCGTATGCAAGTCCGAACACTGCGTCACCTTCCTTGAAACCCTTCTCACTCTCCCCTGCCAGCTCTTCAATGGTGCCGCTGAACTCTACTCCCATGGTCTTTGGTGCTTGTGGCGGCAATGGGTATTTGCCCTCCCGCTGCATGAGGTCCATGCGGTTCAACCCAAATGCTCGCACTTTGACGAGTGCCTTCGCGTGGTCGATCTTGGGGCGCGGGATTTCATCAATGAAGAGGTTCTCGAGCGGGCCCTTGTCATCTTTGACGCCTGTACGGAAAATCAGACTGTGCAATCAACAACCTCGACAACTGTACGCATACCGATAGCTTTCATAGTCGCCATGATGAAAGTGAGCTGCTCAGTAGTGCACAGTCCTTCACTAGCGAGGATAACGTTCAGTGGTAGATCGGAGGAGTCGGGTTATAAGCTGGCAAGTTTGGTGCTCGATCGTTTCTCTTTCAAGCCAATGCGGACATGTTGCGTGCTGTCGATGTTTTGTATGCTGCAGATGTCCAGCAGTGGTGGGGCATGACGCGCTTCGCGGGGCTTCGCGAGAGACTCCCCAGCAGGCTGACGAAGCAGAACCAGCAGCCGCACTGCGGTCGTATTGCGGAAAACACTGGACTCACCACGTTGAGCAGTGCATTGCCATTCTTCGCGTTGGTGGAACGAGATGGGCTCCCTTTCATTCTGTTACATTTTGGACCGTCAAGATTGCGCAGTTCCAGACGCTACCCAGGCTGATCTTCACGACTAGAACATGACTCCGTAAGGCGAAGCAGTATTCCAGACATACTGTAACGGGATGGTAAAGCCCTGGTCAAAGGATCCGAAGCCACCATTTGAACTGTCGTCGAACCGATCTAGACCGTCGAGGCTTTCAGAGGGAAGACTGTTATTTGTTGTGGCAAAGTCGCCAACTGCTCCAAGATCCAGCCAGCTGAATGCATTAATGGAGGCCGGGTTCTGCATCTGCTGCTGCACATCTCTGGGTCCCATCTGCTGTGGCATGGATGTACCGGCGGGGTAAGTGTGCTGATTTACGGGCTCGCCAGCACGGTTGACGTCCCCTCTTGAAGGTGGCTTACGCCAGAGAAGTCGTAGTAGGCGTGAGTACCTATCACCAACATCGTTCGCGCACGTAGAAGCTTTCTGCAGCTTATCGACAGCGTCATGAATCATCTGCTTTACCCGGCCGGTCTGCTCCGCACCCATGACGCCGGTGCATCGCGCTTTATAGAGGAACGTGCCACTGTAGATGACGCACAGCCACAGCTTGAGCGGCATCGTGCGAAGGATGAGCGGATCGAGACTGTTGAAGACGCTCAGGATCGATGTAGCGGCATCGATGGCTTCATAGATGAACCGAGCATCGGGCGTCGAGGCTATATCAGCGAACGGGGCAATGGACGTAGCAAGGACACCATTCGGTGAGGCTGCTTGTGCTTTGGCGACCAGGCGGTTCAGGGTTGCCTGGTATGCGAATGCATTGATATACAGGCGTAGATACTCGTAGCATAGCGTGACGGAGGCCTTCAGCGGTGCAGAGCAAGAGAGCATACCCCAGGTACTGTGCCAGATCCGCAAAGATACTCTGAAGTCATCAATATACTTCACATACTCGCCACCCATGTGGAGCTGCTGCGAGCGATCCTTAGTCGCATACAGGACATCGTGCGCGTTGGAGAACAGCTGCGTCAGATCCAGGTTTGCCTGAAAGATTGCAGCGTAATCGTCCTGCCATGGTTGCTTTGGCTTCAGACTAGGGAAGTCACGGGTTCCAAGGGCGGTCATAGGTCCTGGGCCACGAGACCAGAAGGCTTTGCCCAATCGCACACTGATTTGACGATCACTGATATAGCACGCGGCCCATGCGAGACGCTTACGATCAAGACCATCGGTGTTGCCGTCATTCGCAGTGCGGAAGCCTGTCCGATCAATGCCGAGCAAGTAGCCGATCCGTATAGCTGTGCCTACAAGCATCCACGCAGCTGCATCCTCCTCTCCTCGGCCAATCGATGGACATCTTGGCTGTCGTGGTGGCCACTCCGAGAGTATAAGTAGGGCTTCAATTGCTTCGACAGAACCAGTACCAGCATACACTAGGTTCGCAATCAGATCCTGCATATGAGCTGAACATGCCTCGTGAGTCTGCTGCCATTCTTGTACATCTCGAGATGCTACCGTTAGCATTGCGGTTAGGAGATGCTTCTGATCTGACGCAGTAGTCCACAGCCTTTGCGGTGTCATCGCATCGACGTTGGCGATTGGGAAGTACGGATGGTACTTGTCGTGATACCGCAGCAGTAGTGTGGACACCATCTCCACGGACAACTGACCAGTCTGCAGTAGTGGGTAAATCGTAGGCTGCTGGGATGGAATGTGGCCATTCCCATGGGCGTGTGCGCCAGCTCCGGCATTCTGATCGTGCGGCCGCTCGCCCGGTGAGCGTGCAGCATCGCGCTCTGCAACTTGCGCGAGGAAGTCTAAAGCATCCGAAGGGTTCTGGAGGTCGGTGGCTGCGACTGTATCGTCTACTGCGTCGTCGTGCGGCGTGCGATCCGAAGATGCATAGCCTTGTTCAGGCGCAAGATGCTGCTGCGGCTGCGATGGTGGCCCCGGATGCATGGTGGCCCATGTCGCTGGATGCGAGCTTGGAGACTGATCACTCGAGTGATCATGAGCGATCGTAATATGCGGTGCTGCTACACCGTTCGCAGTCGCTTCGGAATGACTTCGCTTGACGCGTCTCCCACCTCGATGCGAGGACCCGAGGACGCATTCGTGCTGCTCTCGGATACATCGCTCACACGGTGGCCTACCTGGTTCGCCGCTGCCGTATCTAAGAATAGTAGGTCAGCTTTCCGACTTAGATGTTAACAACACTCCTACTATGGTGGTCTCTGCGATCACCGAGTATGACCCGTCGTAGCAACTCGCAGCATGGGCGAATGTAAGGTTCTCCCGTATATGAGCCCTGTCATAGCATCCTTCCAATGAGAGAGGAATGCGACCTATCACTTACAAGTTGCATCTGGCCTTACGCTGCCGGCAATGCAGACATGCGCGATAAGTCCGCTTCTCGCTTTCCGCTTTCCGCTTCGTCCCGCTTGGTGTGTCCTCGAGATGCTCATCGCCAGAGCCACTGTCCATCGCCGTCGCAGACATACTGCAAAACTACCACGTCGGCACGCGTGAGACGGCAAATGACGGCGACCTTCTCAAGCGCGATGGAGCTCGAAGTGTCCGGGACTGAGGCTCGGCAGCAAGTACCGCGACTCGCACCGTGCGGCATTGGCTTTCAGATCCGATTTGAGATCGATCTCTAGCGTCATGCAAGTACTTTCGATACTCGCATCGGCGCGAGACTAACCCATTGATCGCGTGTCTCAGCCGTAGACGAGATGCATCGCGCGATCTTCGTGTGGGAGCACGTCCGATCGTACCTGAGCGCCACCTCACAGATATGCATGTCGTAGTCATGACGGCAAAGCGTTTCGCCAGCCTCCTCCTGGAAAGCATTGGGCGGCCAGTCGTTTGTGAGCGAAGGGCAAGGGGTAGGCCGGAGGTAGGCTCATACCTGCAGGTTGCTCTCCAGTCATCGTCAGCTTTTTGCCTCTGCGGGTATACGCTTACTTACAGTCCTTTCGCCCAACTGTACGTCCATCGAGACTAGCCCTTTAAAGATCCAGCAGAATGTCAAGCAAAAGTGTGGACGCCGAGCAAGCTGACCTCCATGTCCTTGACTTCTTCCTCGACGACGTAGGCAGCTGTGCACTGACAGCGTACTCGGACCGAACGCACCAACGATTTCACATCATCGCGGACGTTGACAAGTTTCGACACTCGAAGAAGCCCGCTGGTATTTCGATATGCGAACAGTACGGCCAGCTTGTGGAAGCATATCTGAACCAAGAAAATCGATCACTTAGCCAGCCGATCAGCGAAAGAGACAGCGCTGTCGACGTCGCGAGCCCGGATGACGCAGACGCCAGAACCGCGAAGTCAAAGTTAAGTCATGAAGATGCCGAAGACGCTATACACGAGTGGATGCTCGCGCCCCTTGCAAGAGCACGAGGCAAGACCGCCGCGTCAGATCACAAGCCTACTGTGCAAGAATACTACGATGCTGAAACCCGCTTCTTCGACCTCGAGATCGCCAACTCCGCTCACCTCATTGCCACAGAACTGGAAGCAACGACAGATCTCAAACGCCGCATGGCTAAGTTGAACCCCGAGATTTCGATCCCCAAATACATCCGCGATCTCGATTACTCTTGGTACGCCGCCTCTGACCTCGAAATACTGGATGGCAGCGGTTCGCCACCGCCCTATCACCCTACACGCGTGCGGGTGAAGTCGACAGGTGAAACGTTCTTCTTCAAAGCGGCAGTAGAAGAAGCACCCAAGATAACGAAACGGGAGATCACCATGCTACATCGGTTGGCGCAACCCGACATCAAGGACCAAGTCCTCGCCCCGCAAGTACGTGGTCTCGTTGGATCCGGCACATCTTCGACGAAAGCACTCGGGTTCCTGCAGTCCGAGATCGTCGACCCTGTCCCTTTGACCATGAAGCTTGACGTCGAAGTACCGCAAGCTGATCGAGATCGTTGGGCAGAGGAAGCGGAGCGAATGAAGAATGTGCTGCATGAGCACGACTTAGTATGGGGCGATGCAAAGGCGGACAACTTCCTCGTGGACAGGGAGGGGAGACTGTGGTTGATTGACATGGGAGGCAGTTATACAGATGGATGGATAGATCCGGAGCTAGCGGATACAGCAGAGGGTGACGATATGGGTGTCGAGAAAGTGGTAAACGCACTGCATGATCCTATCAACAACACCATGAGTGAGGGAGAGGATCGCCAAAGCGCAGCGCAAGACAAGGAGAAGCCCGCGTCCTCACGACCGTCGAAGCGAAAAGCGACTGACGACGTCGATGCTGGCGACGAGCCGCATAAGCGACGGAAGCAGGGCGAAGACACCGACAGTGGCGCAGAGACCGACATCGACTCCCTCAGCGTCGCGTCATCACCTGGGCCTGCAACACCGGCTCGGAAGACAGCAGCTGGGACGGACGAGCAGCTGTACTGCCTCTGCAAGTCACCAAGCTCAGGTCGTATGGTCGCTTGCGACGGCACACGCTGCAAACGAGCCGAGGAGTGGTATCACTTCGAATGCGTGGGCCTCAAGGAAGCACCGTCAAAACAGAAGAGCTGGTACTGTGCTGATTGTTCTGCATGATTTGGTTTCGGAAAGTGCCCCGGAGAGGTGCTCCTGAATTCACGTTTATAGTCAGAGAGGGGGGGAAAGTAGCTGTACGATACCAGTAGTTGTAACCTTCGACGTATTGTCGTCCTAGACTTGAAATGCCATCTCGTAGGGCTATGTGTGAGTTGAGAGATCTCGTAGCCGACATTCGGATTTCGCAACCTTTCTAACCCGCGCCTACTTTTTCTGGCTGAGCCTCTGATGGAGTGATCAGAGCGACGGCGCTCTCACAGGGACCAAACAACAACTTGTGCCATGCACGCGACACTCCACCGTGGTTCAAAATGCACGCAAAGCTGGTGCCTGCTCACCTGGCTATTGGATGTTTCTGCGGCAATGACAGTCATCCGCATCTAGCACCAGTGAGTCAGCGAGCTCATTGATGAAGTAAGGCGAGCCACATCCCAGCGCCGTCCCCATCATCGTATTTGCAGTTTCCTGGATGGCCACAATGAGTCTCGAGGCAATCACTAACGATGCTCTGCATCATACCACGTTTCACGCAGCCCGGATGCGCTTCCTTGAGGAACTTGACGAGTAACTCGACTTCCAACGCATATGGGAGCTGGACAATCAGGGCAGCAAGCGTAGAACTCCTGAAATCGGGATGCGGTGGTGTAAAGTCCACACTGACAGCATCCGCAACTTCATCGTGCGTGAGTCTGCCGGCAAATCTGCCACTGGGCGCGTTGACCTCCGTAGTTTGCTGTGATTGTTCCTGAGGAATTTGAAACGCACGCTCGATGAGGTCTCGCGCCGATTCTGCAATGCGCTCACAGTGCTCTCGCGTCAAGCCGTCTTCCAACAGGACGAAGTGTTCGTGCGTTGGCAGAGAAGTCGGGTAGATTAGCCCAAGCGGTAGCGGGTCTTGCGCCGGCGAATAAATTTGGGCTTTCGGAGGAGGAGCGGGTGGGCCGCGCCAGAGCTGAGCCAACCTAGACGCCAGCGATCCCGAATAGGGTGTAGAGCTGAAGGTGCGCAGAGGCCTCATGGCGTTCTTTGCTTGGAGGCTTATGGGCGCCAACGTGAATGCGCCAGGGTATCGAAGTCGGTGGCCCATCGGTAGAGCTCTGAGACTATATTGTACCGCTGGCAAGACGCCACGGGCACGCCTCATAGCGAGCATCGTCTAAAGCTGGCAGGTGGAGGTTGATGTTTTCAGTAGAGTGACCGTGGTTGTGGGCGTAATGAACTGCTCAATTCCTATTTTTGGTGAATCAGTACCCAAACGAGACAGCCCGTTCGTACCTCCCTCGAAGGTGGATAGATCAGAATATCAGCTTTCATTCTCGGCCCGTGAGAGCACACCTACCTACTCGGCAGTGTAAATCGCTATAACGCTCAAAGTCCACAGCACGCGACCTCAGTCGCAACCCTTGGGATGACAAAGGAAATCTCCTCGAGCTCTTCACTCGTCCTCCCACTCCTCTCCTCTCTGCTCCTCAACAACATCTCCCCATCTCCACCCTTCCCATCCTTTACCCTTCTTTGGCTGTATCAACCTCATATTCCCTCCCTCGTCCAGCTCATCCGGCCGAACCCCAACCCGTCCACTGACTTCACTCTTCTGCTCCCGGCCACTGATAGGCAAGTTGTACAGCACATTGCCCCTGATGATGAGCTCGAAGCCAGACGCGCTTCCGAGGACCTCCATCCAACGCTCACTACCCCTCGCCTCACCGGAGTGGTTACCGGGTTTGAGCAGCCTGAGCTCGCCTAGCGAGAGGTGCTCGTGGCGTTTGATGGGCGAGCCTTCGAATATCAAGGGTGTGGAGAAGCGTGTAACTTGACCAAGGAGCAGGGGAGGGGTGTCGGACTCTGTAGGGGCCATGGGATCGGTGCCATGGTCATGATGGCCTGGTGTGTGCGATGGCAAGGTATTCTCCAGGCGAGTTGGGCGGAGTCGACGGTGTCGTGTTGTGGTCGGATCATCAATCAGCGAATCATTGGAGGATCGCCGGGCTTTGGCGAACACTTGCAAATCCAGATTCGTGATCGTGATCTCCAAGGCGTTGGGATTCACAGCGCCAACTAGTAAGTCTAGCATCAGCTCCTGCTCGCTCGCCAGAACATTACGGATCTGCCGGATCTCAATTTCCTGCATCGGTCGGTTACTGAGCACCAAGAAGGCTATGGCGCTCAGTATGACGAGTGCGAAAACCATAGAGCTCAAGAAGCAGCTGCCAAGTCGACCGCAGCGACCGCGTCGTCGAACGTTGTAGTACTCATCGATTGAAGGTGAGTGGCTGCCATAGACTCGCTGCCCGTTGCGGTTGCTCCTCGGTGTCCGCAGCGAGCCGACAAGAGGCATGCGCTCGTCATCTGCTCCCTCGCCATCAAAGTCGAAAGAGGAGTCCTTCTTTCCGCTGCCGCCGAATAGCATCGGTCCAGCATTCGTGAAGCGATTGTGTTGCACACTCTGCGGACTTCGCGGCGAGCCTGGCTTCGAATTCCGCGAAGTCGTTGCACTATTGCGCAGTTTCGAGGCTTGAGTGAAAGGCGAGTCCTGATCGAACATAGATGCATGGCTGCCACCGCGGCCCCAGCGCCCATAGTGCCGTGGCTGGTGTGACCGCACAGTACCGTCTTGTCGATCTGTTGGACTGTCGTGTTCGTTGAATGGATTGTTGGAGAACTTCATACTCCGCTTCCCGGCTACGCGTCGTTCCTCGAGAACGTCGTTGAAGTTTCGTATGCCACTTCGTTGATCGGCAGTCGAATGTGCAGACGTGACGCTGGGTGTGCGCGAGTGATGTCGAGTCGGTCGTCGTTGCGGTTCTGGCGGGTTCGATTCGTACACGAACGTTTCTTCCGAGTCGGACGAATTCGCTTCGTCCACTGCATTCGCGACTCGGGCCTCGAAGATGTCGGCTTTGGAAGATGCTGTTCCCTGCGTGATACTTCTCGCTTTTTGGGTTCCTCGCTTCCTCTCTTTCTTTGGTCGTATAGTCTCATTGCTCGGCTTCAGCCTGATGCTGCCACTCGCTTCACCTCTCCCTGCTCCACTTCGATCTCCAGCGTTGAGTCCAGACTGCGGAATTGACTGAACTGTCTCAGTCTCCACAGTCATGTTTCTGACACCATCCGGCTGTCTAGATTTCGTTGTAGTCAAAGGCATAAACCCATTCTTTGAAGGAGCAGTCTTTTGTCTTTGCTGTATGTTCGTACTGCTCATCTGCTGAGCGATCGAAGCTCTCGGACTCGGTTTGCTGTCACTCTTATACCCTCCACCGCCCTCACTCTCACTGAGGATACTGCGCTCCCCATCTTCTGTAGTGTCCTGTCGTTTGGGTGTACTCCTCTCCTCATCCACGATCTTCGTCAATGGTTTCAAGTCCGCTGCAGCTTGCACAGCAGCCGCTGGCTCAGCTATCGCGTCTGCAGTGTTCTCTTGCACTGTCTCCAACGTAGACTTCCCACTAGGTCCTCGTGATGAAGGCATCTTCGGCGCTGCTTGTAGTGTATCTCGGTCTGATTTCCCGCCTCCCTCCGCAGCACCCTGCTTATTGCCACTAGGCACAGCAGCCGTCGTCGGCGTCGCGCTTTGCACACTGATAGTGGGTGTCGCAGTCGCCGACGTCGCTACAGCAGCTAAGTTCGAAGGCTCACTCTTCTTCGCGTTCACTGCGCTGCCTCTTCGCGAGTTCCCGACTGAAGGCGGCGGGCTCTTGAGACGAGGCGACACCGGCCATTGCGGTGTTGTGTCGCCTGACCCACTGGGCCCTACACTCCTCGCTTCACCTCGTCCAGGTAGTTTCGACACCGCTTCTGTCACTGCGCCGCTCCCTGGGAGCTGCGGCACGTTACTGGCTGACAGTGCGCGCTGTATCGCAGCGGCAGATGGCTGCGAAGAGAAGCTCCCACTGCTGGGCTGAGCAGGTCGACTATCCTTTCGTATCGGCGAATTATTGCGTGAGGTTCTCGGACTTGCGCCTCCAGAAGGTGACAAAGCCTGAGGAAGCAGACTATTCGAAGCTTGTCGTCTCAATGAAGGCGCCGGAATGGCAGATCCAGTGCCGCTGTGAATACGAGGTGCGCCGGCAGGCTTGTTCACAGTTGCTGACGAGACATTAGAAGTCTGCGCAGGACTAGGACTAGGACCAGACGGCTCGGCAGTCTCCATCGCACCCGTAACGGAAGCGAACTTCGGGTCGTTGTTTGCCATCTCGGCAGACGATTACTGACTGCAGGTAGGTAGTGAGTAAAGCCACAGGCTAGCCAGTAGGAATGACCCGTAGAACCGGTGTCGTCCGCAAGGGTGGGGTAGCGGTAAGACTCCAACACCCAGCCGTCATCTCCAGTCCCTCACCCCCCAGTCGCGGCCATGCAGGACGAGATACCGTAATGTAGCCGTATGTACCTGAGCGTAAGGCGGGTAGCAGGCAGCCAAGTGAAGCCAGCGTCGATTTGCGGGGAACCAGGACGGCACTGCAACGGACGGAAGGGAGAAAAGATGGATGCGGGTTGTTTGTTTGCGCAGAGCTGCGCGGCAGTGGAGTCGCGAATGCAGTGAGGTGGTGACACGTTCGGTCGTAAGTTTGTGGAGTGCGGAAGTGCAAGCCTCACAGCATGGGCATGGGCATGCAAACAAGGCCGCGGTCCGCCAGGCTGATCCCTGAAATGCACACACCAGCGAGAAGAACCGTTGCAGTAGCTCGATTTGGTCCTTCCTTTTCCGCGCGGCGCCGTCTGATACAGCGGCGATATGCGACTACGTTGGCTGAACAAGTAACATCGAGGCTAGAGCGCAGGTCTCCGCGCCGAATCCCACAAGCCCACGACACCCCATTCCTTCTTCCGCCATCGTCGCGTGCCTTACCGTCCACTCGGAATCGCCCTGACATCAGTGGCGCCAATATACGCCAGGTCAGGCACACGCGCCACTGACGCCTCACGCCATGATATGCCGATTGCCGGCAAGGCGTCGAAACGTGTCGAGATCTGGGGCTGAGGAGTAGGGACGCTACGGTGTTGGAGGATAACGCGGTGTGACCAACGTTTGGCAAGTTTGGCCGCTTGCAATTCTAGAGGCGCTGGCAATCGCTGATTGACGATGTGCTGGCAACCCCGAATCCTCACCGTTTCATGACAGCATGCCGGCTCCTCTTCATCGTGATCAGCTGATGATGACAGCAGCAAAGCCGAATTCACTGCCGTGCCGTGGCAGCTCGCCCACCCGCCCAGCTGCCGGGGTTGCAGATGTACCTCCGCTTTTCCAGACGTCTAGAACGTAGCCAATGCTTCTGTAGGAACGACCGGTGTAATGAGTTGATGCTACCGTGATCGTGAGAGGTCAAGCGTGGTGCGATACAATGAGATCCCGGTCATGCGCCTCAGCAGTCTCGACATGGTGTAGCCTGTGGTGAGTAAAGCGACAGCAGCAGAGCAGCGATTTAGGCCATGTGCAAGCGAGGCACTGCGTATGGAGGTAACATCATTGTAGACAGTTTTCTAGAAACGCAGAATGGCACAAAGACCAGAAGTCAAGAGGTCGAGATGTAACCAGTGTAGGTACTCTACGTCTCTTCGCAGCACCTCTAGCAATGCCTCAGCAAAGCGCTACATGCCGGGCTCTTCCCGAAGTCCTCGCGATGGGAATGCAGAACTCGCTAAGCTACACAACCACCTCGCGCCCAGCGCGTATGGTCTCGTCAAAGCCTTTCCTGTTCCCAAGGCCATCTCTGAAAAGCAAACCGCATCCAACGCCAACCAAATCCGTCCCATCCCATACCATGTCGTAAAAGTCATAAGCAGAGTGGCCAGCCGTTCAACGCATCATCGTCGAATAGCGATACCCAAAGCAATTTCCCTCTCCATCTCTCTCCCGCTCAATCAGATGTCCGTCATCTCGACATCTGCGTCGAAGCCCATTCCCAGCACATCATCGGCCGGGCCCCATGTACCTTCGAATACCGTCGCACCAGCACGCCTCCGCTGTTGCACCCACTGCACACCCTCCACAGCCAGCAACTGATCAACAACAGGCCGAGCGTTCGGATTGGCAGAGAGCATCCAATGCACGACACGATCAAGCGAAGCCGGATCTGCGAGATCAACCATGAAGTTCGGCGGCTGCACCAGATCATGACTCCTCTCAACCTTCGAAGCCTTCGGCGACAGCCGACGCAAGAAGTCCAGATCATCATCCTCATTCGCCACATACACCCGCGCACTGCCACCACCACCCTCAATCGGCGCTCCATCTTCATCCCGAAGCATGTTGTTATCACTACTCCAAGTCAAACTCGGCACATCCGTCCAATCGTCCGCGCGCAAACGCTGCCACGAAGCGCCATTATCTGGTAGGACGATATTGCCCGCAATCTCCAGCATGATCATACCAAGCGCGAAGATGTCGGCTGGCTTGTCGAAGCGCCCGCACAGCACTTCAGGCCCAATGTACTCTCTGTCGCCTTCGCCGTCAAGATCTGGAGGTGCGGGCCAGTGAGATGCGAGGCCGAAGTCCCCGATCTTGAGCACGCCTTCCCAATCGATGAAGACGTTTGCTGGCTTGAGGTCGAGGTGAATCAGGTCGGCGTCGTGGATGGACTTGATGCCTTCGGCGAGTTCGAGCATGATCTTCCATATGCGGAAGTCGTCTAGTCGGCCCTTATAGCCTGCTTGAGCGAGGAAGTCTTTCATGTTGCCATTCTCGCAGAATTCGGTCTGGATGTAGAGGTGGTTCTTGGCTTCCCAGGTGTCGACTAAGGTGATGATGTGTTCGTGACCGCGGAGTCGCTGCAGGAGCTGCACTTCGCGCATCTTACGCGCACGGTCTTTGTTGCCGGTGTATGGACGACGAGACTTCTTGACAGCCCAGACGCTATTTGAGGAGCCTCTCGGCGAGGTGCCCTGCGGACGCACTGGCTTCTCGACTCGGTAGACCTGGGAGAATTCGCCGATGCCGAAGCTGGTCACCTGACCGAAGCGAGCTGTGAGAGAAGTGTCCACGTCGTTCGCGAAGTAGCCTGATGATGCATTGCTCTGGCCCATGCTGGCGTTGTATGAGTCTCGCGGACCTGTGGGAGTTGCTGGAGGGAATGAGTCCGTGGGCAGGAACAGCGATGACTTGTGCTCAGCCGAGATAGAGAGCTTGCTGGCATCTGGTGGCGAGTTGGACTCATATGGCGTGTGTGGCGAGTGGTGCATACTCGAGTCGAAGCTTGCGTTGAGGTCCGGAGCTGATATAGATGTCTTAGTATATGCTGGTCGGATAGGGGTGACGTTTCGAGCAGCGATCGGATGGAGCCGTGACACATTCGTCGCCACGTCTGATGGCAGGGAGCGCTGTCGATTGTGGCGCCTTCTTCCACGACATGGCGAAGGTGAGTCACAGCTGTTGACCGTGATTGCAGGCTGCACGTAGTGGACTGAGGCTGGGGTTGCCTTGGTCGACTTCGGCACGAATGGGGAATGAAGTAAAGGTGGATACTTACTGGCGAGATCCTCTTCAGGAGACTGTTGCTCGGCGTCCGGCGGCAGAAAGGTGTCAAGACCGATCGATGTCCTTCTTCCGAACAGGCTGCTTCTCAGACTGTTGCTCTTGCCTCCCTTAGATTGCGGGCGAGCGACTGTCGTTGTAGCCTTGGTCGGTGTAGGCGGCAAATCGTCGGCACTCGAATGACCATCCATGTGCTGCGTCGGCGAGCTGTTAGAGTCGTCGCCATTGATGCTGACGAAGCTGCCTCGACGGGTGAGCTGTGGCGCGTTCGAGCCGAAGATGCTCGAGGCCTTGCCGAACGAGCCGGCCGACATCTTTGAGATGCGACCATTGAAGGGTGTGGTCGGACTGCCAAATTCATGAAGTGGCTGTGCGACCTTGCCGAGTGCTGACGCTGGTGCTGGTGTGCCGGCGAACACGATGGTGGTCTTCTTGGACGGAGTGTCAGGCATTGGTCCAGAGGCACCGAACGAGACCGCTGGCAGATCCACGCTGCGATTTCGCTTGGAGATCAGACCCGTAGACATGAAAGCTTGTGGCATTGGTCTCGGCATGCGGTATGCATCTGGTGTGGCAAAGTCTTGCAAACCAGCGTTGGCATTGGCTGTCTTCTTTTCAGGACGCAGTGCACCAATAGGCAGCGACTTAGCGAAGCTGGTCGAGGGCTTCCGAAGATCTGGCTTCGCAAGGGAGGCAGCAATTGGCCCCTTGGGTATGTTGGACTCATCATTCGTGATACTCGAGTTCGAGGAGGAAGGCGTCAACGCTTGAGAAAGTGGGTGGGGCTTTGGCGCTGACTGGTACAGCTTCTGTCCTGGCTGAGCAAACAGCACAGGCGGGTCCATCATACCGTTGCGACGGAACGGTGAGTCCATGTCCGCGCTTCGCAACGGCAGTGCTCCATCAAGTGAGTAGCGGGCCCTCGCGCGTGCTGATGGCTGGGGCGAGTTGAGCTCGTTTGACGCATCCGTGAACAATCGCGTGCGTCCCACTCCGACCCGTTGCTGCAGAGTGGACTTGCGCAGCCCGAATGGACGCCTGTGAGGAGATTGGGCGACATGATCTGGCCAAGTCGAGAAGCCAGTCTTACTATCCTCTCGTTCCGACTCCTCGAAGTGCTCCATTGAGTCATGCGAAGTGCCGTCTCCGCCTTGGTCAAAGATGTTAAAGTCGCCACCGAATGACCCAGTGCCGTGTAAACTTCTCCGCTTGGCGCGCGGGCTGCTCATACTGGCCACCTCCAGATTCATGACTCCGTCGCTCCGCTTGAGTGGACTCGACTTGGGCGGAAAGTGCTCTCGCAGCACTGGTTGCAGATGCGCGTCTACTCGTGCCTTACTAAAATCAAACTTGATCGGCTCATCGAACCGCGACTCGACTCGTTTTGGTGTATCGCTTCCACAATCCATATTCTCCTGATCCAACTCTGCAGACGTGCGCCGCACGGCTGGCTGACGCACATTCGGCTGGTTCGTGTTGTCGCTCAGTGCGCGCCTGAGTGGACTGTTTGGCGAGACTTTGCGCAGTGACGGGCGCGTGCCACTGCGCTTCACCGAGAATCTCGACTTTGGCGGCAGATCGGCAGCTCCCTCTGCGCTATAAGCACGCGAAAGCGCAGATGGCGAGGCGGGAACGTTGTTGGTTGTTGATGTAGTGACGGTCGCGCGTGTGAACAATTGGAAGCGTGCGGGCTTCGAAGGCGAACGCGACAGTGTCCGACGTAGCTGTCTGATAGACTCGATCGTACTGTGGTGTGTAGGTGAAAGCAGATGCGCAGCAGTGCCGGCTGAGTGGTGCGTAGGGGAAATTTCGAACTCCATGGTGATCACGGCGGCATCTGGGGCCGCGATGTCGAGGTCGGTGCGGATGAAGGGCGCACTGTTGTTTATGTACTATGACTGCCTAGCCATTCGGGTGCGCCAATGTCGCAAGTCCGCTCTTTTAGGCGACGACTTATGCAGTGAGGTCTCCTTTCAGGCAACAGGTTTGTGGCGGTCTCACTCGATTTCCAGAGTCGCGTGTCGCAGTGCGGGAGGCGCAATGAAATGGTGTGCGCTCAAAACCAGGTGCGGTGTCGATGATGCAAAGGTGGCGGGAACGTGCTCGAGACAATGCGATAAGAATGGACAATGCTGATCGTGCGAATGTCGTCGAGGGTGTGCTGAAGCTGCGGAATGCAGTGCGGTGTACACACGCGTCAGGTGCTGCGCGGCAGTGTGTGTACAGTGGTGAGGATTCCGGAGGTATGGACAGCGTATGTACGATAGCGGCGGAGTATGCGAGACTGTACACGCTTAGTCGTAGGAGACGTGAAGTCGATGTTGTTGATGGTGATCGGCGTAGTCTCACGTGGAAGTTGCGTCGCGAGACTGTTCTCTCAGGGAAGGGACTTGACGGAAGCTTCCGCGCCAATCACGAAACCGATCCACCGCCACGAGATCTCAGAACGGCTGACTCTACCAAGATCAAAGGGCCACGTCGCATGCTCACGCGACTATGAGACCCTGCGTACATGTATGTATCACAGTGTGCAGCACGGTGTGGAGAGGGCTGTTGGACGCTGTATTCGTCACCTTTTGCGTGTACGAGTGTAAGTCTTCACGACTTCGCCACCAAGCCCTGGTTTGTTTACCTCGAAATCAACATCACCCGTCCATCTCTTCGATTCACACCCATCGTCCCATCATCACACCACAACGTCACCATCTACATCATCACCCTCTCGATCCCACCAGCCTCCCCTTCTCCCCAATATTGCCAATCCCGTCAAGACCCTACACCCTCCCGTGGAACACCACTCAAACTTCGACGCACGTTCAAAATCTGAGCGCCTTGCCCGCATTGAGCCCTGCGTGTCTTCGATTGACAGCCCTGCTGCCGATGCCGATGCCCTGGACGAGGGATGCCGTGTGCCGGGCTTGACAACGCGTCGATCATCGGGAGTAGTTGCAGGCTCGTGGGAAGGCAGAGTTCGAGGGTTTCAACGTGATGACGAGAGTGGCGTGGTGAAAGTAAACAGAGAGATCGCGCGGAGTGCACGTCGTCACGTGTGTTGAAACGTCGCGTGACGATCTCAATGGCGCTCTCGTGGCTATCGATCAGACTCTTGCACTCATCCGAGTACGTAGACAGCTGCGTGACAGTGAAGCGATGACACACGAACCATTTGATGTAAAGATGCAGTACAATTCAATAGGGTATCTAGGTCTTTCCCGTGTCGCATTTTCACACGCCGCACCATGCAGAAGGCTACCAGCACTTGGCCACCTCTTTCCCGATCCTCTCTATGCAATAGCAGCTACAGCCGCAAACCCAACCGCCATTACAGCAGCAGCGCCACTGCCCATCCACGCTGCGGCATATCTCTTCCCTTCAGACTTCCCTGGCACAGTTGTGACAGCCACAACTCCTGTCGTAGTAGCTGCACTTGTCACTGCACTGTTGGTCCCCAGCATATCACCCGCAGCCATAGGCAGATTTCTCGCTACGCAATTACTCGGGTATATTGTGGTGGCGAACCCACGATCATCGAAGCCCGTCGAGATGCCGATGGGTACCGATGCTGTCGTCAGGAAACCTCGTTGGTCGTAGCCAGTGGTAAGCTCATATCCGGAAGCCGAGCAGAAGCCCGCTGCAGAGACTGCTGAGGAGTATGAGAAGAGCGCTGGAGGGGACGTCGACTGACCATGTTGTTAGCAGACGTTCATGTATAGCTGTGCGTGCACTGTGCTGGGGATATGTGGGGTTAGGGACTTACTCACTGGCGCAGCGCTGGCAGGCGGTACCACTTTGCCTGAGCCACTGATTGTCCAGCCTGAAGGAAGGCCGGGAAGAGTCGTGTAGGAGACTGTCGCTGAACTGAGGGTCGTTGCTTGTGGAATCCAGGGGTAGACACTCGGTGTGACAGCGTTGCTGGAGTCGCTTCGGTGAGTCCCCGAAAATGGCACAATATTGCCATTCGACATGGAGGTGATGGCTGGTGCCGCAGCATTGGTACCGCTCGCTGCGCCCGCGTTGGCATTCACGGCGCCACCTTCGGACATGATGCTCGACCAAGCGCCGCTGGTGTCGCCGTAGGTGTACTTCGTACCTGTGGAGTAGTCGACCACTGAGCAGGATTGGACGACCATTGTAAAGGGGCCGGTGGAGTAGTCTGTGGGACCCTGAGACCAGCTGACTGTGCCTTCTGGGTTGCCTGGATCACCTCCGCTCCATGCGCCAAGCTTGAACTGCATAGGTGTTTGAGGGAATTGGCCATTGGCCTCATTCGCGTTGAGCACTCGCACTGTTGTCCCGTCGATTTGCCAGACGACGCGGTTCTCCGTCCAGTCAATCGTATACGTATGGAAGCTGCCTTGTGTGCTGCTGACTGCATGTGTCGCAGCTCTGTCGTACGTCGTCGTCTGACCCTTGCCGAAATAGTTGCTTTGCACTTGGTCGTTCTGTGCGCCCAGCCACTCCCAGTCTATCTCATCCAGGTCGTCTGACTGCAGTACCGACGAGCTGACAATGCCTCTCCCTGGCGCTGCTTTCATGACCACCTCTACGTGACCAAACATGATATACCAGTTCGAGTTAAGCTGTGGTGCTTGTCCCGGCCCGGCAACTGTGAAAGAGACGCCGTTCGAGTCGTACGTCGGGTTGCCTTGTGCTGTGAACTCGCTCGAGGGTCCAGACCGGAAGTCCACTGCTGTCGCACGGCCAAGTGCAATGTCTCCCGGGCAAGTCTGTTGTGTAGGGTTGCAGGAGCTGTAGGTCTGCTGGTATGATGGTCCCGCGAAGAGGATTGCTGTGATGGTAGCCATGACTGCTAGTCGCAATGACGACCGCATGGCGAGCATCTTTGTGATCGAGAGCATTGTAGTGATGCTGCGAAGGATGTTTGCTGTGCTGAAGGTGCCTTCGGATGTAAGTGAACACAGAAAGGCGGGTGTGCATGTAGGAAATCCCGAGGGAAGGAAACACCTTATGGCAAAGGCTAGGCTTCTGACCAGCCACCTACTGTTTCATAGACTGGATGCGTCACAATGTGTGTGCTGACGGGTTGTATGCTGGCTACTGCTTGCTAGTTGCAGGGTTGGAGCGTGGTGATTTGTTGGCGGGAAGAGAAGATGGCTGGTCGAGGTGGTTGGCTGGACAGCGGCTGTGGCTGCGGAGCGGAAACGCGTGTGTCCCGCGCGCTAGAAGCCCGCAGCACTTTCGATGCCGAAATGTGAGTCTTCCATACAATTTCGTCCGCTTTCACGCAGGTCGTGGAGATCCTTTTGAATATCATAACGAAGCAGGCAGTGAGGAGAACACCAGGTTGTAATGTCGCTCACTAACGCTTCGCCCGAAGAGGCTGCTCGTGCAGCGAAGACTTCTTCACGAAAGCTGGCAACACTGTCTACAGCAGCGCGGAATAGTGCACTGGATGCAGTCTACGATGGACTTGCTGCTGCACGAGACGACATTCTCGCTGCCAACGCGAAAGATCTCGAGCTTGCAAAGCAGTCTGCGAAGGACGGCAAGCTGAACCCTAGCATAGTCAAGAGACTCGATCTTTCAAGACCAGGCAAATTCGACGACATGCTGCAGGGCATACGAGATGTCAGAGACCTCGACGACCCAGGTAGGTAGACCGTTACACTTTCTCCTGTCTTTCTCCCTCAACACAGTTTTCTTTCAGCTTGCTCACCCTGCTGACTGTTCAAAGTCGGCAGGGTGGACTTACGAACAGAGCTTGACAACGGCCTCATCCTGCAACGACAGACGTGTCCAATCGGTGTGCTCCTCATCATCTTCGAAGCACGGCCTGAAGTCATTGCAAACATCGCATCGCTCGCGATCAAGTCGGCGAATGCAGCTATCCTCAAGGGTGGGAAGGAGTCAACAGAGTCCTTCAAGGTCATCGCGTCGGTCATCTCGAAAGCACTGGACAGGACTGAGGTTCCCAACGACTCGATACAATTGGTAGCTACCCGTGATGCGATCGACTCCTTACTGGAGCTGAGCAAGTACATCGACTTAGTGATCCCGCGTGGCTCGAACGAGCTGGTCAGCTACTGCCAGCGCAAAGCACACATGCCCGTTATGGGTCATGCGGACGGTCTATGTAGTCTCTACATTCACTCGGACGCTGACAAAGAGATGACCGTGAATGTTGTGGTCGATTCGAAGACGGACTACCCGGCAGCGTGCAATGCGGTGGAGACGTTGCTCGTGAACGAAGATGTATTGAGCACGGTGCTGCCAGACGTTGCATCAGCTCTAATTGCTAAAGGCGTGAGTCTGCGCTGCGATTCGGCATCGAAAGAAGCGCTAGAGTCGAAGCTGGATTCGAGCACTCATCAGTACATCACTGCTGCCAACGATGAAGACTTTGCAACCGAGTTCCTCGACCTTGTTGTAGCCATACGCACTATACCCTCGAAACCCAATGGCTCAACATCCGCAGTCGATGCAGCTATCGACCACATCAACGAGCATGGCTCTCATCACACAGACGCAATCATTACAGCGAGCAGAGACGTTGCAGACCGCTTCTGCAATGGAGTCGACTCTGCGTGCAAGTTCTGGAACTGCAGCACGCGATTTTGCGACGGTATGAGGTTTGGCTTCGGCACAGAGGTTGGCATCAGCACCAACAAAGTGCATGCAAGGGGGCCTGTGGGACTGGAGGGATTGATGATTCATGAGTATCGTCTCGCGGGCAGTGGGCAGGGTGCAGCCATGTATGGGAGCGGTGGAAGGCAGTACACGCACAAGAAATTGACCTTGTAGTGTATTCTCAGCAGGTCGTAAAGTGCAACACGACATACCGTCCGAGCACATGTACAAAAAGCAGCCTCGTGAGATGGGGCTCACATGTACAATGCAGTCGTCCGGCTTGTGGTGCAGGGGTGGGCGTTGCGGACTCGGCTATCAGGTTGCACTGCAGGGCTCCCGTCGAGACGACCTCATGTGCAACCTCATCCGTAAGACTAGTCGTGCTTGAATTATTGCTTGACAGCTGATAGGAACAGGCTGTTTATTCAAAAACGTTTGGCAATTGACTTTTGTCGAGTCGCGTCGGCAATTTATGTCATGGCAACAGGCAAGCTCGATCGTGGCGCCTTCCGTCAATTCTTTTGACTTTTGTGCCTGTCTCACGTCCTTGTACAACTGCAGCAACAATCACACCCGCTTCCGAGGTCGGTACAAGCACATGCACACGGACACGATGCGATGCGATGCAGAGATAAGGCAAATCGCTAGGCAAGTAAGCTGGTTCTGCATCCTACTAGCAGAGCACCGTACGTCAGAACAGACTCCACCTCATGCGGTGTGAGACATCCACAGAGTAACATCAACAACATGACCCCGCAGCTTTCTGCTAGCACTAGTATTGGGCCGTAATAGCAGGAGGCCCGTAGTACCAAGATGAGCTGGGGTGCCATGCGAATAGACCTGAGTACATAAGCCATTGTTTTACCTGGACTGGGTTCCGAGTGACCTACCTGGTCTTCTCTACACATCTGTAAATCGCTATCATGCGGCTTCTACTTACCAGTATCCTCTACCTTCCCACTGCTTGGGCTATTTGGCCAATACCGTCTACCTACACTCACGGGAACACAACGCTTTGGATCGAGCCAAGTGTCAAGATCACCTACAATGGCGCGGGACAGGTACTTGAATCTCCTCTGGCGGGCAGCCAGCCTGACCCTCACTCATCTCATTCCTTACAGACATCATTGAACGCTTACCGCCCGTCCTGGAGTGGGAACGGCTCAGCTACACATCAGATCGTTTCCAATGCGATCCAGAGGACTCATGATACACTGTTCGGGAAGCTGTTCGTACCGTGGAAGTTCCATCCAAGATCCTCGGACTTCGAGCCGGACTGCAATGACAAGGTCTTCATCAAGAGCATCTCTCTCCAGCAGAACGCCACGGATCCTGCAGATATCCTCAAGCCTGCGCTGGGAAGCGTCAGTGAGGCGTATAAGCTTACCGTGACGGAGAGCGGCGATGTCACGATCACAGCTTCGTCCTCTATCGGACTGTCGTACGGCCTGACGACGTTCACGCAGCTCTTCTTCGAGCACACTGATGGCGGGGCATACACGAGTTTCTCACCTGTGTCAATTACCGACGCCCCGAAGTTCGCGTGGCGAGGTCTGAATGTCGACACTTCGCGGACGTTCAAGCCGATGGTCGACTTGTACCGCACTGTTGACGCCTTAGCTTACAGCAAGTTCAACCGCCTGCACTGGCACATCACAGACTCGCAGTCCTGGCCTTTGGAGATCCCGTCGATGCCAGAGTTGGCAGATAAGGGCGCATATATTGCGTTCCAGAAGTACTCACCCGAGGATGTGAGGGCGCTGCAGGAGTACGGCTCGTTGCTAGGTGTGCAGGTAGTGATGGAGATTGATCAGCCCGGTCACACATCGTCTATTGCATTCAGTCATCCGGAGCTGATTGCTGCGTTCGAAGTCTTGCCGGACTGGGATACCTATGCTGCTGAGCCGCCGTCTGGCACGCTCAAGCTGGACTCGACTGCTGTGTACGACTTCTTGGAGAAGCTGTTCGAGGATTTGCTTCCGCGTCTGAAGCCATTGACCCAATACTTCCACCTCGGCGGCGACGAGGTCAATCTCAACGCCTACAACCTCGACGACACGGTCGGCTCGAACTCCACTGAGATACTGCAACCTCTGATGCAGAAGTTCATGGACCGCAACATGGCCCAGATCATATCCGCGAACTTTACACCCCTGGTCTGGGAAGAAATGCTACTAACCTGGAACCTTACCCTCCCCTCTCAAACGCTGATTAACAGTTGGCAAAGCGATGAGAACGTCGCAGCCATAGCGAGCAAAGGCTACAGAGTCATAGCCGGCAATTACAATTACTGGTACCTCGACTGCGGTCAAGGACAATGGCTCGACTTCCGCCCCGGCGCTTCCTCAGCCCAGTACTGGCCTTACCCAGACTACTGCTCTCCTCGCCACAACTGGCGCGTGATGTACTCCTACGATCCGCTGTCTGGCGTTCCTGCGAACGCAACGCAGTTCGTCGTTGGTGGAGAAGCGCATATTTGGAGCGAGCAGACTGATGCTGTGAATTTGGATCAGATGGTCTGGCCGCGGGCTTGCGCGGCGGGAGAGGTGTTGTGGTCGGGGGCTAAGGACGAGTTTGGGCAGAATCGGAGTCAGATTACAGCGAGTCCCAGGTTGAGTGAGATGAGGGAACGACTTGTGGCTAGGGGAGTGAGGGCGGAGCCGATTCAGATGCCATTCTGTACTATGAACGGGACGCAGTGTGCGTTGTAGTGGACCAGAAGAAGAATCTGTGGAACAATGAAGCCATTGGTCTTACCGGCCCGACAAGTGCGTGAGAGCTGCCATGACCTGCTCGCGTACACGGAGTAGGAGTTGTGGCAGCTGTGGCTTGGTTCCTGACGGCAGAGTTTGACGTAACGATGTACCCATGTGTCCGTACCATGGTCGCCATGTGTCATGCCCGCAGTATCGATTCGTTGCAATGCAGCATCGTGACTTTTGTGGTGCACGTGAGAAGACGCCACGGCGCAGGTCTCGTGTGCTGGAAGTGATCTGCAGGCACGGCTCACCCGATTCCATTCGCATTCAGGTACCGGATGCGTGGCCGAGGAGGCGCATGTTGCTAGCGGCACCAAGCTCGTACTGTGCCGACTGTTGCCGCGATGTTTTTATCGCAGAACAGCTGATGACCTTGTTATTACGAATAGCACGCGAGTGGTTGGTAGCGAAGAGCAGCGCCTGCCACAACACAGTATAGAGGTATTGAGCGAAGATCTCCTTGCACCGTTTTCCACAATCCTCCTCCCGTGTCACCGCCTTTGATAAGAGCTTACTCCCGCGATTGGGTGGTAAGGCTGTCTTGCTTGAGACCCTCCCAAGCACTCGGAGGCTGAGGTATTAGAAAGCTATACTTATACGTGGCGGGCCGCCTCAAAGCGTGACGATCTACTCGTAAGACTCTGACGAACCGACAGTACTACTAAATCGCCGCTTTCCTGACTCTGTCAGATTTCCTTCAGGAAGACATTCCATGGACTGAGATTCCGGACTTCACGCACCTACTACCAAGCTCCTCGAGAGCAGAATCTGCAGCCATGGCCTCACTTACACCGAACGGCGCAAATGGCACCACACAGCCGCACAACAAGCTACTCGACACCGTCATCCGCGAACCCTCCAGACACCCCTCCCCTCAGCCCACACATCTCGGTGTGCCAGGCTCTCCCAACCCGCACGTACTGCATGAGAGCGGCAGCGGCTATGTCGCACCCAAGTTCGAGGGCAAAGCGAAGCAGATGGAGGATGTCATGACCGAGCTAGATGCTGCCGAATTCATCCCAGAAGACTTCGTGAAGACCGAGACGGAATGGTTCTACAACGCTCTGGGGATCGACGATATGTACTTCAGCACAGAGAGTGTAGCGGCGATTGCGAGTCACATTCATTCGCTTTGGGCTGCGAAGGTGGCTGCCTATGCCAGAGGAGGTGGAGACGGACCGATCCAGATCCAGCTGGACAAGGAGGATGTAGATCATGCGGTGTACATCGATACGAGCACGCCAGGAATCACCAACGCTGGTGGACCGAAGTACGAGGAAAGGCTGGAGACGAAGTATCTGGATGGCAGCCGAGGCGCGAAGAGCTTCCGAGTGGAGACATTCAGGGCTACGAGCTCGGATGCGGCAGTGCAGTCGATTCGGTGCTACTTCGTGTACCAGGCGAGCTTCAAGAACAAGACTCCCGAAGTGGGCGAGACGAGGATTGAAGTGCTTGGAGATGAGAGATTCTTGCAGAAGACCACGAAGAACACGAAGCAGGTGTACCAGGGAATCATGGATCAAGCTGTCCAGCGAACTGGACCCGTGATCGATATGTACGACGTCGAGGGTCAGCGAGAGAAGCGACTCATCGTGGGCTTCAAGCAAGGTAGTGCGTTGGGCTTGTTCTCTGCGTTGAGCAACCTCTATCACTACTACGGCCTGACGTCTTCGAGGAAGTACGTCGAGCAGTTCTCAAACGGAATCACAATCATGTCGATCTACCTCAGACCCTCGCCAAACAGCTCGAGCAAGCACCCTCCGATAGAAGCCAGCATCCACCAAATCACCAAGGAGATATCACTTTTGTACTGCATACCACAGAACAAGTTTCAGGCGCACTTCATCGCCGGCAAGATGTCGTTGCAGGAGTCGATATACGCCCATTGCGTCTGGATCTTCGTGCAGCATTTCCTCAATCGTCTGGGTAGCGAGTATAACACACTGGCAACGATGCTCGACAGCAACAACAATGCACACGCCGAGATTCTGGGCAAGCTGAAGAAGCGGCTGAGAAACGAGACTTTCACCGCAGACTACATCCTCGAGATCATCAACCAGTACCCTGTTCTAGTCCGCCCGCTGTACTTAGCTTTCGCCAACACGCATTACGTTCAGACGCGTGGTGAGGAAGACAACTTCCTCCCGACTCTCTCGTATCAGCGGATGACGATCGACAGGGCACTTACAGACTCCGAGCTGGCTACGCTCATCTCAAAGACCGCCGTCAACGAGCATCACGAGATGGTTATGACAGCTTTCCGCGTCTTCAACAGCTCCGTGCTGAAGACAAACTTCTACACACCCACCAAAGTCGCTCTGTCGTTCCGACTAAACCCCACCTTCTTGCCAGTAGAGGAATATCCTCAACCACTCTACGGCATGTTTTTAGTGATCAGCTCGGAGTTCAGAGGCTTCCATCTCCGCTTCCGCGACATCGCGCGTGGTGGCATTCGCATTGTCAAGTCTAGGAGCCGCGAAGCGTATGGCATCAACGCCCGCTCCATGTTCGACGAGAACTACAATTTGGCGAATACTCAACAAAAGAAGAACAAGGATATCCCCGAAGGCGGCAGCAAGGGTGTTATCTTACTTGACTTTCTTCACCAAGACAAGGCTCGAGTAGCATTCGAGAAGTACATCGACTCAGTCATGGACCTGCTGCTACCACCTACAAGCCCTGGCATTAAGGATCCGATCGTCGATCTGCACGGCAAAGAGGAGATCCTGTTTATGGGTCCTGATGAGAACACCGCCGATCTCGTCGACTGGGCAACAGAGCACGCTCGCATTCGCGGCGCACCTTGGTGGAAGTCCTTCTTCACGGGCAAATCCCCTAAGCTTGGCGGCATCCCCCACGATCGCTACGGCATGACTACGCTTAGTGTGCGTGAGTACGTACTAGGCATCTACCGCAAGCTCAATCTTGACGAGCGGGAGGTCCGCAAGCTGCAGACTGGCGGTCCAGATGGCGACCTGGGCTCCAATGAGATCCTTCTCGGCAACGAGAAGTACGTGGCCATCGTCGACGGCTCCGGCGTACTCGTCGATCCCAATGGTCTAGACCGCACTGAGCTCCTCCGTCTAGCAAAGAACCGGAAGATGGTTTCAGACTTCGCCGCCTCCAAGCTCTCCTCAGCAGGCTACCGCGTCCTAGTAGAAGACTCCAATCTGACCCTCCCCTCCGGCGAAGTCATCAACAACGGCACCACCTTCCGCAACACCTTCCACCTCCGCAACCAAGAACATTACGATATCTTCGTTCCCTGCGGCGGCAGACCAGAGAGCATAGACTTCTCGACCGCCACGAAGCTGATCAAAGCTGGCAAACCTTGCATCCCGTACATCGTTGAAGGCGCGAATTTGTTCATCACGCAAGAAGCCAAGCTCCGCCTGGAGAAGGCCGGCACGGTGATCTTCAAAGACGCCTCCGCGAATAAAGGCGGCGTTACATCGTCGTCTCTCGAAGTCCTGGCCTCGCTGTCCTTCGACGACGCGGGCTTTATAGAACACATGTGTGTCCGCCCTGATGGGACTGTGCCGGCGTTCTACGAAGAGTACGTGAGGCAAGTGCAGGCTACCATTCGGGAAAACGCAAGGCTGGAGTTTGAGGTTTTGTGGCGGGAGGGTGAGGCGACAGGGGAGAGCAGGAGTATTCTGAGTGATCGATTGAGTGTGGCTATCACAAGGATGGACGAGGAGTTGCAGGCTACGGAGCTGTGGGATAATGTTGAGTTGCGGAGGAGTGTCTTGAGTGATGCGTTGCCACAGCTTTTGCTGCAGCAGGTTGGGCTGGAGAAGATTATGGAGAGGGTGAGTGTCTCCGTCCTGATTGCGATGCAAAGAGCACGATTGCTGACTCGATGATGTACAGGTGCCGATCAACTACCTCAAAGCCATCTTCGGCTCCTTCCTGGCAAGCAGGTTCATCTATAGTATGGGCACATCAGCTTCGCCTGTGAGCTTCTTCGCGTTCATGAACTCGAGGATGAGTCGATCGAAGGCTGCGATCAACGGGCAGTGATAATGATCGGCCCGAAGCAGACATTACGGATGAGATGTTGGTGTTCTGGCTGGAATGCGGAATGGACTTCGCAAAGAAATTGCAGTCATAGAATTTTGAGCATTCCGCAGAAGTCAAACTCCAAAACATCACACGAGCCAGACTGGATACGGCCGAGGGTTTGTTTATGTTTCGACGTGCCTCGTGACCTGCACGCTAGTCTCGACTTCATCGCGCAAGACAGCTTCGTGACAGTCGCATCCACCCAGCATCAGGAATATCGCGCACTCAGGCATATACTGTATTGCTCGTCCGCAAGGCTATGCGTATGCTACCGCCTCCACGCAAAGACTCCGTACCAGCCTGTGCACTAACGTGAGTCATCTACCAGACCCTTTGCAAGCTCAAGCCCGTTACGCTGGCCAGTTGCAGTTGCATGCATTTCTACACCCTACCGCGAAAGTTGCGGGCGCAGTCACTGACTTCCCTCCCAGCTGCCTCGGTCCCGATCTCCCGATGTCTCCCACATCGCCTGCTAAACCGAAGGCGTCCGCGAAGAAGGCGGCGCCGAGAACAGGCTCGCCCAAGAAAGGCACACGCAAAGCTCCTACGCGTCAAGCGAAGACGAATACAATCGACGCGGCCGCGGCGAAGAAGGCTAAGTCTGGGTCTGGGGCTGGAGCGAAGTCCGTCGCCGCGAAGCCGAAAAAGAAGGCACCTGCGGCTAAGGATGCTGGGGTGAAGAAGCCCGCTGCCAAGAAGCCTGCCGCGAAGAAGGCTGCGCCGAAGAAAGCTGCTCCGACAGCGAAGCCTGCGGCCAAAGCCACGGCTGCGAAGGCTAAGCCTGCTACGAAGAAGGCTGCCGCCGCCGCGAAGCCAGCTGCGAAGAAGGTCGAGAAGAAAGCTAAGCCCGCAGGAAAAAAAGCCGCCGCGAAAGCTAAGCCGGCAGTCAAGAAACCGGCACAGAAGGTCGCAGCTGCTGGGAAGAAGAAATCGACGCACATTTCCGGCTCCAGAGGTGGCTACATCGCTTGCGGACCTGACGGGTGCGAGTGGCACTCCGACACCTGCAGCAGCTGCGAGGGCGGCGATCAAGGTACTGTTGAGGATACGGCGAAGGACGTTGCTAAGAAAGGGGCGAAGAAGGTGATTGGGAAGAAAGGGGGGGAGGTTGAGAGCTTTGCTGAGAAGGTCGGGAGTGGCGCGCAGGCTGTTGTGGAGAGTGTTGGCAGCCTTGCGCAAAGCGCCGTTGGGGCTCTGACTGGAAGGGTGAGTGGCTGTGCGCTATGTGTAGATGAACGAAAGTGGACATTGCTGACGAAGACCTGCAACAGTCTGCCAGTCCGCAGAAGGAGAATAAGCGCTCACCAGTAAGTCTTCCGAGCTTGAATTATCGATCCTGCATCCTTAGTGGCTGACATGTTGCAACAGTCCAAGAGCCCTGGTAAGTCGCAATTCGGGCGCGAAGAGAGTCCAGAGAAGAGTCGTAGGGTAAGCCTAGTAGCTATTCACCCACCTGAATGTACCACTTACAGTATCACAGAGCCAGAGCCCGGCCAAAGGGAAATGATCGGACCTCGCGTTGCATAGACGTGAGCTATGCTGGTCATGTCCTATTTTTCGGTCTGAGGAATGGGGAATGCAGAACGGGGGACTGTATGACCTACGATAACTGTAATGTGCTTCGAATGAAGAAAGTTCAAACTCGCCTTCTCCTCCTTCCGATACTGCATCGTGCCCCCAAAACCTTGGCTTTGCCTACCTTTGGCGACGAGCAGCGTTTATGTGGCACTAGCGATCAGCAGCCTTGTGCACTCTCAGGTCGGGTTCGGTCTGCTTCATGCGTGGTGGCAGTCGTTACCCTTTGCACGTCGGTCAGAAGTGACAATCATTCGCCCGGGAGGCTGAGACGCTGCCGAAAGGGGCGCGGTGGCGAGAGCGCCGTAGGCCAGTCAGCGCGGCGACGACATGTGCTACGTTCCCAATGCGCAGGCTAGTGTTAGTCGGTCTATCGCCTTGTCATCTCGTGTTGACTAAAATGACAGCGTGCCAGTGAAAGGACGGACAGCTGAGTTTCTTCGAAAAGGTCGCCTCAAAATTTAAGCTTCGGGTCAGCCGAAACCCTGCGTTTCTACGAGACTTCAGACAACTGAGAGATATCACATGCAAATGCACATGACTCCCTAAGGAAATTCCTACACGAACACAGCCTCTCACGTACTGGCTGCTGACCTTCGACTCTCCACTTAGGCCACGCACTCGGAATCCAAGAGCCGCTCGATGATACCGCAGTACGCTTCCACACTTCAAGCACCTACGCGACAAAGCTCTAAACATCCATTGCGACTGAGTCGCACGCGTTCGATGAAGTCGCAACACCTCTCACAACGACAATGAGCTCCCGCGGACCCATCCCGTCTCCATCAGACCCTCCGGACGCCTCACAATCCGCCCAGGGCATGCTGTCCACGGAGCCCGCCCCAGCACTACCAATTCCCTATGCTGCCTTCCGAGTATGGGTTTCTCAAGCCGTAGTCGCCTCCTTCATAGCCGGTGGCGTAGCTGGCGCAATATCCCGGACTGTAGTCTCGCCCTTGGAGAGACTCAAGATCCTGCTCCAAGTGCAGAATGTTGGGCGCGAAGAGTATAAGATGAGCATCGGCAAGGCGCTGGGAAAGATGTGGAAGGAGGAGGGTTGGCGAGGATTGATGGCAGGGAACGGTACGAATTGTATACGGATTGTGCCTTACAGCGCGGTGCAATTCGGCAGTTACAACATTTACAAGAAGGGGTTCGAACCTTCGCCTGGTGCGCCTTTGACACCGGTCTCGCGGTTGCTTTGCGGCGCAATGGCAGGCATTACTTCGGTGTCTGTCACGTATCCGCTTGATATCGTGCGGACACGACTCTCGATCCAGACTGCTTCCTTCGCTGCGCTCACAAAATCACCGAATCTGCCTGGCCAAAAGTCTGCGCCTCAGGGACTACGCGAGAAGCCGGGAATGTGGAGTGTCATGAAGACCATGTATAAAACCGAGGGCGGCGTTGGGGCATTATACCGCGGCATAGTGCCGACAGTCGCAGGTGTGGCGCCGTACGTGGGTTTGAATTTCATGATTTACGAGAGCGTGCGAACGTACTTCACGCCGGAAGGAGAGCGAGATCCGAGCAACATTGGCAAACTTGGAGCTGGTGCGATTTCAGGTGCCGTAGCGCAGACTTGCACGTATCCGCTGTATGTTCTCCCTGCCCATCTGCCATGTGATCCCTACTGACCAGATACGCAGTGATGTCCTTCGACGGCGCTTTCAAATCAACACTATGTCCGGCATGGGCTATCAGTACACATCGATCTTCGATGCTGTGCGCAGGATAACAGCGCAAGAAGGCCTGAAGGGCTTGTACAAAGGCATATCGCCGAACCTGCTAAAGGTCGCGCCAAGCATGGCAGCTTCATGGCTGAGCTTCGAGATGACCCGGGACTTCATCCTCGGCCTCAATCCCGACGTTGCTGAAGTCGATCACTTCTAGGCTCGATCCCATGAAGAACATCCGGAGCAACGGCTTTTATGGGTTTCGGCGTCTGGTCACGGGACAGATGCATATGATATTTGGAGCGCGGCGTTCGGGAGTGGTAAAACAATGGAAGGACAGCTGATAGCAGATGCTTCCGAGCTCTTGGGGTTGCTGGATATACCAACCAGTGCGGCCATAGAGGTGTACAGTATTCAATACAAGACATTGATTGCACGTTGACGTCGCTCGCAGTGCAGAGCGCACTCGCTTTCGGGGACTTGGTTCGAGCCGTTGTCTCGTGCCAAGACCAGCGTGGAAGTAGGTGAGCGTTCTTTCCTTTGCTGTCGTTTCTCACCTCGTGCCTTCCGTCTCGATCTCGACCACGCCGCCGCGCTACGACTGGCTCGCTTCTCATCGGCGCTACTGGGCGTCGCCAGCTCCTTGACCTCACCTCTTCGCAGGCTAGTGCTGCTCGCGCGCTCACCTACACTTGTCGCCAACGAGTACAATACCTTCACAAGCAAGCTGCGCGATAACAAAGCGACATGCGCAACGGCACTGTTACAAGAGCTCGCCCGACTGGAGGATGGGTGACCATGGCTCTGAATTTGCTTATGAAGCGAATTGGGTGATGGGAACTAAGTCATGGCTGTGCTGGCTTCACTCACTTCGACAGTAACGCAACAACGGCTCATGTTTGCACGAGACCTGCGACGCGTCGCTCGTGCAAAACACAGTACAGAGCGACCGACTGAGTGCCCTTCTAGCTTTGTCACTTTCAATACTGGCCTCTTCCATATCCTTCCCACAGTCCCCGATCTACGTCAAGACACAATGTCATACCTAGTCACAGCTTCCGGTGTCGCAGGGCTACGCACGCAGATCATCGGTACGGATCTGCTTGAGCGTTCCGCAAGTTCGACTGCTGACGATATTCTCAGCCAACCTCCAAGCCCTCAGCATCTTCTCAACCCCACTCTCGCCCCACGACCACATCCTCCTTACATCCGAGCTGAACGGCACCTACATGCACGCCTTGGTCTTCACGTCCCACCCCATAACCCGCTACCATGAAGCCACCGTCCCCTACGCGCCGCACCCCGAAGACCCCGGCTCAAAGCTTGAGCGCGAGCTCTTTGGCACTTCGCCTGCCATAGTAGTACAGTCCCGCGAAAGCGAGACGATCCTGATCTCGAAACTGATGATCCGTGGTCCGCCCGCTGAGTCTCCGGCGTTATGTCTGGAGGCGCTGTTGAAGAGTACGGCTGAGATGGTGGGGATGAGAGTTGGAGTTGCGGTGGGAGACTTTGAGGCAGAGGGGCCGGAGATGGTGGGGGAGTGCTTTGTGGACTACAAGGTCCTTGATGATGTCAAGAAGGGAGGTGAGGGTGCGATGGGAGGGAGTATGGAGAGTAATGGCACTACTGGGAGTGGATGGGGTGAGAGGAAGTTCTACGGAGATGGAGAGTGAGTCCATGCTGTGATGGTCCGGTGTTCCAAATGGGCTTCGCCACATATGCGCGGCATGCAGCTTGCGAGAACGTATCCATGACCTGCTGTGCAGAGATAAGTGCTGCTCGATAGAGGCAAAGATCGATGGACTGCCGAAGTCGAGTTGTTGGCTGAAACTCAGATGCTAAGGGTCTTGTACCATCATAGACTGATTTCACTGATATTGCCGCGTTCGCCGAATGGCCAGAAGCCCTGCAGGGGTGAGAAACGTAGCAGCGTATCAGACACACGACGCATTGCTGTAGATGACCATACCTTTATATCCTAGTCTATGGGTGCAAGTCATCTATGGTCTAAGTCTAGTATGTCTGAACTTCAGCTTCAAGCATCGAAATCAGCACTACTACTCGTCGGCCCATACCCGCCAGCAGCAGCCACATCCTCCTTCTGATGCAGAAACGCCTCCCCATCAACGTGCTCCGGGTTGAACTCAAAAATCCGCACCTCAGCGTTCTGCCACATATGCGTACTCGGTCCACTCGACGAAGCGGTAATCTGCCTCAAGACATCACCATGCGCGACCAGAACGATGTTCTCCTCTGGTCGGTCGCGGAGGTAGTGCCGTACCCACTTTGCGCGGTTTGCGATCGCTGTGCGGTCTTCGGAGTAGAAGTCTTGCTTTGACGTCCAGTCATCGGTTAGGAGGGAGAGGTCGAAGTCCTCGAACTCTGGATCGGAAGCGAGGGTGGACTTGGCGGAGCCGGTGTCGCAGGGGAAGGCGTTGCATTCTTGCGCCTGCGGGAGGCAGATCACGTTCTTGATACCGAGACGCTCGACGGCAGGTCCCCAGCCGAGTTTCGTCGTCTGTAGAGTCCGTTTGAGAGGCGACGTGACGATCAGATGGGCGGAACCCTGAAGTGAGGAGATTTTGGGAGCGAGAGCTGCGGCTTGCTTTTTGCCAAGTGGGGTCAAAGGAGCATCTGGGATAGAGTAGTCCAGGTCGACGTTGTGCTCGGCCTGTAGATGTGAGTACAGTGTGATGTACCTGGCGAGGCTCGGGTACGTACCTGCGCATGCCGAGTGAGGTATATGCGCGAGTGTGGTGCCATAGCTGCAGGAAATAAATGCAAACGGATGTGATGGATCTCGAGATGTAATACTAGTGGGAGCAAGGTGTGTAGTTATGCAGCTTCTTCGACTTACGGTGTCGTGTAATGTATCAATCCCACTTATGCTGCGTCTATTACATGTTGATGACTCGTCGTCGTAAAACTGTGAGCCTTGGCGTTGTCCAGATGCCGATGAGCAGCGGCTCCTTGCACGTGGGGTTTCTCTAGAGGCATGATCGAATGCTTCGTACGGCGTACACTTTGTCGATTCGGTCTCTGCCAGTAGTGATCTGGCTTACATCTCGAGGGTGAACTCTCATGCTGGAAATTGTATTCATGGACATACGCACGACTCGACATACTGTGAGACGCCTAGCCCACTAGGCCGACTGCTTTTGAGAACCTCCAGCCTGCCTGGCTACATTTATAGATAGACTCGGCCGTCGAGCGGCTGTGGAAGATCGCTGTAGCAAGCTGAGGATCAATCTGCGTGCGTTCGTTCTGACCTGACCATTTTGATCCGAAGTCATCTCTTGTGATCGAGCAAAGGAGCTGAATTGACTCCCTTAATGACTCGAGCCGGGTTAGGCAAGAGAGCACGCGACACGTACACTATCCGTTGATGTGGCTGCACCGCATCAACCAAGAAACTGTGCATAGATTAACGCAAGCTAATGTGCCTGGTGAGCCACGAGCAGGTCGAGTACCGGTAGAGTAGAGTTCGGTGATTGGAGGTCGCCTCGGAGAATCGCATGTGCCAAGAGTGGGAAAGCTCTGGGCTCCAGCGATGACATCCACTTTTGAACATGACCTTTTGCCATTGAACCGATACTTCCTCTGCGCTTACGCACCACCCTCTCTCAACACTGTTGCCCAGTATCCCTTTCGCCCTTAGCTAGACAGATTACCCTCTTCTACATAGCACTCAGCGCTATAGCACCTTTCGACGCCACTGCGTAAGGATACCGATTGTGCGGTCCTGCGGAGAGGCGGCCCTACGCATGATTCGGGGCATCGAGCTTCTCGGGTGAGCTTCTCGCCAGTGCAGTGACAGTGGCTAGCGGTTGCGCAGCTAGCTGTATAGGATCGCGCTCCAGGGATTTAGCAGTCCGGAGAAGTTGACGTCTGGGCGACATGGCGGCAACAGGGAAAGACATCGAGCGCGTGGCGGGACCAGATTCTATGGCGATGCCAGGGTCGGGTACTGCGCCTGTCCATGGATCCATGCCCGACCCGGCAGCTGCGCCGAAGAAGAAGAGGCATCGGGCAGGTAAGAATCGGAAAAAGACTCGCAGGCAGAGCTTCGTAGCGCCGTCCGAGACGGACGAGACCGCCATGGAAGAGGAGCATCGACCGAGCTTGCGAAATGCTACGAATGGGCGTCAGTCAGGCCAACAGTCTAGCTTGTATCGCATACCACAAAGTAACAGAAGTAACACAAGCCTGGAAAGCCAGGCATTGCTGGACCATAGGGAGCATGAGATGTCGCCAAATAGACGGCGCAGCATACAGCAGAGCCTTGGGAGACCGAGCATGGCATTCAATCGACAGCAGGGTCGTGCATCTCAGCTCTCAAGCTCCCACAACGGCGGACAGAGGTCACGGCCGACTCGGGCGCCCAGCTCTGCCATTGACGAAGATGAGATCGATATGGACGATGCCACAGATAGGACCCCTTTGCTTTCTCGATCGCACAACCAGTCGAAACCAGACTTATCGAGGAAGAACTCGGCCCAGGGCCGTGCACACGGTGGTCACAACCATGGACGGCGGACGTCGATCAACTCACGAGCATCGTCGCAGCGCGCAATTGATATTGGCTTGCACTCTTCTGATAAGAAGACGCTTGACGATCAAGACTACGATGTCAATAACCCGCCCTCTGTCCCTAGCTCGCCAAAGATTGGCACCCTGGACGATGTCATGGTCGGTGATGCGCCCATCAACCCATCAGGCCGAAGTCGAGATGCAATCATCAACATCGACTACAACGAGGACGACGATCGAATGCTGGGTAGCTCTCCTGATGATCGCAGGCGACACACCGTTGCCGACCTGGCAGAGATGGACGTGTGCTACCCTCATGACCATGATGAACACTTCAGCGATGCTGGGGACGATGCAGACCGGCAATCGCACGCGAGCAGCATACGTCGGCGCCGTAGGAAACATCGGGCTCATCAGTGGCCCGTATTCGATATTCTTGACGACTGGACTCGCGAGGAGAAAGAAGAGCGCACGCAGCAAGAGCATGTGCGTGCGAAGAAGATTTCGGAGCCGGTCATGGTCGATGGCAGACTCAGGCCTAAGAAGCCAGTCTGGCATCGGACAGAGGACGATGCACCGTTTCGATTTACTTACTTCAACGAGACCTTCGAAAGCACGATACATGCTCGCACCATCGGCGACTTACTGCAAGATGGCTGCACATTTCCGGAGCTGTTCCTCCCTGACCCAGTCGAGATCAGTGAGAGCAGCGAGAGTGAAAGCGAGTGTGAAAGTCAGCTCGAAGCACCGATCAACGGACATGCAAACAGGGGTGCGCCCGCGAGCACCCTACTTGACCGCCCTAGTGAGAAACGTTCACCGTCTGCTAGCAAGTCCAACACTGGCACAAACACTCCTTCTGGCCGAATCTCTGCGAACGCGACCCCGACAGTGGACGAGAAAGCACCCAAGAAGCGGCAAGGGGAGCGTCCCACATTTTGGCTCGATGTCTTGAAGCCTACCGAGATGGAAATGAAGGTCCTGGCGAAAGCGTTCGGCATCCATCAATTGACGATTGAGGATATTCAAATGGACGAGCCACGTGAGAAGGTGGAATTGTTCAAGAAATACTACTTTGTCAATTACCGCTCTTTCGAGCAAGACAAGGATAGCGAGGACTACATGGAGCCGGTAAACATGTACGCAGTCGTCTTTCACGATGGTGTGATTACCTTTCACCACACGATGACGCCGCATCCTGCAAACGTCCGTCGTCGGATTCGCCAGCTCAACGACTATCTCAGTCCCAACGCGGATTGGATAAGTTACGCTCTCATAGACGATATCACGGACGCTTATGCACCTTTAGTGCAAGCCATTGAGGATGAAGTGGACGATATCGACGATGAGATCCTGACCATGCATGAGGACACAGTGCACGCTGCTCACTCCAAGGAGAAGACCCAGGCGATCAAACGCGCTTCCACGCGGGAGCGTGAGATCGCTCGTACTCAGCATGATAAACCCGAAGCCGACAAAACACCGGCCGAGAGTGCTGGTGATATGCTCCGACGTGTCGGAGAATGTCGCAAAAGGGTTATGGGGCTGTATCGATTGCTTGGAAGTAAAGCGGACGTTATCAAAGGGTTTGCGAAGCGCTGTAACGAGCAGTGGAATGTGGCGCCGAGGAGTGAGATTGGATTGTATCTTGGTGATATTCAAGATCATATCGTTACGATGACGGGCAATCTGAGCCATTACGAGAGGTTAGTCCGATCCCCCGCTGATCTATCTAGTGTTCTCTCCACGAATTTGAGGGTGTCTATGCCACTATCGGCTTGGCTGTGACGGTGGGATGCAGCCCTGAAACAACCATGAGAGGACCTGCCCAGAGGTCGAGGTACCTCTCCACGGCGCTACACGTCTGATTTTGATTGTCAGGCCAAGCCGATAGTAGCACAAGCACCTTTAGAGATCCTGAGAGAGGTGGATGAACTCGTCTAGATGATCTCAGCGCTGACACGTGCCAGTCTGCTCTCTCGAGCCCACAGCAACTATCTCGCTCAAATCAACGTTCGAATGAACGAACGCGCCGAACAGACGAACGATACCCTCGGCAAATTGACAGTCCTCGGAACCATCGTCCTCCCTATGAACATCATCACTGGCATGTGGGGCATGAACGTCTGGGTTCCGGGCCAGGGTGATGAGGGCAATTTGCTGTGGTTCTGGGTCATCACTGCGGGTTCGTCACTTCCATGTCTTCACCTGAGAGATATTCGCTTACTGACTTCACTCACTTGCAGGCCTTATTGCGTTTGGCTTGAGCTGCTACTTCACCGCTAAGAGGGTTTATGGGATTGTGTAGGATGTAAGACATTTGGAAGCCATGGCGAACCGGGTCACTTGGTAGAGTTCAGAGGTTTGGTTGGGGGGACATTGATATAGACAGGCGGTGCAGCTGTATTCGAACGCCGGCGTGTAGGACTCCAGGACTATCTTTGAAGCATGGGACCGATTGTAGCGTTTAATCGTTTGGTTCCTTCGGACTCACATCTTCGAGGCGAACATGTCCAGCGTGCGCGGGCGTCTCTGCAATTGCCAGTTGCCTGTCGAGCTGCTATCCTAAGTCTGTGGATGGCGCTTCGCTGCAACTTTGCGATCGAGATCACAAACGATCGTCCGTACCTCAAAGGGCGATGTATTACGGAGGTACCTCTAGTCGAAGGCTTCCCAGGGCGCTGACTAATATTTGCCAAGAACCGCAAGTCTCCACCTTGCGAGAGCTCGCTACCTTTATCAACACCTCATACTCCCAATGTAATGAGCGTACCATCCGTGCGACTTCGATCGCTCAAAGCCCTGCCAGCGCTGTACACAAGGCCTGGATACACCACCCGGCCATGCTACGTGTCGAAGTGGCTCCAGTCGCGCGGGTTGCAGGTGTCAACCGCACCCCCTCCGAACGCGGTACCCCTCCGCAAGCACCTAAAGGATGAAGCGAAGCGGAAGAAGGCCGATGCCAAAGCTGGTACTGGCTTAAGACGAGATAATGCAGTCACTGCGCGGCTGCAGAAGTGGGAGCTCACCGTTGGGATCGAAGTTCATGCGGAGCTGAACTCGGCTTGCAAGCTCTTCTCCTCTGCTACTGCCGCATCGGGAGACAGCACTGCAGTGCCGAACAGTAATGTCGCAGCTTTTGACGCTGCGCTGCCTGGTGCTCAGCCTCAGTTCCAGGTAGCTACGCTTTTGCCAGCACTGCGAGCTGCCGTCGCACTCGGCTGTGATATACAAAGGAAGAGCGGCTGGGATCGTAAGCATTACTTCCACTGGGATCAACCGAATGGATACCAGATCACGCAGTACTATCAGCCGTTTGCCAAGGACGGCGCCATCAGGCTGAGTGCGGAAGATGGTGTGCCTGAAGAGGATCTGCTCGGCGGACGAAGTCTGCTGATCGGCATCAAGCAGATACAGATGGAGCAGGACACAGCGAAGACCACGCATCATCCGCCATCATCCTATCACATTGACTACAATCGCTCTGGTCATCCGCTCATCGAGATCATCACGTTGCCGCACATTCACTCGCCGCAGACGGCAGCTGCCGTGGTGCGCAAGCTGCAGAGTGTACTGAAAGCAGTCGATGCGTGCACTACTGGCATGGAGTTGGGTGGCTTGCGAGCAGATGTGAACGTTTCAGTGCGACAGCGTGGGACGATCGGAAGCTCGTCTTACAGTGGCGTGGCTGGTCTCGGTCAACGAACGGAGATCAAGAATCTCAGCTCTTTCAAGGCTGTCGAGGATGCGATCGTTGCAGAACGTGACCGTCAGATCTCAGTACTGGAAGCAGGTGGAATCATTGCCGGCGAAACCCGTGGCTGGTCACTGGGATCGACCGAGACGACTCGGCTTCGTGGCAAGGAAGGCGAAGTCGACTATCGATACATGCCGGATGCTGACTTACCTCCGTTGATCATTGGGAACGATCTGATTGATCACTTGCGCGACAGGCTGCCTGAGTTGCCTGATACCACTGTCGAACGGGTGCAGCGCGAGTATGGAGTAACCGAGAAGGATGCCCGTACGATCGTCGCACTGGACGACGGCGATCGTCTGGAGTACATGGAGGCGACAGTCGAGCTACTACAGCCCCGCTTGCTCGATGTCGACGACTTGAAGCTTGGCAAATTGGCTGGCAATTGGGTCCTGCACGAGCTTGGCGGTTTCTTGACAGCTAACAACCTATGCTGGTCCGATCTGAAGATATACCCCATCGATCTGGCTGACATCATTGCGTACCTGACGCGCGGCGAAATCACCTCCCGTACGGCAAAGCAACTGCTCGAGTATTCTAACGATGATTCGACTTCACGCAGAGTTGGCGATCTGATTTACGATTTGGGACTTCTGCTCCGCCCACTGTCGGACGACGAGTACACTGAGTTGGCTCGTACGATCATGGACGAGAACCCTGGCATGGTCGCTGCTGTCAAAGAGAAGGGACAGAAAGGGAAGATCATGTGGTTCGTCGGGCAGATGGTGCGAAGGGGAGAAGAGGGAACAATCGAGCCTGGAAAGGCGAAAGAGGTGGTTGAGCGAATGCTGGCAGAGTGAATAGCCACTGCTACCGGGTCCCGGACTGGGAACACTGGCGGTATGATGGACAACATCGATCCCACACTTGATTGTGTGGACTGGTCAACGACCTGTCACCAAATGGGACGATTGCAGATCACTTGACCGTCCAGATGCGCCTCGAACTTATCGGAAGCACAAGTGTCAACGTCCAGCATACTCGGCAACGCGACTGGAGCTTACTCATGGCTCAATATTTACTAGTCTAGCTGGATTGACAGTGCTGCGCCTTACATAATCGTGACATACGAGTTACATACACCAGACGCCGACGTCTTGCTCTTCTACCCAACCGACAACGTTCACTCTTCGTCAAAGAGCCCTCCCTTGCGCACAATCAACCAGGATCCGGGCATCTCCGCCGTTACATTCGATCACCGGTGTTCGATCCGTCTGGCATGAGCCGGAAATGTAACCCGTGGTCGACTCCAAATCTTTCGCCGACGAAGTGCCCTACGCCTATCGAAGTATATGCCCTCCGTCTTCAATTTCGAGCATCATTCGCAGACGGCGACTCGAGGAGGATCGATCGAGCAGCTCGTACAGTGGGAGGAGTGGTGTTGTCTGACGGGTCTGGGCGAAGCGACCTAGTCAAGAATATGTCAGTCCAGTCGTAAATCCACTTCGTCGCTGTGTTGAGAGAGAAGCATACCCTGTGCGGCTTTCCAAGCCATCCATATAGCTCCAATGCCTAGTAGACTTGCGATCAGGCCGAATAGCAGTTGTACGAGGGTGTTGGCGTCCATGTTGCTAGACTGGACTTGAGTCGATGAGGGTATATAGAAGAGAGTCGCAGATTTAGACTTGTTCTTCGAGGTTGAGAGAGAGAGGAACAAACTGTACTGGAAGCTGCGGCGTAGCTGACATGTTAGCGGGCCTACCAACGTGTTTGGGTAGCCATCTATCTTGCTCCTCAACTTGATGACTTCCGGCAAGTACGCCGAGGGGCGTCCGCGACAGAGGTGAGTCCCTACGTCGAGAATGGCGCGACCAACTCAGCAGCCTGGCCTCGAAGTACATCTACCGCTGGTGTGATCGTCGTCCATTCTCGAAGTTCGAAGCCATGGAAATGCACCGCCACCTTTCTCCCTCACGCTGATTAAGGTATCTGGCAAGTCTAGCTGTGGCTTGACCTTGTGGCGGCCCTCAACCCGGCGGTCTGGGCATTATTTGTTTCTATCAATGAGCGAGCAGATGTTAGCTTGTCATCATGTGACATGGCATGCTTGGAACTCGCGGGCACTGCATGGACCGAAGGAGAGAGATGCCACTAGAATGCTGGGTAAGTCGACGAACGCAGTAACGGCCACTAATGCCAAATAATCGGCTCTCGAGCCCGACTTGCACCACCGAACGCAGGTCTAACACATGCGCCCCAGGCACATCCAGTCACTGCATGGACGACCAATGTTGACGCACTCGTGTTGAAGACCAGTGGCACTACGATGATCACCTGGGTGTATTCGACACTTTGCTCGAGTGTATGTACTGTCCCATCACGACTCCGCCCCCTTCTTCGCCATAATTGGCCCTATCCAATACTCAACCCCCTCCCTCCCGACCTATGCACCCTCTCCCAGACCTCCGACTAATGCTCCGCAGCGCAAGCAAGAAACTCCTGCGCACCTTGCCGGAGGAAGCAGAACACGGGGACATGCCGTTATGCGACCAGCAGCCAGCCTGATTTGAAGCCGGCCGACACGCCTATCCGATATGATAGCTATTTTGAAGTCCAAGCGCGGGCTGATAAACATAGGTGCTTGATCGTGTGCCATGATTGCTTCAAGCTACGATACCATTAGGCGTTCGCGGGCAGGAGTGGCAAAGCTTGCGATATGTCCTCGATATTTTCTTGCCAATACGGCTGGCGCAAGCGCCTGACAATAGGCCGATGGCGCATACGAGAGAGCACTTTGATGCAGCGTTACCTACAGGTTGAAGACAGCCTCGGGTTCCGAGTAAGTCCTGCGCACGTTGTGTCGTTATTGATCGTGCTTCGCCATGGAGTCCGCCTATTCACGATTCACCAGCGCGGCCTTGTGCTGTCACTGCGTCGTACCCTACTCAACATCGATCTAGCTATAGGTGCGTTCCTGGTACCGACCGCAATGACGAGCCATCACTGCAGTCGTATTAGGTCGACGACAGAATAGACGAATGCATCGAGTCAAACCTCGAACACCCTCTGATTATAATGCGGCTTAAAAGGATCGACGTTGCGACCGATCAGAACTCAAGAGCGTCCATCTTCTCCATACGTCGCGTGCGCCGCAAGCAAGATGTAAGCCTTACGGACCACAGCCCTTGCGGCGATGCATCAGAGATCATAGCGCTACGTGGTTCTGACATGATAGATACAAGTACTCATTTCTGACCTTCGGTCCACATCTGCACCCATCGAAGATCATGCTCCGTCCGCGCCTTGCCCGTCGCTCCTTTTTAACACCTTGCACAAACACCCACGCATGGCTCTCATGCCGACCAATCGCTGTTGCTCAATGCGTCCATGATCATGATCAGAGTACAGCTGTGACAGACGCTGGACGTGCTGCTGGCCAAGCGTCTACTCCGATCAGAGTGTACGCCCTCCTCCATTATCAATCTCAAGGAGCATGCGTAGGCGATGGCCTGGCGAGGATCGATCCAGTAGCTCGTACAGCGGTAGAAGTGGTGTTGCGCCCTGAGACTGAGTGAAATGGCCTACATAGTCCTGTGTCAGTGATGTTCCCGGCTCATGATCAAGGTAGTGTGTGCTCAGACGGACCTTTTGCGGCTTTCCAAGCCGTCCAGATAGCCGCAATGCCAAGCACGCTAGCGATCAACCCGAACAGTAGCTGGACCAGGGTATTTGCGTCCATGGTACGTTCGTTCACAAGCATTCGCACGATGTTGCGGAATCGTCGTATATTTCGGGAGGAGAGGTGAGGAAAGGAGGATCAAGACACGGAGCCACGATTCCCTCATCTATAGTCACCACCATCACTCTGCTGCGACTGCACATCAGGTTGGTCCTTGGTGACCGTGCACTCGTGTGTCAGGCCGAACTGCCAACGCTCGAATAGGAAGGAGCTTAGGATGCGCTCCACTCCCAGCCTTACGATTCTATAGTGCCTCAGGCTCTTGAGCGTCTGTTTCAGAGCATCTCGAGATGCGGAACGTCTTCAACAAACCCATACGGGAGATGATATACGCTGGTAGGGATTTGATTCTTTATTGTTGATGTACGCTATGCAGTGTTATGTCAGGAACTGTTCTCGGACTCTAGGACCACATCGAATCCGATCGAGTCCGCTCGATGCCTGCACGACGTTGTAAAAGTCTACATGATATAGACTGCGCTTCTCCTGAATGGCTGTCCGTTGCTTGAGCCGAGCTGAAGGTCGTCGAGGTGGCAGCGCGCTGTGCAACGGACGCGGCATAGCGTTCACAGGTTCCAGTCAAAGAGGCGCACTCCATGATCGTTGAACACGACCCAAGACGTCCCAATATGCACGATAGTATGGATCCTCTGGTCGACTCGAGGGCGTCTGCTGCTGGTGGTGCTCGGAGTCTGCCGCCGTCTGTTCTGCTTAAGGATGTTCGAGTTGTACTGTCGATCGAGACTAGGAGATCGATCGATCGAGGTACGGCGGTATGCGATTCCGACTATCAATCTCCAGGAGCATTCGCAATCGGTGGCCTGGCAAGGTGCGGTCCATCAGGGTGTGAAGCGGCAGAAGCGGTGTTGATTGATGGACTCGGGCAAAGTGTCCTGATTGGACGATCGTTAGTAGTCAGTCCTTGTGCCGAGGAACGATTAATGCGAAGTAGCATACCTCGAGCAGCTTTCCAAGTGATCCATATAGCTCCAATGCCAAGCAGACTTGCAATCAATTCGAACACTAGCTGGACCAGACCATCTCTATCCATCATGCGTTGGTACTTTGGAGTGTTTGAGTACAAGTGTTGTAGGAGTGCCGCGAAGGAGGTAGTGTTCAGAGAATGCCATGTCTATAGCACTTGGGATCGAAGGGTTCATATGCTCGACCGACGTGAACAAGGCAACTAGGTAATGTCTATCGAATCTCTGTACTTGATGCGCAATTTCATTGCGTAGACCGAGAGGACCTGCCTCCTGTGCGAGTTCCTATTGGCACAAAAGACGGCTGCGGCGCGGTCCGGATGGGCCGGGAGGCCGATCTAGTATAGCGTGGCCCGGAAAACCCGAAAAGTGTGGCTGTGGAGAGTGTTCTGGGTTATGGTCCCGGGAAGCGACTTGTGCCGTCTTATTTAACTTTCACAGCAGTAACCGCATTTGGAACCGGCACGTGATCATACAACGCTGGGTTGTTGGCCTTCCGGCCGCTTGCTGGATTTGCATCCACGGACCATTGCTTGTAGTGAATAGGTCGAAAGCAGCAGCTCTGACACGCAAGACACAGGATGTCAAGGCTTCACGCCCCTCTCGACCCTGACAGCTCTCATCCCATTTTCATCCTCCTCCCAGCCTACCTCCTCAATCCGTTCCCAAACCTCCGGCTGATGCTCCTTAGCCCAAGCCTCAATCTCCTGCTGCTTCACCTGCCCCGGCGCAGCACTATACAGACTTCCTAGCACCAGCGCACCACCGTCCACAGGCTCGCCGACACCGCCGTCTCTCGCGATCTTCGCGCTACCGAGGCTGACCTCGCCTTTCTCGACGGCTTCCTCGAGTGCAGAGATAGCGAGCTCGTTGTCGCCGTTCCCAGCCAAGGCGGCTATATACGAAGCGCAAAGGTCTGTGGAGAGCTCGATGCGATTCCTTCGCAATCGAGCCCAGATATCCCGTGCCTTCAAGTCGCCGAAAGGACTCTTCTCGCACGCCCTAAGCGCGGCATGCACAGAACTCACACTTGGTCCCTCCCTGCTCGCTACAATCTCATCCCAGAAGTCTAGCGCCCGTCTCGGCATCTCACAGGCGGTGTAAGATAGCATCAAGCTATTACGCATAGTCGTCGTGACGTCTAGATTGTAATCCAACTTGAGCTGGTTATGCACGACTTCCAGACTCTCTAGGTCTTTCAGCTTCGCACAGCCGCTGAAAGCTGAGATGTAGGTGGAGGCATTCGGGATGGTGTCCTCGCGGGAGTGCGCGCGCATGTGCTGGAAGACGTGGACGGCCATGTCAGGTCTGTGGCGCGCGAAGAAGGAGAGCATGAGGTCTGTGCGCTCGGAGCGAGGCATCTCGTCGAAGATGCTGCGGAGGAGAGTGTATGTGTCCCAAGCACGAGACGTTTGCGTTTTGAGATCCAGGCTGAAGGCGATGAGGTTTTTGCGGATCAAGATACGTTCGGCAGACGAGTAGCTGTAGGCATGTGTGTTTAGCAGGTCTGCGACATCGTGGATCTCATCGCGGGAGAGATGCAGCATGCTCAGTGTGGAGACTGTGATGGGCTCGAAGCGCGCAGAGCGGTCTGATAGATCTGCCGCAACGTTCATGATCGTGTCAAAGTCGTGGCGCTTTGAGCCGCATAGTGCGACGATCAAGCGATTGACAGCAGCGACATCGCCGGTGTAGGATTGGGTGTCGGATGACTGTAGGTGCTTATAGGCTATCAGCGCGCCATCAACGTCGCCTACACTCAGACGGTAGTCCATTTGCAGAGTGAAGGTCTTAGCATTGGGCTCAATGTTACGTTGCTGACCCAGAGTGATAAAGCGCTCAGCCATGTAGGGATCATTCTGTGAGATAGCATACTCAACCAGAAGATTGATGGTGGTGATGTCCGCGAATCGATGTTCGCCTGTGAGGTGATTCGAGATCTTTTCATTCACACTCTCCATGACGTCCATCATGCGACCGATCTCGTCAACGCTTTTCTTTGTGCCCGCGGCCCAGAGGAAGACAGAGTCCCAGATATACTTGCTCGGGTGGCGGTCCACAACATCTCTGACGATGCTGTGTCCCAATTGTATATTGTCAGTCTTCAGGCACCACCTCAAGAGGCGCCGCAGCACTTTCTCTGGATCTTCATCGTCTACACGCTCTTGTGAAGTTTCCAAGACGTGGGGTAGCAGGACACTCCACCAATGCTTGACAGCATCAACATCATCAGTGAGCATGTGGTGCCGGATCATGACCTGAGCCACTCTGTTCGACGTGGTTTCAAGCCCGAGCTCGCGCATCTCGGCGAGCGTGGCAAATAGGCCCTCTTCATTCCGCTCGCGAGCGAAGCCTTTCAGTATCCTGGCCCACTGAACAGCTAAGCGCTGCTGAGTAATGCTACGCATGGCTGAGCTACCGTGTGTCGCGAGCCCATCTTGGGCCACGTCAATATCCGGTCTCAACCCTGCTGTACCCTGATCAAGCAGCAGATCTTGCGCCTGCTGAGTCTGCCCATTGCTGCAAAGTGCACCAAGATACCACTCAAAAGACAAGACCTTATTCTCAGCGCTCAAAGGCAATGCCGACAAGCACTCATGAAGCTCGCGAGCCAGCTCCATATACACAGCGTTCTGCGCAACGGGCTCGAGACTCGTCCTCTTAGCAGCTCGAAGCAGCACCTCCTTGTCCAGCGCTACAGCTTCACCCTGTGACTCTGCCTCTCGTCTCAAGTACCGAAGAGTCTGCAGAAGCAGGACGGCTTGCGTGTCCTGTATCCTGTCCCGTTTACCCTTTTTGACGCCAATGAATTGTTGCCAGGCCTGGATGATATCTTCGACAGGTGGTAGACGAGCTCGCATACGTTCCATCTTGGCGTACTCCATCATCTTCTCGATGCCGGGCTCGTAGTTGACATCCTTGGAGTCTCGGGGTGGTTTCGAGCGAAACAGGCTCAGGCCGAAGAGGGTTCTTCTTTGCTCTTCTCCATAGACCCGAGGAGAGCTCCTCTGCCTCGTGACATGTCGCGAGCCATTGAGAGTAGTCCTCGTGTTGGCCGTGTGTAACCTTCGTAGGCATCCTCTTGAGACAATGGGCTCATTGGCGACGATGGCGCGAAACACCTGGCGGGTGAGGTGGGAGGGCATTATGCCTGCTTCGTTCCTGTATATCGTTCAATCATATGCGTGTGTACATCATCAACAGATCCAGACACTCTCGTGGCCCGTGTATTAGTCGTGTAAAGGCTGCGTCCGCAATGGGTAGGTAGAGCTCCAATGGTGACGATGTCAATCAATGTCCCGCTTAAAACGCGGAGATCTCGGAGGAGTCGAGACAGCCATTGCGACCTCACCTACAATTGTTGACACAACTCTTCATATACACCAATAATGTCTCTCGAGCGCGCTTTCAAGCGCCTAGCCCTATCGCCCGCGAAGCTGTGCAGCCACTGCCGCGGCGTTGCCACCTCCACCCGCCCTCCGCCCTCCACCCGGACCCCCTCCTCCGCTTCCACCCTCGCAGCCTCCCTCCAAACACCCTCGCAACCTCCACCCTCCCGAACGCCCCTCCCCGTCTCTTCTGCCGCGCCCTCCTCCGCCGATACTTCCCCCCAAACCCCAGCAACGCCCAGCACAGCCCTCGCGACCTCACTCCTCCACCAAATCGCATCAACGACCCAGGCAAGACAGAAATCCGCGCCGGTGCTCGCACAGCTAGCTAGGAATCTGGCAAGGAAGGATTACGAATTACAGCAATTCCGACGATGGAGGGTCGGGGATGTCTACGCGCCGCATGATCTCAGTGGAGTGGAAGCCGCGAAGTGGAAACGGGTCAAACACAAGGGACGGCCACGGCATGATGTGTTGGACTCCCTTGCTATAGATCCGAGGGGAGAGTATAAGGTCAGTCGTTCCCTGCATCTGAGGGCAGGAAGTACAGTGGGCTAACGTGAAGGGCAGAACTTTTCCCTGACGGCTGAGTACACCACGGACTTTGGACGGATAAAACATTCCCGCGACACTGGACTGCGGCCGCGGAATCAGCGACGCATGGCTAAGGCTGTGAGGCGAGCGATTGGGATCGGGTTGATGCCGAGTGTTTACCGGCATCCGCAGTTGCTTGGGGAGGAGGTCGCGCGGAGGATAGGGACGCAGTATTGAACTGACTTTGCGATGGCAAGGGATTGCTCGATGGGAGTTATGGCGGAAAGGGAAAGTGGATGTAGCGGTGATGTTGCGGCGACTATGCTGCCATCTGTACAAAAGTGCCGCTGATCTGTATAGATATAGATATACCCTCATGATGCATGTTGCTCGTGCTTCGTGGCTATGCATCTGGCACGCTTTCCCAATAATCCGCTGTTCCTCCGCTTTCCAAAACCAATGCATTGTCTCGCCGTCAACCAAACTTCTTCTCCTCTATCTCCCCCTAGTCCCTCCAATTGGACCAAAGCCACCGTCGCCGTTGGACGTGGCAGGGACTCTCGCGCGTTCTCGAATGGCAGGCGCGCCGACAACCTCATCCATGTCGAAGAGCTGCTCCTCCTCAGCCTCCTCGTCAATTCTTCCCCGGCCAACACTCGTACTGCTGAGGTTGCGATCGAGACTTTTCCTTCCGGATATACCATTACTTGTGGTACCAGTACTGAGTCCGCGTATCGGCACGCCGAGCTTGGCGCGCTGCATATCGGCAGTCAAACCTGACATTGTGGAAGAGTTCGTAGGCGAAGAGACTGTAGGACTGAGATCACCGTTGAGATGCGTGGTGATCGGGTTCGGGAATCCGGTGTTCCGCAGTGGCGAGCCGATGAAGTCGGAGGATGTGGTTCGTTGTTGGGCGCCGAAGATGCCAGAGTAACGCGACGGACTCGAGGACGTCGGAAAGGCGGGGCTGCCGACTTTGCTTTCCTGTGGGGTGGTGTTGCTTGACAGTGTGCGGCGCTGGGCGGCGAGGAAGATCGCTGGAGTTGTGCTTTCAGTGGATTGAAGACCGTTACCTCGCGACGTCCGCCGAGGACGGTTCTCGGGTATGAGGTCACGCAGACTGGCTGGTAGGAGGTCTTCTTCGCGGTCTGTGAGCTCATGCGTCTCCTCATCTGAGTCATCTGAGTACTCGAATGAGGTTGTGGGAAGGTGCGTGCCGACACTCGAGGAGATGAGGTGGCGATTTGCTTGCAAGCGCTCGGAGTGGAGGATTCGTTTTGGAAACGAGAGAGGCTCGTCGTTGCCGCTTGGTGGTGAGGAGCCTGCTAGTACGCTGTCAAGAGTGCTGCGGTCGTTGCCGAAGGCCGATGTGTGAAGGTCTCGAAGTGCCACGCTGCGCAGGTGGGACTTGTGGTGTGGTAATGAGGATGGTGGTGACTCGATGCCGAAGCGAGACGGTACCGATGCCGCAAAGGGACCGTTTCTCGCTGCCATGGAAATGCCATTGCTGTCGAACGAACTTGGTAGAGGTGCGTCCAAGACGCTCAAACCCTTGTGCTGTGGTGGCGAGCCAAAGTGATCGGCCTGTGTCGGCGACCCGTATTGAGGTGACGAGGAGCTGTAGTCCAGCTGAGGTACATCGAATCCATTCTGACCGCCATAATGCCAGTTTGCGCCGTCCTCTTGTGCCAGTTCCACATTCCCATTTGGTCGCTGTCCAAGTGCTTGCATGGAAAGCAGACCCGGCAGCGCTTGCGCATACATTCCTCCTTGTCCTTGTCCGCCCGGCGCATACTGTTGAGGAGGAGGCGCATATCGTCGATTCATGACTATGCCGTCCGGCGTGATATGTAGTAGGGAGCACTTCGTCCCGAACTTGCAGTGTCCCTTGGCGAAGTACTTGCATGGCATAGGTCTTGTGATCGACTCCAGGTCATGCGAGAAGGGACACATTCTACCGGCCTGGCACTGACCCTGAAGGTAGAATTTGCATGGGACATGCGAAGTGTCTGCCCGCTTGCTCAACCCACTGCCTCTACCTCGCCGTGCACCATTGGTATGTGGTAAGTCGAAGTCGCCGTTGTGTCGCGGTGGACTCCGCGCAGCCATGTTCATGCTGTCTAGACCGTTTCCGTTATATGGCGGTGGTATGTGCCCGTTGCCCATCGGCATGGGTATGGAGTTCATATTGCTCGACTGGAGACTAGGATGTATGTCGGTCGTTGGTCACGTCCAGAACCATGCGCAGCTCTCAATCCAGTAGGGCAGAGGGAAGGCTGCTGAGAAGAAGTGTCGGAGGAGGTGCAGCCGTGTCGAGTCGCTCGTGTGACTTCGCGTGCGGCCTCTGCAGCTTGACGTCCGCAGGGCGAGCGTGGGGTTGGATTGCCTGGTGGGGTGGGATCGCGGGGTTCCCACGTGGCGCCTGGGGGGAAGAGAGGGGAGTGGTGGCGTTGAAATTGTAGGTGGTAGGCACTCACTCCAATAACGCTGCTCGCTGACTCTATTCGACCTTTAAGGGGATGTAGTGGCAAGGAGACATATAGTTGGTGTATCGGAGCGCATGCGATAAAGATGAGCTGTCGTGCGTTTCGCTTATCAAGCTTTCCTATGACTCGCGGGGACTTGGAGTCAATGCTTCTCTCGATGTCTTCCTCCCCTTTGACAGCCACTTTGTATTTGTAGGTTCTGCCTACTGACGGCGTGACCTGACGACGAAAATGCGATGCCGATGTACACATGCACTGGAGCTTCTATGATGAGGCACGAGATGTCCAGGCCGTCATGGGCCGGCCACTTAAGACATTGATCACGAGGCAAGGACGAGGCGAATTTGGGGCAAAAACTTTGAGGTTCGACGAAGGAAGGCTCGCTTCATCGCACGCGGTCGAATCATGGTCGAAGGGGGAAAAGTGGCATCAAGCGTCGCAAGGTGCCAAAAACTCTCGTGATGATTGTTGTGGCAGCGATGGGATTGCAGCTATCTTGCTTCTTGAGAATAGCTCCGCAGCTGGTGTTCGAGAACCGTTTGCTGCAACGTTGCGCATGCCCCTGAGACACTGTCGCACAGTGCATTGAGACTGATCGGAAGCGGCCCGCTTGGTGTCACCAGTGTGATGCACGACGACATCGTTGATAGTTGGGACCGGAAGGACCTGCACTTCCGGCTCCAGCAGACCACTTTCGGGCCCCCAAATCAATGAGAGCCTTCAATGCTTGCGTTACTTGTCGCATTCGCCCTCAAGATCAACGGTCGCCTCTTGCTGCGGATCCCTGGGTGGTTGGAAGAGATATGTCGTCCCACGGCTCAGTGCATACTTCCACGGGCACACGCATCCTCGGAACACAGAAGTCATCGCGCGATGTCATCGTCACGCAACTAGCATGGTATGCTCTCCCGCGCTAGACTTGCTGGTGTCGATCTCCCCGCATTGGAACACTGCACTCAGACCTCTCGTCGTGTTCCTGACGCCAGACTGGTGATCAAGTAGTCGCAGAGGTCTAGCGTTCGTCGTCGGGACGGATCTTGGACGGTGCGGTGTCGGACACATTGCGGTCAAGAGATCGTTTCGTAGGACTTGAGAGTATCACAATCTCCGTCGACTCTCAGCAAGAGTGGACGCACGGTTCGACGATGACAGTCCTGCAATCTCGAACTCGGACGCCATCTCGTCGGCGAGTAGTACGGTGAAGTGCATTAATTCTTGTTTCTGATCCCGTGCTTGCACTATGCGATACTCCAAGTCGCTCCTTCCTTCTCTTTCAACAACACCTCTTGGCGCGAGCTAGCGCGTTTGTAGACTCCACTACACGCCGTCAGTCGGTCGCCCACTTCCAAACGACATCCATCACCTCACTCGCTCATTACTGCACCCTCCGACCATCGTCCTTCCTTTTCAACCACTAATCACAGTCATTCGTTCACACCAACTACCACACCACGGGAAGTCGAGATGAAGAGAAGCGTGCTTGCCACCGGGCTGCTTCACATCGCCACGTAAGTTGCTCCCCATTCCCCCTGTACCTGCTGTATCTACAACATCCGGACGCCATGCCTGGACTCTTCTGGTGGACTCTGCTCGATGTGCTATTCGACACACAACACAACTTCGCGAGACAGTACTCCTACAACAGCAGCAACACATTCGCGATGTCAACGAAGTATACACATACAAGCCGGAGAAGCATGTCACCGGAAGCATCCTCTTCTGTGTCTATCGCACTTTTGTCAGGACGATACGCGCCTCGCTCGAGTCTCAGGCAGCGCAAGCAACCTACAAGCGGACCAACAACCCACCTGGGCAGCACTGTGCAACCTGGAAAGGTACTGGCGAAGAAGGACCGACAGCCTCGCGTCGACTCACAACTTGACCTTCAGGAGGAGGACGAGGCGGATGAAGAGCTCAATGAGTGGAGCTTCGCATACCTCAAGAGGAAGATCTCGAGGACTTTCGCCTCTTACCGCCTGGTTGAGGGGATAAACGCATCGCTTGCAGAGAATCTAGCGCCGGAAGCTACTGTCAACGCTGCTTATGAGCTACGGAGCGGAGTCAGACGTCACAACATCCGCCTCGTCATCGTCTCGGTCATACTGGTTTTGATCGCCTTTGGAGCGCTTCAAACCGTGACCACTCACTTACTTTCTGCTTCCAGAGCTTCCGCCCAGTGCGTCACCAGCACAGTCTACTACCCGGTCACTACCACCTACACCACTTCGATCTACCCTACGAGTTGCGCGACTTCGAGTGCCGGGCTGGCTTCCGCGAACACCGAGTCCTCGACTACCACCTACACCACAACTTCCACCTCGGTCAGCACTTTGACCGCGACTGTGACTGCAACTGTACTATCCTCCACCACTTCGACTCTGCCCTTCCTCTTCACAGGTGATTCGACCACCACAGCCTGGCTCAATGGCCACTCTCCGTCAAGCGGTGCTTCTCTCATGATCGCGACCACAACCATCCCAGTCTCCGCTGCTGCTTTGTCATCTAGCTCGACGTCGTCCTCGGTTGAGTCTCCGCCTGACTCTACCCTCTCCTACGTCTACAGGACTTCCACTGTTCAGACTACTTTGACGAAGACCGCGGCAGTGACGCCAGATGCAGTCACCTCGACAACTTACAGCGTTGCCTCCGACTCTACCTCGACGATACACACGACCCGTACGACGACTGTCACTGGCTTCAGCACCCTCACTCGCACCTCTTTCGGTGGCGATGGTAGTCTGGGGTGGAATAGTACATCACCGATCATTCCCAGTGGCACTGGCTCAGTCGCCAACGTTGCGAGCAATGGCATACCTACTACTGCGACTGTCACCTACTACTGGGCGTCTTCTGGTGGGCAGACCTACTCTACAAGCACCACGACGCTGACCACCACTTTCTATGGCGCTCTGCCACAAGACACGACTGTCACTGGCAATGCTACGACGATGACCGAGACAGTGTCACAGGTCGCTGCCCCCGCCACAACTACTTCGACCGGATCCACAGTGCCCTCGAGTACCATCAGTAGCTCAATTGCGGATGCTGCGAGCACATCGCGCAGCTCGAGTGGGTTCCCCACCGTGACTCCTGGCTCGTATGGCATTTTGCCGACTGCAGCTCCGACTGGCGGCTCTGTCGGCACGGCTATCACATCAGCTTATGGCACGGATGTCGCCACATCTAGTGTTGATGTTGGCGCTGCTGGCTTTTCGAGCACCTCATCTACTACTGCCAGCAGTCCCTCGGCCCGAACTCTGCGACCAACGAGCATTTTGACATCCAGTGGCAGCCCCACAAGCCTCATTTCAAGCTCCGGCAACTCCTCGTCAATGATTGCGACTTCAACTGCCACGAGCGTCACATACAGCCCTGCTGAGCTCACCTCGATCGTACGTAGCATCATGGGTGCCACGACCTATGGCTCTGTCAACAGCACTGCCAGTACGTTGCTTGCATCATCGAGCGTTTTCTACAGCAACGGCTACGGCGCGCCCTTAATCACCGCGTTGTCTTCTTCGACTTCACCCAGCTCTGTCACACCAAGCACACAGCTGTTGTCGACGCTTGGGAGCTCTCTGGCCAACGGTGGAACGCCTCCGCCACCCGCAACGACTGCACTGTCGTCTAGCTCCAGTTCCTCGTCCTCGAGCAGCAGCACAACGTCTACGAGTGCATCAATGACGAACGCTGTTCCCGTCTCATCGCCGACACCACCTATCTCCACCATAGCGTCGTCGATCCCGCCCACACCATCCGTCTGTGGCGAGCACGGTAACTTCACCCTTACCTTCGACGACCTTCCCACCTTCTCCGGCAACGACTCTCTCGACATCACCCAAGCTCCTCCAATCTGGAACCCATACCATCACCTCACATTCGCCGATGGTTACGTTTACGCTCCACTCCCTAAGGAGCCATACTCACCTCATTCCGGCAGCAAGCTCGCCGTCTTCCTCGGCAACGGCACAGGCAAGACTCTCTCGCCCTCCGCCATGTCTCCAGGCTCTACCGGCGGTGAGCCAGGCGAGATCTCGAATGGTCAGTACGATGGCAACACGGCGTTCTGGTTCGACGCCCGCACTGCATGGGTCGGCTGCGACAATCCCGGTCCAGCGTCCTGCATCTTTAACGTCACGGGCTACATCTGGGACGCCAACATCAACGACGACATCGGCGCTTACAAGACGCAATACATCGTTCCTCCCTGCCCGCAGCAGCAGAACTGCCAGCTCGTGCCTATCACTTTTCCGCGCAGCTTCCGGGCTTTGACGGGGCTGCAGATCCAGGCCTTCGTTGGCGAGCAGCAGAGGATGTTCTTCTTGGACGACCTGTCGCTGGGGTGGACCAATAATACTTGTGCGGCTGGGTTGACTAGGCAGAGTGGTGGGAGGGGCTTTCGGCCAGGGGGGAGTGGAGGGGTTGCGAAGAGGGCGAGGGGGGTGAGGAAGTGGATCGGTGCTTAGGATGCGCTGAGGTTCACGGACAGGAGGTAGACAGGGAAGGCCAGAGAGGCCGATAATGGCAGGCCGCTGCGAGGGCTGGGCTTCGCTTGATGAGGTAGATGTGTATCGAAGTATATGAATGATCAGACCGCGTGTCATCATACAGTCCCAGTCAGCTCTGCAGACCTCTACAGCGCTTATCCAAAGTGGGTTCCGTAGACCCAAGTGCGCATCTCGAGGATCTTTTTAGATTACTTCTTGGGCTTCTATCGTCTGAGCTGCGGCAGCGGAGTATTTTTCCTCTACGCCTAGGAGAGTGTTAAGTACGATCGGAATCAACGTTGTCTTGTATCCACTCTCTCATTCGCGTTGCATGCCGAGCTCACTCCATTGGCTATGCTTACTAGAGCAGAAGTGCTTTGTGGACCTTCGAGAGAGCGACGTACTTATGCGGAACAGACTTGAAGGTAGGAAGCGTTGTACCACAAATTTCTAAGTCAAACCACCTCGTTCTCATGGGTGACTATGCGTATGAAGTTGGAGGGAAGAGACTTTTCAGTACAGATAACACTACTACGCCGTTACAGAACCATCATGAACAAGACACGGCGCACTGCCCTTGCCCGAACGCTCTTTCAAACGCTTTTTACTCCTTCGCCCTTTAACGCAGTTTCGAACACCTCAGATACAGTCCTCCCTATCCCACCCTTGCGGCTTCTGCCACTTCAGGTCCTTCCTCGGATGCGGCTTGTCATCCTTGTACTCGCTGGCGTACGGGTTCGGGTCTTCGTTCTGGTTCAAGTTGCCCAGCGTGTGATTCACCTCCCTGTGCTTGCTCTCATCGGCGCGGATATAGAACAGCAAGTCCCGCATCGACCGCTTGCCCTCGGGCATCTGGTAGTAGTTGACTGCGATTTCTGGGGCTTGGGTCTTCGCCCAGTGCGGCAACTTGCCAGCGTCTAGATCCTCGATCTCGCGGGTGTAGGTCAGGACTGCTTCTTCCTCGAGGTAGCCGACAAAGCGATGGCAGGTGCGTGGCGAGATGAGGTAGGAGAAGAACATGGCGTTGAAGAACACTCCCTGGGCGCCGAGGACCATGAGCCGCATGAACCAGCCTGGCTTGGCCATCTGGAGGAAGATGAGCAGGTGCATGCGCTCGTTGTAAGACTCCTCGAGCAGGGTTTCGATCCAGCCGTTATCGCGCTTCATGCGGCGCATGCTGTTCAGGTGGCGAAGCATGCCTGCCACCATGCCCGGAACGCCTGCCACGGACTCGAGGAAGACGTTGCGGATCGTGTATTTGCGCTCGGTCATCTTGTCGTGGGAGTAGCCGGTAGCGATGTCGAGGCCGAAACGCATCACGCGCACCATGGCGAAGGCGACACGGTCTGGGAAGTCTCGCGGCTGCCGATGATCGACGGTCACTGTCTTCATCTGGTCTTCCGAGTAGTCCGGATGTGCCCACGCTGCTTTGGTGATCTTGATGTTTGGGGCGTTGGGCTTGGGGAAGAACATCTTTAGTTGTGTGCGTTGCGAGCTGCTGAAGTCGCGTCTGCTGGCTATTGATTGAGCATGAAGGCCAACGGCGGCCAACTTGGGCGCGTTGGCACCCAATGCCGAGCCATTGAGAGTCTTGAGGAGAGCAGTGGCGGACTGCTTGGTGAGGAGTGTGGGGTTGCTGAGTCGAGTGCAGCTCATTGATGTGGTGTAGTGGTAGTTGAGGGTTGTTTTGTGTGTACGCTAGGTTCAGTGGTGGCAAACCTGAGTGGTTGTAATCTTCTGTTGATGATTCAATGGATGATGGAGTGATATGTGGGGAGCAGCACAGGCTATTTGAGCAATGGAAAGGAAGGTGGCTGCGGCTGACAGCTCATGCCACCAGATGAAAGTGAGGTACGATCGGGAAGAATGCGATTGGTATTACCGTTCTCGGAATGGCTCATCTGCGCCGACGAGAAGGCACCGCCGTATTGATGAAACGCTGTGAGAGGCTGACAGTCCACGTGAGCAGTCTATTTGCGCTGCAATACGACTCTGGCTTGCCTGCAGTGGCCTTGCATCGGGTGGCTTCGGGAGGAGAAACAGACTCACGTTGACAAAGACGTTCAAGTTCCGGCTCCGATAGAGTTCAGATGACTAAAGACGGGTCGGATTCATCGTCTTCCGTGTTTAGCAACACCTGCCCCCATGAGTCTCTAGGTCTGCACGTTGTGTGAAGCAGCTTGCGTATATTATCCTTGATGTTGACAAGATCCGGCAGCAGAGACAATTCAGTGACAGGACGCGGCACTGTCGATAGAACTACTACGGCACAGTCATGCTTCTCGTCACGAGATCCAGTCAAAGCAACCCGGTCCTGTCCGATCATTGACTGCATCGCTGTAAGAGTGGCCACACTTCATCTCATCTCGCTGTGGATCACCATACGATACATGATGACTGCTCGTGAAGGCTCTGTGCAGCGATGCGATGTCCGTGGTATCACCGCGCATAGCGCCCATGGTCGCCAGACCCGGCATCGTCGACTCTTCCGCCCCGAGCGCACTGTCATTCACGTGCAGTGAGACGTAGACTACTGCTCGAAGCTCTTCTCTCCCTCCTTCAATCTGATTGCCTCCTGACTGACTTTGCTCACTCTCGCCGATCGAGGACCGACTTGAAGGTGCTGGACAAATTTGTCGAGCGCACTTGCGTCGCCTTGCGCTTCCCCGACGACCTGGTAAATCGATGAGCTCGTGGGATAAATTGATCCGGGGCCATGATGGACGCACTGTTCCATCACTTGCATTGCGTACGGTGCCGGTGAGATTGAGACTTTGAGCTTTCTCAACCGTGAAGGCTCTATGGAGCAATAAGTATACTGTCGGCCAGGAAGTGGAGGTCGAGTACGAGCCTATAGAACACTCCCTGTACTCTGCCTTCGACTTTGAAGGATATCTAGGTGGTCATTACTTAGCTGATCTACGCCTATCCCTTTGCAGGAAGGCGTACGCGTTTCGACATTTTGTTCTGAGCTCCGGTGTACTGGTATTCGTGGCTTTGTTATTGCGCGGAACTTGTGTAAGGAAGCGGAGAACACTGGGGGCATCGAAACTAAAGGAAGTGATCCCAGTTGCTAGCCATCGTGTCTGTGATGATTATTACCTTGGTGCTTCGCAGAGATGGGGGGCCATCAGCAGCTGCTGACATCATATGCGGTTCTAGAGAAGCACTGCAGGTGAGGTAGCTGAACGAGGCTCCTGTTCCAAACATTTGTGGTATCAATAACATATGTCTCGCGGGACAGGTCTACCACTGGTCATATATCAAGTCGTCTCTGTTGACACGGTGATCGTATTATATCGGTGACACGACAGGATGGAGACGGTCACTCGCCCTCCGCCATCAGCCTTGCCCTCGGCACGGAGGATCTACACATGCGTTCTCCGGAAGGCGCGTGTGCCAATCGCGTCAGATTAGCTTTCTCATGTTGACAGCAGGGGGAGATTACATCGATGAAAGTAGTGAACACCCTGTCTTGAACTTTGAGATGTGTTGTCCAGCACTGCAGAATCAGGAGAAGTTCTGTTTATCATTGACCAACGAAGCGCACGAGCGATCGACGTAAGGCCTTCCTGTCCATCTCGTACACATTTCCAAAGGGCCCAACCGATCATCTGCAAGAAGTCGCTCAGTCACTAGCCTCGACCGAACATGGCCGACGACACTTCTTCCCCCTCACCTCCAAGCACGCTCCCCTCCCCCATCCTCCGCACTCGCTCCCCATCGCCCAGCGTCTCCCCTTCGCTCGCCCTCGACGCCATCCCCCGCCTCGATCGCAGCGTCTCCACACCCTCGACTTCGACCTCCTCAACTCTTTCAACCCGCTCCCGTCCCTCTCGCATCTCCTCAGATGGCTCCGCGGCCACGGTCGTCCGTCGACGCGGATACATGCGGCCCCAGGGGACTGCGTTCGCGGACTCGGCGAGGAATAGGGATAGTGTGATGAGCTTGGGGAGTATTGCGCATATGCAGTACTACTTCGCTAGGACTGGGCTGTTGGATGGGAAAGGGGCTCAGCTGGCGAAGGGGGAGAGAAACGTCAGTGGAGGTCTGGTCGCGCCGAATGGGAAGGAGAATCTGGAGCCCCCTGTCATTGGTGGAGCAGAGGAGTATGGACTTGGTGCGCTGAGTGTGCAAGATGGACTGAGCAGCTGTGGTGTGTCCGAATCTGGCTTGGAGAGTCCGACGGATTTGCAAGACAGTTTCTGGGAGAACGGAGCGCAGATCGGAGTACCTCAGATGCTGCCACCGACCGTGAGCACGTACAAGCTCAAGCCATCGTACACTGAGCCACTACCCGACATGCCTGTGTTGCGACGGGCACTCAAGGAGGCGCTGCAGGATGCCTGCAAAGTGCTGGAAGAATCGGAGAAGCATGCTATCGAGTCCGCATCTGGAGAGGACAACAATGGGTTCTACGAGATACAAGGGCTACATGTGCTGGACCTTCTTACATTGGCCATCCGGGCAGCAAAGAACTACTATACCGCCCACTCGGACCATGCTAAGCTCTACGCTATCAAGTCTGAAAGAGACTTACGTTCCGACCTGTACCAAGTGCTCGACATCCTGAAGCGCATGGCGAGCAGGAACTTCCGCGGCGGTGTCAAGGTGACCGAGCTCGCTGGGATAGTGTCCTGGATCGAGAGCATAGACCACCTGATCAAATGCGAAGAGCAGATGGAGGAGCGCGAGGTCGCTGAGCAGGACACGTGGCCCTGGAGGGAGGGCGACTGGGCTGACAGAGAGAGGGAGAGGGAGTGGTTGTTTCTCAAGTCGTTCAATGAGACCGGCCATGCTCTCCCTGCCTGGCCCGAGCGATCTACCTCGTCAGAAGTAACGACGGCACCTGACGACTTCCTCCTTGCACTGCAAGACGGCCAGCTTCTGATCCAGATTCACAACACCTTTGTCACCCGCTCGAAGCGAAAGTTCGGCCAGATCAAGACCTGGCATACGGATGTCGCGAAGCCATACCGTAGGGCAGAGAACTTGCGCTACTGGTTGAAGGCTGCTGAGCTTCGCTTCGATGTCCGCGTTAGCATGCCTGTGCTGGATGTGGTGAACGGCAAGGCATGGGATGCCTTTGACGACGCAATACTGAAGTGGAGCCAGGGGATAAGGGAGACCCTGATGCGTGAGCTGGCAACTGATGCGAGGGTTGAGATGGTTCCTGAGCTGCATGTGCTAAGTGAAGGAGGAGTGGCGGTTCAGGTCTGAGTTAGAGAGATGCATTGCGTTGGGTTACGGTGCAGCATTGCGTGTTCATAACGATACCCCGGCTTGCATATGGAGGAGTCTGCTTGATGTAGCATTGTAAGCAGTGCTTGAGTACAGCGTGTCATCGCTGTTCAGTGCAATATCATACTCTTACGATATTGTTGACTCTCTCTGTGTAGCAGCGTTCGTCTGGCTCCACTTCGGAAGCTGTTCCTTCCCGAGTGACGTCGTGCAATCGCGTCCGTGCCTGTCACGAGACGCCCGGCGTCTCCCAGGCACCAGGCTTACCCAGCCACGCAATCAAGACCAACAGCTTGAGCTCCGTCTGATCTCGTGCACCTTTACAACACCTCTCGCAACACCCTTCCATCGACTTCTCCACACCACATTAAACATCCACCATCATGAAGGGCTCCTCAGTCCTCACCGTCGCAATGGCGGCTGGCTCCGCCACTGCCGGCGTCCACCACATGCCCTTGAAGAAGGTCCCGTTGTCGAAGCAGCTGGTGAGTGGCGGCGCATTAATGCAGCGAAGCTGTATGGAAACATGCGTTAGCCGATACTGACAACGATGTAGGAGTACGCCGACATCGACGCCCATATGTCCGCACTCGGCCAGAAGTACATGGGCGTTCGCCCCAAGAGCCACGCCGACGAGATGTTCAAAGACACATCCATCAAGCCCGAGACCGGTCACCCCGTAGCCGTCAGCAACTTCCTCAATGCGCAGTACTTTTCCGACATCGCCATCGGCACGCCACCGCAAGAGTTCAAGGTTGTGCTTGACACCGGCAGCTCCAACCTGTGGGTACCGAGCCAGGACTGCGGCTCAATTGCCTGCTACTTGCACTCCAAGTACGATCACAGCGACTCCTCGACCTACAAGAAGAACGGGTCAGAGTTCGCGATTAGGTACGGCAGTGGAAGCTTGGAGGGCTACGTCAGCCAGGACACTGTGCAGATTGGCGATCTCAAGATCAAGAACCAGCTCTTCGCTGAGGCGACCAACGAGCCCGGTCTTGCGTTCGCATTCGGCCGCTTCGATGGTATCATGGGTCTCGGCTACGATACCATCTCCGTGAACGGCATTCCCCCACCATTCTACGAGATGATCAACCAAGGTCTGCTCGACGAGAAGAAGTTCGCTTTCTACCTCAGCGACACCAACGCGGAGGGCGACGAGAGCGTTGCTACCTTTGGCGGTGTCGACAAGTCGCACTACACCGGTAAGATGACCAACATCCCGCTTCGCCGCAAGGCATACTGGGAGGTCGACCTCGATGCCATCACCTTCGGTGACGAGACCGCCGAGCTCGAAGCCACTGGTGCCATTCTCGATACCGGAACTTCCCTCATTGCCCTACCATCCACTCTCGCGGAGCTGCTGAACAAGGAGATGGGCGCGAAGAAGTCTTACAACGGCCAGTACACTGTGGAGTGCACGAAGCGGGACTCGCTGCCTGACTTGACCTTCACGCTCACTGGCTACAATTTCACGATCGGTCCTTACGACTACGTGCTTGAGGTCCAGGGCAGCTGTATCTCGGCTTTCATGGGTTTCGATATCCCCGCCCCGGCTGGCCCGCTTGCTATTCTCGGCGATGCTTTCCTGAGGAGATGGTACTCGGTCTACGACCTTGAGAACAACTCTGTTGGACTCGCCAAGGCGAAGTAGAGGGCTATTGTGAAGATGATGCGTGGTCCGGGACTGCGCGAGACGAGAGGAAGGAGTTGCGTGCGAATGGACCGGCTGTAACTAGTATGGAAATCTGAAGGCTTAGATTGTGGTAGTAGCATTTGCTGTGTACGGTAACACTGTAGCTTCATCAGACATCAGCACTTTGGATATCCCATCGACGTGCAGCATAAACGCGCTTGTTGACTTGGTCGTTCCACGGCACCCGCGTCCCTTATCATCCCGATGCACGTCAGACGCGTGCGGGCGTGGCATGTGACAAAAAGTAGCACAGTGACCCCGGCTCCAACGCCGAATGTAGATGTACATACCTCAACCCCAGACATTTCGTGATCGGAAGACTCACATTTCATCCACTCTTTTCGGGTGTGTCTTGACTCGAGAGTGCAGCTGCCGCCTACGGATCTTGTGGGAGTAGAGTGCTGTCGGTGCCTGATGGATGCTCGAAGCATGCAGGGCCAGGATGTAGTGCGATTGTTTGGTAGGGTTTTGTTGGGGTAGACGAGACGACATCAATCAGAAGAGTGTTTGGGCTAGGCACTCAGACGATCTAGGAAAGAGTGTTACGATCCTCGAAGGAGTGTGAAATCGTGATAAGTCGTGATTACGACCTTTGGAGATGCTGTAATTGGCCTGGCCAAATCGCCCCGGTAACCACAACGAAGAACAATCATCTGCGTGTCAGAAGCCAACCCGAACGATCACGCAATGTCACAATCTATTACTCTGCCAGACAGGCGGTCCGCGTCCGCCGCGCGACTACAGCAGGGGCGGAGGAAATTGGTCAAGAAGCGATACGATCGATCACCTGGCATGGCGCAGTCTAGCATTGCGTTACCGGCGAGGTTCGATGAGGTCGACGAGGAGGAAGAGAATGCTGCTAGGAGGGCAGATGAGGCAGTGGCGCAGAGCAGTGTGTACGGACTGTTTGCGCAAGCTCGGCGGGACGGCACTGGCTTTGGTCTTGCGGGAAGAGGGTCGAGGCAAAGCGTGGATGGTGGCAGGGGGAGCATGGATGAGAGGAGAGCAAACGTGGATGAAGCGGAGGAAGAGGAGACGGTGAAGGTGGAGGAGAAGAAGTCCGAGAGCAAGGGACATCGCAAGAGGTTCTCGGAGACGAGACTGCAGCGAGGGTTACTGAAACCTATGCGAGAGAGGAGCGACTCGACACCTCAGGACATGACGCAGAGTCAGATCTTGCCGCCTAAGGGAGAGCTGGCGTCGTTGCCCGAGCGACGGGCGAGCACGGATGAGCAAGTCGATGGAGGTGACATTGTACTGGACCGAAAGCTGCAAGCGCAGGCCAAGGCAGAGATGGAGGACTCTGCATCGACCATCGCTGGCAGGAGTCGCGCAAGTACGAGGACAAGGGACGCAAAAGCAGTGCTGGCTGAGATCTTTCACTTCGATGAGCCAGAGGAAGTGGTTGCACAGTACCCATGCTTCTATGTGCAGACTGTGTTGCTACACGGCGACTTCTACATCACGACTAAGCACATCTGCTTCTACGCCTACCTGCCGAGGAAGGACAGCATCGTCAAGTCAGGCAATATCTCAAAGAAGGGCAAGAACGATCCTCGATACGTCAGGAGGTGGTTCGTACTCAAGGGAGATGTGCTAAACTACTACAAAGACGCCGCGCATCCATACGAGCCAGTGAACGGCATCAACCTCCGTTACGCCATCACTGCTGAGCTGACCCCAGAGAAGGGCAAGGGAAAGGAGACACCATACTTCACGATTGTCACTCCAGATCGGACTTACTACCTTCGAGCTGACAGCGCTACCAGTGCGAAGGAGTGGGTGAAGCAGCTACAGAAGGTCATCTTCCGCTCTCACAATGATGGCGACAGCGTCAAGATCTCTCTGCCGATCAGCAACATCGTCGAAGTGGAGTCGAACCCGATCGTGGGAAACCATGATACTGTCAATCTACATGTCATCGACAACAACGAAGACTTCGCGATTGATGAGTATCTGTTCACCTTCACCACGCATGGCCAGGCTGCGCTGTCAATTCTGAACGAAGTTACTCGCGACAACGAGAGTCGGCTGATGATGGAAGGCTCGGACGATGAGGTGCAGCCTACTTCACACTTGCAGACGCCAGGGATCCGGCGGAGTCTTTCAATCGGCAGGAGTCGGTCACCAAGAATGCTACACTTGCAACCAGGCAATGTACAGGAGCAGGTGCGATCAACGCTATCGCCGATCGGTACTAGCACGAACAGTCCTAGGGCCAGCGGCGAGTACAGTCGCAAAAGCCTCGACGTCTCGAGAGCCAGCTTAGATCGCGGAAGGTCAAGCTTCGATCGAGGCAGGAGGTCTGGTGAGCATAGCCGGACTGATACGGTGGAAAGCCGGCGGATGTCAAAGTCACCACTAGCACCCACGAGCAAGTCAAGCGACTCCTTTGCAACGACCTCTGAGAAGCAATCGGGATCCTCGTCGGGACGCGGGGAGCCTGGACCAGACATGTCTGCCAGCCAGATTCTCACCGGAGATGATGCGTTCCGTGCACCTACAATGGGCAAACCGCAGCCGAAGAGAACACTTTCTGGCTCTACTATCGAGCGACTACGAAGAGCGTCGCGTGATATGTCGCGGGAGTCGAGTGTAGCGCACAGCGATCGAGTGAAGATCCACCCGCCCAGCCGCGCACAGACCGACCAGACACTGAGCGACTCGCACAGCTCCGTAAGTGGAGGCATGGCGACAAGAGCATCCCAAATCGCTGGCGAAGATGACGCCGCAATGCGTGCATCCGATGCGACGATCGCTCCAGGTGCTTCTCGCCCAATCGCTACACCACTGCACCACGCGGCTACACTAGCCGGCTATGTCAGAGATACAGGCAAACGCATGGGATCCTACCTTAGCAGTAGTCCAGGCATCTACTACGAGAAGGTGACCGGTGCGATGGCTGGTGGTAAACGGCATTACTCAGAAGCCGAAGCCTTGTCGCCTGAAGATCGCATTCCGGATCCTGAGGACTCTCTCGCAGACGCCGAGGATGAGCGGCGTTTCCAGCAGCACTTCTCACTAACAGAGTCAGAGCGCTTGATGGCTACCTGGTACTGCTCCCTGCATAGAGTGTTGCCTTTGTATGGTAAGGTCTACTTGGGAACGCGATATATTTGCTATCGAAGCTTGCTGCCCGGTACACGGACAAAGATCGTGATACCACTGCGAGACATCTTCAACGTCGAGAAGCAGAAGAGCTATCGCATCGGATATCCAGGTATGATCTTGGTCATCAAAGGTCATGAGGAGCTGTTCTTCGACTTTGGGAGCGTCAACCTACGAGATGACTGTGTGGTCAGCATATTACGTGGGCTCGATTTAGTGGCTAAGATGGAGCAGTCGACTATTCTGACCGACGAGGAGAAGCTCGATGCAGATGCCGCAGCGAATGAGAATGAGTTGCTTTCCGCGGCGAGACGACATGACTATACCAAGACCGAGCTCCTGCCAGCTGACATTGAAGACGATGGACCGCCAATACTGTTCGACGACGGGAGTGCTTCGGTACTAAGCTTCAAGCCTAAGGACCCCTTAAAGATCACATGCTTGACAATCGGCTCCCGAGGCGACGTGCAGCCTTACATCGCACTTTGCAAGGGCTTGCTGGAAGAAGGCCACAAACCACGGATAGCCACGCATCGAGAGTTCCAGGGCTGGGTGGAGAAGCATGACATCGAGTTCGCGCCCGTCGAAGGTGATCCTGCTGAGCTTATGAAGCTTTGCGTCGAGCATGGAATGTTCACCCCGAAGTTCATCACGGAGACAAACTCGAAGTTCCGAGGCTGGCTAGATGAGCTGCTCGATTCTGCGTGGAAGGCTTGCCAAGGAAGTGATGTGCTGATCGAGAGTCCGTCGGCCATGGCTGGTATTCACATCGCTGAAGCTCTAGGTATACCCTACTTTCGCGCTTTCACGATGCCGTGGACAAGAACTCGCGCCTACCCGCACGCTTTCGCCTCGCTGAACTCCAAAGCTGGCGGCGCGTACAATTGGACATCCTACGTTGTCTTCGAGAATGTCTTCTGGCACATGACAGCCGGCCAGATGAACAAGTGGCGTCACGAGACACTCGGCCTGCGTAGCACGGATCTCAAGCGCTTGCAGCAGAATAAGCGGCCATTTCTCTACAATTTCTCGCCTAGTGTCGTCGTCCCACCTCTAGACTTTAGTGATTGGGTGCGCGTCACGGGCTACTGGTTTCTCGACGAAGCGAACTCTTGGACTCCTCCTTCAGACCTGTTGGCGTTCATCAACAAGGCCAAAGCTGACAACGCGAAGCTCGTCTACATCGGCTTCGGCTCCATAGTGGTTTCAGACTCCCGCGCCATGACACAACACATCGTTGACGCGGTACTCAAGGCTGATGTGCGCTGCATCCTTTCCAAAGGCTGGTCTGATCGTCTCGATGGTGAAGACGCGCATACAACTGAAGTCCCGTTGCCGTCTTCAATCTTCCAGATCTCATCTGCGCCTCACGACTGGCTGTTCAAGCAGATTGACGCGGCCGTGCATCATGGTGGGGCGGGGACTACAGGTGCAAGTCTGCGAGCTGGCATTCCTACCGTCATCAAGCCTTTCTTCGGGGACCAATTCTTCTTCGCCACGCGAGTCGAAGATATCGGAGTTGGACTCAGGGTAAAGCACATTACGCCCAACTCGCTCGGTCGCGCACTCTGGATCGCCACACATGACGATCGCATGCGGAACAAAGCTCGCGTACTAGGCGAGCAGATACGCGCGGAGGACGGCGTACAAACAGCCATTAAGGCTATCTATCGGGACATGGAGTATGCTCGCTCGCTTATTCGGCCAGTCAAGGGACAGAAGCAAGCTAGTCAGAGCGACGTATCGAGCACTGGGGACGCGACGCAAGACAGCGGAGACGAGGAAGGGGAGGAGAGTTGGACATTCGTGGAAAGCGAGAGTGAGGCTGACGCGGTGGGACACCGGGGCAACACGGTGGGAAGTCCGGGGAGTTGGGAACAACATGCGTTGCAACGGCGATTTGGGGGATTTGCAAAGCCGGCGCTGGGGAGCGTCGTACTGGGGAGAGGTAAGCTGCTGGGATGAACAAGACTGGATGACAATACACTTTTCGCGTAGGCGACGGATTTGTGGGCTAGCGAGGCGTTTTGTGGGACAGCATGGGGCTGCATACATGCATCAGAGGGCTGGGTCGCAGACGAGGCGTAGAGAACACGAGGCGAGAGTTTGATAGAGTGATACCATTGCGCGCTGCTTCTCTACAATCTAGCTGCTCGTAAAGTCCGTCGTTGACAATGTAAGCGGCTTGTGGACTACTCATCACAGCCGAGCTTTCTCTATGGTCAGCTTTGTCATCCATATGTTTGTCTGCCTGGAAGCGTGTTTTACTGATCAGTGCTGACGCTCGCGGACATATCAATGCAGCCAAAGAGCTACTATGACCATCGCACCAGATGCACTGCCGATAATAGGGAACTCGAGAGCGGCTGAAACTGGCTTGCGGCCGCAGATGCGTGGTCGCGATGCCATGTAAGCCTGCAAGTTCGTGCGCAGGCAGCACGGCTGACATGATTGTCGTTCAGGTGCTCTGAAATGGGCCGAGGCGAGTGGCTTTCGAATGTCATCAATGGCTGCACAGAAGTGATGTGGTATTGCAGCGGTCCGTGAGTATGAGCATGCTTGTAGCGCTGCTTTTGGAGAACTACGACAGGCATGGCCTATTTCAGGACTATCATCGGTCAGCTGCAGCATAGGAGAGGTGAGCAGAGCGAGAGGGCGACGATAAGTAGCGTCTCCCATCCACGCAAATATCCAGTGGAGATCAACGTCAACAGATTCTTCACCATCCCCATCCTCTTCTACTCAAGCCTGTCCTCCACAGCCGATCGTGACCATGTCGACTCAACAGACTGCCAAGACGCACTTCATCGAAGGCAGCAAAGGCATATTCGCCTATCGCCGCTTCGGAGCCAGCACAGGCACGTCTCTTCTCTGCGTGATCCACTACCGCGGGACGATGGACAAATGGGATCCTCTATTCATCAACGCACTCGCCGCTTCCCGTTCTCTGATCCTGGTCGACTATCTCGGGATTGGCAAGAGCACTGGTCGTGTCGCCACATCCTTCGCGGATTCAGCAGATGACGTGCTTGAATTTCTGTCCCTGATCAAGGTCAACGAAGTGGACGTCCTGGGATTCAGTATTGGCGGCCTGGTCGCGCAGCTCATCGCGCTCAACAAGCCAGAAGGGCTCGACATCCCTCATGTGATCATCTGCGGGTCTTCAGCTAGTCTAGGGCCCGATATGCCCGTAACGACGAATGATTACTCGGTTGCGAACAGCGAAACATTGACCTGGGAGCACTTCCATACGCTCTTCTTCCCACATGACGACGCAGGCAAGGAGGCGACGCAGGCTTTCTGGAAGAGACTGCAGGAGCGTACTAAGGGAAGCAGTGGGGAGGATCTAACGGATTGGGCATCTCAAGGAGGCGCCGATGGCGGCGCTGCGATCAAGGCTCAGGGTCAAGCGTATGGAGCTATCCTGACTCCAGAGACCAGTAAAGGCAGAGAGGGGACGTATGACCGGTTGGGGGAGCTGAGAATGGCAGTCTTGGTTGCGCAGGGCTCGGTAAGCCATTTCTGCCGGAGGCTTGGGTCAGACACTGACAAGATTACAACAGGATGACTGGATGTTCCCGACTTTGAACAGCTACCATCTCCAGCAGAAGGTTCCGAACGGCCAGCTGAATGTCTACCCGCACAGCGGGCACGGATTCCTCTATCAGTACCCCGAAAGAGTTGCTCAGGACATCGTGGCTTTCGTTGGGCGCTAGATTGCAGGTTGGTGGTGAGGGATGTGAATAGGTATTGAAGGTTAGTACATTCGCCGGCGAAGAGAAAAACAAGAGTATTGGACTTGATAGAATTGCCATGCGTTCAAGATGACTCCCACTTGTGCAAAGGACCACGCTGTTGTCAGCTCGCGCTTGTCGCGTCGTTCCTGTCTGGTCGCCTGGAATAAAGGTGCACATGAATTTTAGTCATCGCGAGGTAGGCAGTACACACCCTTCGTACCTGCCTCTCCGTTTGCAAAGCTTACCGCAGACATCACCCCTCTGAACTTGTGGCTCCCTCACAAGACTTCACGGAGGTACATTACAACGCCCTGAGACGCCTCATCACCGCAGAGCCTGGCTCCGGGGCTGGTGTCGCCTGCATAATGCAAAGCTGTGGCCCTAGGTTTTCCACCCGCCAGAGCTGGCCTCAGGCAACACCCTACATCATTTCAATCATGTCGTTGTCTCGCAAGCCATCCCCGGATCGTGAACAGAATGCTCGTGTCCAGTTATGACAGCCGTGAGGCTTGCTGGCTTGCTTTCTTGATAGCATCACGAATAGATGCTACACGGGTTCGGGGGTGAACAGATATGACACCAGTCTACCGGAGTAACACCTAGTCCAGCATCTGCGTTTGTCGAGAGTAACATCACTCGAATTCGGCGATCTCGAGGCTGTCTGACTGCTCGACTCCGACCTCGCCGAATACCGGAGCATCGACTCCATTTGGCTGACACTCCGCCTAATGGCCGTGCCTGGAAGTTCTGGCGCGCTGCGCATTCGGCAGTACGATTCCTGCGGGCCGTGGCCACTCTCGCCTGCTTGGCCATTGCTTATCGTCCACGGCATTTCCACCAAATCGTCTTTGGACCATGCCAAGGAGATGTTCTCAAGTGATGCGCGCCAACACGCACGACATGCCTGCGCTCCAGCATCAAATAATTGGGGGTGATCTGCTCAACGCGAGAATGCCCAGACTTGTGGCAGCTTTATCCTCGTCAGATTCCACGCACAGTTCCTCGAGTCTAGGCCACATTGGGATTTCTTATCTTCACCCCAAAGATGACCTATCATATATGGACTTGGCAAGGCTTAGCCTGAAGATACTCTATCGCAACCAATAGCCACACTTTATATCTGTGGCTATATGGCATGCGAAACACTCAGCGATAAGATCCGACTTCGGACACGACACGCGATGATGACAATTTTGCATTTACTCGAACGCGGCATGTAGGCACGGCCGTGCGCTTCCACGCGTTGGGGAGATGCACATGGCAATCGAGGTGTGCTTGACCGATCATGTGCGGCGAGATCTCGCTCAACGTCAATGAGCGTTCGCCTCGAAACTCTCAGCATTCTGGAAGTTCGTCATGCCCTTGCTCCGCATGGAGTAGCGGAGCCTCAGGTAAACCCTGCGTGGGGTCGGTCATCAGTGATGGATTCATGTCATGCAGGCCGGGAAAAGCATGGCATACCTCCCGCGATCTGTGTGCGCCTCTACGTGCCGAGCAATTTGCTTTCGCCTATGACAGCGCCGCAGCGTTGGTGCACCAGATCTCGGCGCTGTCTCGTGTAATTCGTCTCCTAACTTTAAACCCTCTATGATAAGGTGAGGCCCAAGCACAATTGGGTGGGCGGATCGTTTGACGTCGACCAGCAGCTCCATAAGGACCCGCCCTTGTCCGTTGTGTCGGGAGCTCGATCTTATCCTGACCTCTGTACTTCTTGCTGTTGCTCCTTCTCTATTCTATTGCTGTACCACACGCCCATTTCAGAGGCTCACGCATACGGCTGGAGTATCTCAAAACAGCGCTGGTGCCAGATATCGAAGGAGTATAATACACCAACATGTCGTACTCGTGGGTCGGCGCGCCTACGACGTTCAATGGCACGAACGAGGCTCTTGGTGGTGACTCCAGTACGCCACACATCATAAACCGCCACCGAGAAGCGCAAGCTGACCATGACTACAGACACTGAGAACTTGAACCAATGGTATCAATCAGGTGACCAGGCCTACATCATCATTGCTTCGGCAATGGTGCTGGTCATGGTACCAGGTCTCGGCTTCCTCTACTCTGGACTCGCACGCAGAAAGTCGGCTTTGAGCATGATCTGGGCTTGCATGGGTTCTTTCTCTATCATTACATTCCAGTGGTACTTCTGGGGATACTCTTTGGCTTTCAGCCAGTACGCCACGAACGGGTTCATTGGTGACTTGAAGAAATTCGGACTCATGAACACGCTTGGTGCGCCTAGTCCAGGATCGCCTTTGATCCCGGATCTGCTTTACGCCTTCTATCAGGTAAGTTTCAAATAATCAAATATACGAGGTGCGCAAATTGACAGTACTGGCAGATGCAATTCTGCGCCGTCACAGCTGCTATCGTTGCTGGCGCAGTCGCCGAGCGCGGTCGCCTGATCCCCTTCCTGGTCTTTACCTTTTTCTGGGCAACAATCGTCTACTGCCCGATCGCCTGCTGGGTCTGGAACATCAACGGCTGGGCCTTCAAGTGGGGCGTGCTCGACTACGCCGGTGGCGGACCTGTCGAGATCGGCTCCGGTCTTTCCGCTCTCGCCTACTCCATGGTGCTTGGTCGCCGTCAAGAGAAGATGATGTTGAACTTCCGTCCCCACAACGTCTCGCTCATCACCCTCGGTACCGTCTTCCTGTGGTTCGGCTGGCTCGGCTTCAACGGCGGTTCGTCTTTCGGTGCCAACCTCCGCGCTACGATGGCCTGCTGGAACTCCAACCTCACTGCCATGTTCGCTGCCATGACCTGGACACTACTCGATTGGCGCCTTGCGCGAAAGTGGTCCATGGTCGGCTGGTGCTCCGGCGCCATCTCTGGACTCGTTGCTGCCACGCCAGCATCCGGTTTCATCACTCCCTGGGGCTCCGTCGTCCTCGGCATCGTCACCGGCGTCGTGTGCAATTTTAGCACAAAGATCAAGTACTGGATCAAGATTGATGACGCCATGGACGTGTTCGCCGAGCACGGTATCGCCGGCATGATTGGTCTCATCTTCAACGCCCTCTTCGGCGCAAACTACATCATCGGTCTGGATGGCGTCAATGGCGGCGTCTACCCCGGCGGCTGGCTCGACAAGAACTGGAAGCAGCTTTACATCCAGTTTGCTTACGTGATCGCCTGCTCCGCATACGCCTTTGCCATTTCTGCTCTTCTCGCCTACGGCATCAACTTTATCCCCGGCCTGCATCTCCGCGCTTCTGAGGAGGCTGAGTTGCTGGGCATGGATGACGACCAGCTCGGCGAGTTCGCATACGACTACGTGGAGGTGCGCCGTGATTACCTGGCATGGACACCCGCGAAGGGCGAGCCGGATGCTCAGGACCACCAGATCCCCATGGGTGAGCGCCACGGCATCCACCAGCACAGCCAGATGCTCGAGGGCAAGGAGCCTAGTGAGAGCAGTGGCGACCACAACGGCCCTGTCGCACAAGGCGACAGGCACGGCGTTGCTATGGAGAAGGTCGAGCGCGAGAAGAACGCTGAGGCCCACCAATGAGCGGAGGTGGTGCTGTAAATGGTGTTTCTGCGGGGATGATTTGTTTTGTGGGACCGATGGGTTACTGTCCGAGTCTGTGAGCGATAGAGATCTTGTGTGGATATACCAAATTTGAGACTTGTTTGCTGCAACCACGTCCTAGATTCATCGCTTTCCTGCTCCTCAAAAGGTTTGCAAGTGATCACACGTGCTACATCAATTTGATATATCGTTGAGCCGAAATGCTCGGTAATCTCCAGCTATGTACAGAAGTGCCGCCTGCAAACGTGCCATGTGAGCCTGTACTATCATCCACAGACTGGCGCACTACATGCGCGCCATGATTTGCCATTCCGGACTGGGCTCTGTGTTGCTCTCCTCATGACTTTAAGCAAAGGTTCATCGCCGTAACGACGAAACAGCAAGACAATTCGCTCTCGTCCTCTACTACGTAGCTGCTTTACCATAGCTGGCCACTTGATCGTCCAATTCCTGCAACTCACTGAGATGATCCTCTTTGACTCCCTCGCTATCAAAGATGGCCTCGGCGTCCATCCTCTTCCGATCAACCTTCAAATCGAAGATGTCGAATCGCTGATAGCCACCAACCTAAATTGAAATCAGCCTGCCCGTCCGGCAGCAGAAAACAAGGGGTGTGATTGACTCACAACATCGTGGAATTGCTTGGGAGCAACGCATTCATGTAGATCCAAATCCGCATACACCAATCCCTCCTTCCCTTGGATGCTCTCACCCACCCTCTCTCCTCTCGGATTCACGAAACAGCTCTCGCCCTGCGTCAAGCTGTCTAGTAGCTCCGCACTCTCCGGGGCGTGAGCTACGAGCTGGTCGCGCATGGTCTTGTCCATGTAACCGGCGCATTGCACGGCGAAGCACTTGGCTTCGAAGCAGTGCGCGGCAGTGCGAGTGAAGTTGGCGGAGAGGTTGGGGTATTGTTTCGATTGGCCGTGAGCGGAATCTGACGGGGACGGGGCAGTGTATGAGTGGGTGGGCCAGACGGGCGGGTAGGTCGAGATGTGGAGTTGCTCGCCTTGGGCCATGAGGCTATACCTCGCTACACTAGAAGTCAGTCTCTCGCCACCAGTCCTGCTCTTAAACTCACGACCACCAGACAAAAGCAATCATAGCCACCAAACAACAGAACCAACTCACCAAGCGGATTTGTGTTCTCCCCACAGATCAACCCCCCAACCCTCCCCACCCTCTCACTCCCCACAACCTTCAACCCCCTCCCATCTCCCGGAGCCCAAACCAACTTCTCCCAAAAAGTAGGCACAAGCTTCCTCCAATGATTCACCACCTCGCCTCGGTCCCCAATCAACACCGCCGAGTTCCAGATGCACCCTACGCTCGCCTCCGCCCTTTCATTGAATCCTACGTGCGCGAATATCCGATTATCGCGGCACGCACGACGGAGCGAACTGATTTCCGGACCACGTAATAGAAGTGACTGCGACGCCAGGCGGTTGAAAAGGTCATGGTTTGCTATTGGAGCTGACAGGGCTGCCCAGAGGGGAAAGGCTGGGATGTGCGTTTCTGGGAAGACGACGAGGTCGGCTTTGTTGGCTGCTGCTTCGCGGATGAGGGCGATGGTTTTTTGGACTGTGGCGGCGGTGTCGAGGAAGACGGGGGAGACGTTGCAGGCTAGGCATCACGGTCAGCGGGGGAAGCGTATTGGAGAGTGGTCGAAGTTTGATTGAGAGGAGCTTCTTACCAGCTACGCGGACTTTGGGGAGCCAGGTGGTGGATGCCATGGCGTGCGGCTGGATTTGAAAGGCTGAGGGAGCTTTTGTGCTTCGCTCAGCTGGAGGCCTGGGACTTTGGTTGTCCTTTCATCAATGGCTTGACGTTTGTCAGAATGCCGCTCATTCTTGGAGTCATATGCCATTGGGAGCGGGGTCATGCTTGGCGGAGCAATTCGTCGTACTTTCGCACGCCCTGTCGTTGATCTTGTCGTGAAGCACCGGGTATTGCGGATTGAAGCTAAGTTGTCTTACCAATCCTGCGGCTAAACGATAAATGAGTCGTACACTGTGCATCAGCTATGGTACACTCCAATGCTCTCGCTATACAGACCAATCCCGAACATCCTCATGAGAACGCCCGTGTCCCAACAGCAATGCCCAGGGTATCTCGAACGACGCCCAATGCGCCTGACTTTCCAAAGAGTCTCGATCCCTTACGCTAACCTCATCCTCCGCTCCCAAAACACCAGCCGTTGCGGATGCACCAGATACTCCGCCACATTACATCCCAGCCTAAGCCGCTGCTCTTCATGAAGCTGATATCGTCGCCATCTTTCGTTGTCCCAGTCAGCTGGCCTGCGGACGCCGTTCGTGAAAACGTTCGTTGTCAGTTCTGCGTCGAGATGAATTCCTGCATCAGGATGGATTACTCCTGGACTCGCAGGGCTCTACCCTACAGCCAGACAGTCGTCTAGCTCGCTCATCAATCCATCTAGGTCAGCCTTGCCGCTGCCTTGCCAGCCGGCGTCATCGGCGTCGATGTCCATGGCTGAACTGTTGCTCTTGCTGATACCGTTTGTGAGAGGTCTGGCCAGCGGGCTGGCGCCGTCAGTGGAGTCTGGCGGTGATGGGTAGTAAGATGCTATAAGCGATTCCGCCAGGAAAGGCTCCGACTTCAAGTGGCGATTACCGACTTGCAGTGCCAGCCGCAAGTCACTTGCATCAAGTGGCTCGTGTCGTAACGAGAGCTCGACCTCAGCCGGCAGCAGACCAGCGGCGTTTCGTTGCAGTGTGCCACGCTCGACGTCTTGCTCTTCTTTCTTGAGCTGTCGTCGGTGCTTGGCAGTGATAATACCGCCCTCGACGTTCGATTTTGAGTACGCGCAAAGTCGCCCGATGACGTCCTTCAAGTACGCCTCAGTAGCCTGCTCCACCAATTCGGCAATCCCCTGCGCAACTCCTGCAGCACCTCCTGACAGTCCCTCTTCATAGCAAATCGGCTCCACGCGATTCAGCACATTCTCCATGCTCGGAAACTCCAATGTCTCAGCAGCAAGCGGCAGCGCGTACTTCCGTCGGATCTCCAGATCCCAGTTCGTCTTTGCCAGTCCACCGCCAGTCGGAGGTGCAATCTCAGGCTGCGCGACCTCAAGCTCTCGCCTGTACTCCAGCACTTCCTTCAAAGCAGCGTCTTGCCCGACCTTCCCTTCTCCCTTCAGCGCCTTGACTCTTCGTCGATCTCGCGCATGCAGGCTCATCACCTCCCTCTTGAGTCTCTCCTCGGTGGCATCGTTCGTGCCTGTTGCGCCGGCGGTCTTGGTGCCGGCCGCGGGCTTATCGGTTGCGACAACCCATGGCGCGACTTCCGTGGGTGGTGCATCACGTTGGACGTTGGCATAGAGACAGGTGATGAGAGTGTTGTGGAGGGAGAGGAGGGAGACGGGCGGGGCGGCGAAATTGGAGGCGGGGATTACTGAGGGAATCGGGGACAGCAGCGGTGCGAGGACGTAGGTCAGCTCGGGTTGGGAGAGATTGCCTGCGCACGTGGTTAGCAGCGTTGATCAGACGGACGCGGAAGGTGCGATGTGTACCCAGAATGAAGGCATTGACGGCGGCCTTGTAGTCGGTCCATTGCTCCGCAAGCGCAACTTTGAGGTTTGTGTAGAGAGGTTCGAGATCGATGCGCGGGACCGGGACTTTGCCATTTTTGAGTGCGCTAGGCAGGGCGCTGGTGGGCGTCTTGTTTGCGAGGGTAGGCGAAGTATTGATAGCGAGATCGGCGGGGTTCATGGTGTACTATGTTGCTCCCTCAGGGCGGAGGTTATGGGGCTGGTAAGGCATGCATATGCGCGCTGTCCTCTCTCCTGCGGGAAGTGAGCCCAGCGAGTTGTGGTCACAACGTGGATATATGTTATGCCGCTGACAACACTGATCAGCGTTCACGCCAATTGGGAGCAATGCGCATCGCCTTACTCTACTCAGATGTCGCTCGCGGGTGATCCCCCATGTGCCAAGGAGGAAGTCGCGGGGTGCCGGGATCTTCCGCAGAGCCCCACTCCAGCACGGAACTGAACTCGGGCTCTAAATATTACCCTTCTGCTGCAGCAACCGACACCCAGATCACGACATCATCTTGGTGAACGGTCGCTGTGTCCTGGAGCATGCCAGATGCCCAATTGGCAGACCCTTTCCGCCACTGCCAACCCAACTGATACCGCCGCACATGGTCGCCAGAATCAGATGGAGAACCGGGATCCCAAGCCCAGATCTTGCTTGAGAGGTGCTTCCAATGGCGTTCATGTGTTGACCCTCACACCTGCGTCTCCCCATCGACAAGACCGTCTGGTTTACCAGGCAGAGTAGGGTTTGCAGGCATGGCCTAGTCAAATTGAACGGTCCATTGCATCCATCCTCATCGGGAAGGTCAACGTTGCGATAAGCAGCAGCATCATTTTACACTTCCGCATGTCGCATCTGCATATGCCGGCAGTCTTGAGTCAAAAACGGCGTCACACGTGCGAAGTGCGGTCATGCTAAAGATCGTCGCTAGGATACTGGCCCCGTCGCCGATAAGCATCGGATAAGATTGTGCCTATGCCCAATGACCTCGTGGCACCCGGCTTGTAATCGCGAGATGTCACAGTATGCTGTTGCATGACTGTGAGATTCATGAGTCTGGACGTAGGGTGTTGTAGGTCATCCATGCGGTGTCTCGAGGGCGACTTGAATTTCGAGGTAAGTACGAGTGCTCTCTCTCCCATCCACCCTTTTACGTCTGTCGTACTACTTCCTCTCAAGGGGAGGTCAAAATGGCGTCTCATATAACGAAGCGGCTGCCGAGTGCACAGACGCTCAAGGCACGCACGACTACACTGAAAGCATGGGAGCTGCCCAAGCAGCCCTCAGCTCTTGCGCCCGACCACATCAGAACCAACGTCGATATGGACCCAACGCCGCCAGAACAGCAGACCTGGTCGCTCTGGACGTGGATGGCGTACTGGGCCACCGACATGATCAATCTGGGCACCTGGGAGACAGCCTCGTCAATCATCGCAGTCGGCCTAACTTGGCGTGAGGCCATCCCAATTATGGCTGTGGGAACCATGTGTGTCGCTATCCCAGTAGTGCTCAATGGCGCGATTGGAGCTCATCTCCATATACCATTCTCGATCATTGTCCGATCAGGCTTCGGCTACTACTTTGCCTACTTCTGTATCGCATCCCGCTCGATTCTAGCGATGTTCTGGCTAGGCATACAGTCTTACAACGGTGCATTGGCCATGACAGTCATGCTCTCGGCAATCTGGCCGTCGTATGCCAATATGCCAGACACCATAGGGAAGGAGACCCAGGGCATCTCGACGCAAGGAATGATCTCCTATACGTTATTCTGGCTAATTCAACTGCCTCTACTGCTCATCCACCCAACCCGTCTCCGCTGGCTCTTCATCGTCAAGCTCATCGTCGCACCAATCACTGCCATCGCCACCATGGCCTGGTGCGTGCATAAGGCCGGCAGCAGTGGCGATCTCTTCAACCAAACCCCGTCAGTCTCCGGATCCAGCTACGCATTCCTCTGGCTCTCTTGCATGTCTTCTGTCACGGGTACCTGGGCTACGCTTGCAGTGAACATGCCAGATTTCACAAGGTACGCCCGTAGCGGTCGTGGCCAGTATATCCAGCTGCCGTTCCTGCCAATTATCTTTACCGTCTGCGGCGTTATCGGCGTAGTCACCACTTCAGCCTCGATTGTGATCTACAACGAAGGGCCTCTCTGGAACCCCCTAGACATTTGCAAGCACTGGCTCGACGAGGGCCACGGGGGCCGTGCTGCAGCTTTCTTCGCAGCCCTGAGTTGGTACATCGTAAGCCATCCTTCCCTTGAGAGACCACATAGCTTTTGTTGATAGCGACCACAGGCACAAGTCGGCACCAACATCACAGCAAATTCGATCTCGGCGGCGAATGACCTCACGGTCCTCTTCCCACGCTATGTGAATATTAAACGCGGATGCATCATTGCAGCTTTTGTTGGCGGCTGGGTCATCGTACCGTGGAAGATTCTGTCGTCTGCGGAGACTTTCCTGGCATTTATGGGAGGTTATGCGGTATTCGTACGTCGCTCAATGGCGCTTTTGCACGGGAGAACATGCACTAACGAGTTCCAGCTCGCACCTATGGCCGGCATCATAGCAGCCGACTACTGGATCATCAAGCGTCGTCACCTCGACATCCCGGCCCTGTACAACCCGCACGGGCGATACCGCTATTGGTTCGGCGTCAATCCGCACGGCCTCATCGCATTCGTGCTCGCTGTTGCGCCGAACCTGCCTGGTCTGGCGCATGCGATCAACCCAAAAGGCACACATGTATCGGCGGGTGTGTTGAATCTGTACTCATTTGACTGGTTGTATGGGTTCGTGGTGAGTATCTTTATATATACCACACTCGGCATGATATGGCCGCTCAAGGCGAGCTTGGTCAGCGAGACGGTGTGGGGGTTGGATATCATTGAGGGGAGGGGAAGTGGGAGCGAGGGAGACGATAATGGGGATGAGGAGAAGAGAGGCGGAACGGCGGGGAGTAAGATGGCAGGGGAGGAGAGAGGGTCGAAGGGAACGAGTATCATGTGAAGCGTCCCACCGATCTGATCTATCTAGTGCTCAGGCTCAACACGGATTGTTGCCCTCACTACTCACGACTATGACAACGCTGTCAGGACCCCGATGGTAAGGTATCAATACACGGTTTTCACTACAAAGTCTTCGCCAGCTCCGCTCGATCTCCACATAGCTCGGCTACATACAGCTGCTGCTTGAGCTTCTGTCTGTATAGCTGCAGTTGCCATTCAGTCAGTACGTCTTCCACGAGACAATGGGAGGGTAATCATGCATCTCGGCTTGGAAGTGACTCCAGGGGATGTGTGGATGTGTCTTTCACGTGACGCGAGAAATGACTCAGCAGTCTAGTCAGCTCAAACTTCCAAATGCGCTGCACTGCATATCGCTAATACCTACTGCACTGTCATCAGAAGACAGACCACGTCGTCCACCCATCGTGCTATCACCCAATAATCATCTACAATCAGACGTGCTGACTCGCCACTAGCGATCGAGGTCCGCAATTGTACCGCACGATTCACCCTCGCCATGCTGTTCGGCAATAGCAAGGACTGCCAATGCAAATGAATGCCTGCGCACGGAGATCACTAATGTGAACGCAGTGGACTGATAATCAAGCTAGGGGTGGTCTACAAGGCATATGGTGGAACGATGACCAAGCTCGAGTGGTGTGGTTGCTTGAACATTTGGAACGTGACCAAGCTCGACGACAACGATCTCGAGACACTTCACGTCCTGCATGAATATTAGTATATCTTTACTTGTCTCATTTCATCACTTGCAACAGTAGACGACACCCTCGTCATCATGTCTTCCTCCAACTTCCCACTACAAAATAAAGGCATATTCAAGTCCCTCCCCACTTTCTCCCCCGACATCAAAGACCTCACGGCCATAGTGACCGGCGCCAATGGCATCTCTGGCTTCCATACCATGCGCGTGCTCCTTGAGTCGCCGCAGCGCTGGAGAAAAGTCTGGGCTGCGTCTCGTCGTCCTCCGCCGGAGGAGATGATGGCCCTGCTCCCTGCGGGACAGCGCGCGAGAGTCGAGCACATAGCGCTGGATTTCTTGAGCTCGCCGGAGGACATTGCAAGGTTATTGAAGGAGAAGAGCGTCACGGCTGATGTCGTCTTCTTCTACTCGTACGCGCAGCCGAAGCAAGCTTCTGCTGAGACAATGGTGGAGGTGAACTGTGAGTCTACGCGTATGGCGGCGTATTTTACATAGCAGTAGAGCTGACAGGAGGGCAGCTGCGCTTCTTCGGAACTTCATCAACGCTCTTCCACAGGCGGGCATTGCGCCATCGCGCTTCCTGCTCCAGACTGGGGCGAAGACATATGGCGTGCATCTAGGGCCTGCACGCACACCACACGTCGAGTCCGATCCGCGTATCACCAAGTTTGAGCGAATTTTCTACTACCCGTAAGCACTCTGCAACCCCAGTACACTACATCAAGAAATTGACAGGCGCGCAGTCAGGAAGATATCCTCTGGCAGTACTGCAAAGACCACCGAAAGACCAAATGGAACGTCATCACCCCCGCCTGGATCATAGGTGCCGTCAATAACGCGGCCATGAACGCCTTGCGCCCCCTAGCCGTCTACGCCGCCGTGCAAGCCCACAAGAAGGAACCTCTCCACTTCCCCGGCGACTACGACTCCTGGCTCGGTGTCAACACACACTCCTCCGCGAAACTCACAGGCTACCTGAGCGAATGGGCAGTACTAGAGGAGAAGTGCGCCAACCAGACTTTCAATGCCATTGACGATTCCCTGCTACCGAACAACCGCCTATGGCCGGAGCTGGCGCGATGGTACGGCGCCGAAGCGGGTTCTGACCCAGAGTTGGACGAGAGCAAACTGACAACCATCGATCCGGGGGAAGTGCCCACGCCCCTCGACTACGGTCCCCCACTGAAACCGCGCTTCAGCTTCACGCTCTCGCAGTGGGCGGGTAAGGCAGAAAATCAAGCGGCGTGGAAGGAGATCATGAATGAAAAGGGGGTGACGCACAATCTTTTCGAGGATATTAAGGCGAATTTCGCCTTCGGGGAAGCGGTTGCGTGGGCCAGGGTGCTGCAGATCAGTTCGAACAAGGCGAGACATTTCGGGTGGACGGGTCATGTGGATACGCTGGAGAGTCTGTTCCTGGCATATGGGGAGTTCCAGAAGATTGGGATGTTGCCGCCGATGGTGGTGGAAAAGGCGAACCCACTGATCTGAGAGCCCTATAGTAAAGTCATATGTGCCAAAATTTCCACGTAAGATCATCTCGTATGCGCCTCGTTAAGCCATATTGGGTGACATCCCTTCGTCGACTCACTCCTACGCCTTCTCTCCCTCAAAGAAAGCAACATACACTCCCTTCGCCGGCTGCAACACAATATCCGTCCTCATCCCCGGGAACCCATCACCTCTCTCCTCAATCCTCTCAAACCTCTGCAGAATTCTCACAACCGTATACGCCATCTCCGTGAGCGCGAATTGCTGGCCGATACAAATCCTCGGCCCGCCGTTGAAAGGCACGTATTGCCAGTGCTTCGGCTGCCAAGTGTCCCAGCGCTCGGGAACGAATTCGAGGTAGTGCGGGAAATCGGCGGAGGCGGCGGGGTAGACGTCTGGCCGCCGTTGCATGACGAGTGTGCTGTAGCCGACGGGAGTGTCCTTCAGGACGGCGATGGGTTCGGAGCCGTCTGGGCCGCCGCCGTGGGGGAGCGTGGTGTCTTCGAGGGCTACGCGGACATTGTAAGGGACTACTGGGTACAGGCGGAGGATCTCGTTGAGGGTGTGTTGCAGGTAGCGCATGTTCTTCAGATCCGAGTAAGAAGGCGTCCTGTCCGTGGACAGGCCAACGTGTGTGGAGATTTCTTGCCGGAGTTTCGAGACCACTTTGGGGTTCTTGCTGAGTTCGTAGAAGAGCCATGAGAGCGTTACGGCGGTGGTATCCCGACCGGCTAATAGGACTGCGACGATTTGGTCGCGGAGGACTGCGCGGTTGCGGGTATATGAGGCGATGGCGTGGAGGAAAGTGTAGCCTTCGTCGGACTTGGTGCGTTTCTCGAGCTCCTCTGGCGACAGCGCAAGAGCTTGATCGATGTACTTGTCAATGAAGGTGTTCAGAACCTTCAACCCAGCCTTGAATTTCTTCTTCGGTACAAGACCTTGGAGTGGGCCAGCTCGAGCTATCAGGCCTTGGACGTGTTGGACAGTGGTGAAGGCTTCGGCAAAATCGCTGTTGGGTTGGTGAAGACTGTTCACGCTACCACCGAGCAGGAAGTCTGTTGCGGCGTCGAGAGTGTAGCGGAAGAACAGATCGTCGGCTCGCACTGTGGCACCGTTACCGGACCCAGCAAGTAAAGGTAGTAGGACTTGCACGTGCGCCTCGAAAGTTTGTAAATCCGATACTCGGTCCTTGATGAACTGTGGTCTCAACAGCTGCCGAGCGTCATGCCATAGTTCGCCGTCTGTAGTGAAGATGCCTGCGACTCGGTCAGCAACACATCATGAGCAGCGGCCATCAGAACGACACACTCAGCCCAAGGAAGTCTTTCCACTCCTTCCGGAACTGCGGTCCCTTCCCATAGCTGCCAAATTGCGTTGCCAAGATAGCCTTCATATTTTCATCGTCAGCCGTCAGCACTAGGCGGTCTCCCATGGCTATGGTCTCAACAGTCCATTGCGCCTCCTTGCGACCTTCGCTAGCAGCGGTAAAGTTGCCCCACCAGAACTCATGGGCACGGTGGTTTACGACCAGATAGATGGCCTTGATGATGAACAGGACGTTGAAAGGCGTCCATGTCCGGAGCGAAGGCGCTCGAGAGCCCAATTTGTTCAGCTTATTCTCTTTGATGATTGCGGTGGCGACTGTCTTGACAAAGAATACGGAGAGAACCAGTAGGGAGCTATATGTCCAGGTCTTCGAGTACGTATTAAACTGCCACGCCGCGAGCGCCAGTAGGGCATAAGATACCGTTGGCGACGCGATCCGGTCCAGAATGTGAATGAGCGCCATCTTGCCCGACCAGACAAGGAATACCAGAAGCGATCGACAACACAGAGGAAAGGTAGAAACGTATACTTATACCTTCCGTCTTACTACGGACGAGGGACCGCCGCCCGCATCACCCCACACGCGACATACCCCATGTGGATCGCGTGCAGAGTACTTGAGTAAGGGACTGAAGGAAGTCTGTTAACCGATTGCTTGGTAGTGCGAATTTCTGACCTTGTGTAACCAATGGGAACGCGATGCGAGGCCGAGGCATACGAACGTTACTTGAACGAGGTGGAGATCACATGTCAGCTTTGGTTCGGATCCTCGTTCTAGCAGTGTGTATGCGTAGTCTTCGTTGACCAAATGGACTGTTGCGTATTATACGAGGCGGTACTCGGATATGCGATTGCCGTGCACAACCGTTCGTGATTAGGGTATGTGCACATCTATTCGGTGATTTATACAGTGGAACAATTCATATCTCCTTCAGGAACCCAATCTCTACTAGCCTCTCAGTAGGCACTTTCAAGTTCGCCATCTTGCTTCTGCTATTGTGTCTCACAAACAGGAATGCACTCAGTAGGACCTTTCGCCAGAATGGCGAGTCGGTGCGGATCTTCATCTCTTCCTTCCCAATCACATACAACACTCGATGATCGTACGCATTCTCAATATACGCAAGATCGGAGGGTAGAGTCTCGCCTTCGTGAGTACTGGGCGAGTCGGTCGCGAATGAGTGTTTCTGGCTTGAGATGGTCTGATCTGGACGTGGCTTGTCGATGGCGTCTCGATCGAGCTTCTCCGAGAGTTGAGGTGAGAGTATCGTGTGACCATCGCGAGCACCGCCGTTGCGGTCAGCATGGCGTCGGATGATATACTCGCGCAGTTCTTTGAAGATGATCGAGGCGAGGTCAGCTGTAACTATGGCATCCATCTGCACATACTGTCAGTAAGAGATTCAGAAGAATGCATACCTCGCAGCATGACTTACGTATCCATGCCTGACGACCAAACGATAGCAATTCGGCAGGTTCAGCTCTTGCACGAAGTACCTCTCATCCGGTTCCACTGTCGGCGTCTCCACAGCCCTCATATGGAGGAACACGATCACATCTGTCTTCGTGGCTAGCTTGCCAATGAACTGCGAGAACACTACAGGCGTCTTATCACCAATCTTGTCGAAGAAGATGCCAAATCCCTTATTGGTAGCCAAAACCTCGTGGCCGTACTGCACGAGTCTGTACTCTCCATCGGTATCTTGCTTGATAAATTGCGAAGTAGGCAGGCGGTCCTCGGCTTCGGCGTGCCACTGCTGTTCCTTGCCGAATCGCCAAAGAATGAAGACCGACGCCAGGACAGAGGCGAGGGCAATGGTGAACCAGGCGCCGTCTGGTACTTTTAGTAGTGCGGAGGAGAGAAACGCGCCGTCCATGCACAAGATTGTCAGTGCTGGCAAGATGACAAGATACCATGGCTTCAGCCAGACAATCAGAGCCACCAGTGTGACCATGATTGTGTCGAAGAATGTGACGAAGATGACACAGACTCCGTACGCATTTCCGAGAGAGGTGGTGTTGTTGTAGACTGCGGTAACGATGATCGTGCCTATCATGAGGAGCCAATTGGCGATCGGAACGTAAAGCTGATTGTGGTAAACTTTCGAGGTGTGGATGACTTTGATCGCCGGAAAGTAGCTGAGCTTCGTGATCTGGGCAATTAGCTGGAAGGTCGCGGTGATGATGGCTTGCGAGGCGACGATCGCCGCTAGTACTGCGAAGATAATCGAGGGAATGAGCATGCCTGGTGGTGCGGTACTGTACACCGGGTAGGCGTATGCATCTGGAAAACGACTGATGTACGCTGCTTGGCCCGCATAGGTCAATAGCAGCATTGGTAGACACCAGCCAAGCCAGCTGATTTGGATTGCGCGCATTGAGAATGCTCCCAGGTCGGCAAACAGCGCTTCCACGCCAGTGAAAGCCAGCAGTACACCTCCGAGTCTGTGCCAGCCCTCCTCTTTGTGTCGGATCAAGAACATGAACCCTTCGGCTGGATTGAAAGCTTTGAGAACCGCATAGTCGTGCATGATCAAGTTGTAGATTCCCATGCCACCTGTAAGTCCCAGCCAGATTATCACGATCGGCGCAAACGTGCTCGCCAACTTTGTTGTCCCAAAAGGCTGTAACAAGAACAGCACTACCAGCGTGCCACATGTAGCACCCACGACCGTCGAGCTCGTAACCGTCGTAGCCACGTTCAATCCTTGATACGCGCCTAGAATACTCTGCGCAGGCGTAAGAACGCCATCAGACATGACCATGCTCACTGCAAACACCCCAATGATCTTCAACAGGCCCCTCGCAACCTTGCTCTTCTCGATGAACGTCCGTATCTTGTGGTTCCCGCCAGGCATCTCCCCTGTCTTCATCCGTTGGATCCGGATCGTGCGCTCTTTCGGATCGATGTTAGCGATCCGCGCGTACCTCGAAAGCAGCGAGTAACAGCTGAAAGTTCCTCCTTCACCCTCATTGTCCGCATGCAAGACAATGACCACATACTTCAGCGTCACCATCATCAGCAGACTCCAGATGACGAGGGACAAGATTCCAATGACATCTTCCCGCACAGGCGGCCCGCTAAAAGTGCTCGAGAAGACATATAGCGGCGAAGTTCCTATATCGCCGTAGATGACTCCGATGCTCTGGTAAGCGAGGTATAGTAGCTGCTTCCCCTTGAACGTCTGCTTCACGCGGTGATCTGTCGGGAGCCCGGCAGTCTCGGGGTCGTCTTCGAGGTTCGAGCGGGACGAGCGGCGGAGGCCGCGGGAGAGAGAGCGTATGTGGGAACGCTGGTCGGGTGTGATGGTGCGGGAGAAGACTATGCCTCGGTCTGTGTCGGTGCCTGTGGCTGTGTGATCGCGGGAAAGGGTTCTTGTAGGTCGAATCGCGTCGTCGTCGAAGTGGATGCCCGTGGAGGCCATGATGGCGGTGTGAGCTGCCACGAAGGGCGCTGGATGGTACTGGGTGGCGCCGCAAAATCGTGGGTCGTAGCTGGCTCACGCTCTGTGATTTACCGTCGAGGTCTCGAGACCTGGCGATGTGAAACCTCGGTCTGGAGCTGTAGGTAGTTCACGGACGGATGATTCCGCCTGGTCGTCACTTCCGCCCACCACTGTACCACCAAGACCAGCCAATAGGTGGCGCACGTGCTTTGTCGCGCAGCGAATACGTGCTAGTTGGAAGTGTGTTGACTCTTTACAGATTGTGTGTAGCAACGAGGAATGCAGCAAAGTAAGAAGACACAAAACAAAACTTGAGAAGAAAGCAAGAGGTGAAGCTTTGCCAAAGAACCAAGTTACATTTACCTGCGTCTCCACTCATGCTGCGCCATCAGAAAAAGTCACCTACCGCTTTCTCACATCGCATTCGTCTAGGTCGCCGCCGTTGTAGCACGCTGCAGGGCTGGCAATACACTTTCTGACTTCACGTGTCGTTGCACGCGACGCCAAGCGTTATGATTGGCTGGCGTCCACGCTGAGGGATTTTCGACCACGCAAATTAACGCAAACGGCTCAAGAGTCTTGCGTCGCAGATCTCGCGCGTGTCGGATAGTGTGTATGTGTGTATCTTCCCGACGTGTAGACGGCCGTTGGTGTCGCGTCGTCGCATCGGCGAATCGGGCTGAGCTGTAGTGGTGATGGCTTTACGTTGAGTCGCCAGATCAGCGACCTGCGTCGCCCAACCTTACGTATATTATCAAGGAGGCCGCGATTCTGTTTTGTTTGTACTTTGCTTCGATGTTCTCCTGCTGTTGGCGATTGCAAATTGGCGAATGAACTGAAGTCCTCGTGGGCCTATTCGAAGCAGTGTATCGTCTCTCTCTTTGCTCCACAAGAGAAACCACGGCTTTCAGGTTGATGACGAGAGTGAAGTAAGGACGAAGAGGTGCAGCTGCGCCTATGTATCTAATGTGACGTCGCATGAAGGTCGCGCATGGCAAGCGTCTGCTTCATCATTTAGCAGCCTCGACAGCCTATGAGTAGGGAGACTATTACGTACATTCATACCAGCCAGCGCCACGAAAATGTAGGACCTCCGTTGCGACGCCTCTCATCAAGCATAGCCGTAGCCATGTAATGTCTCACGCTTCATCCTCATCATAAATCTTCACCTTGCCGGCATACTCCCTAATGTCACTGTACACAACCTCCTCCACCATCTCTCCACGCCCACCTGCGATCCGAAGTATCAGATCATTGAGCGAGCTTCGTCCCAGAATATCAACGTGGTCGCCAGTGTTCGGCCCGCCTCTTGGACTGAAGCGGTCGGGCTCATGTCGCATTTCGTGCACCTTGACAGAAATGTTGGCCGGATTGTAGCGCGGGATCTTCCAGCCACGATTGCACATGTATCCTGTGGAAAGGAGGTTGACAGTGCCGTCGCCTTCGCCCATGACGACGCCGTGGTCGATGGAGAGGTTAGCGTTGGTGATGGTGGTATCTGTCAAGGTGTGTCAGCGAGTATTCGCCAAAGCCCCAGGACGATAAAGGATGAGGTGTCTACCTATTGCAGCCATAGTGCGATTCTGCGAGTCAACTTCTTCACGATAGAAGTATGCTCGCTCAGTGGGTTTACCGACGCCGTAGAAACAGTAAATCTTCATGTCCGGCGCGAGAGGCAAGCGCGATTCGAGTGGATTTACCCAATGTCGGGGGATCTTCTGGTTGGCTTCTACTTCTTTGCGAGTATGTGCTACGCCTTGGCTGTAGGCATGCCGCACAGCATCCGAATACCAGTCGTCCGTGTGATCCCAGAGGTATGGCAGTGCTTGGCTGACCGTCAAGTTGCCGGGGTCTTCAGTGAGATTTGTGTCAGGTTTCCTGAACTTCAGGAAATTGCCGAACGTGATATTCTGCCCTGGCTTGTCGTCTGGCGCCCAGGTACTGTTGCCCCAGACTTCATCACCACCGATTGGCAGCATACTGCTCATGCCAGGCATTGCGCGGAAGATGTCGGCGCGTTCTTGGCGGCTCAGGAATCTTTCGAGTCCATATACTGCGAAAGCGTTGAGCTGGGCTGTGTCTTTCATCTCACCAGACAACACCGCTGGCAGATCCTTTAGGGCGCCAAGCATGCAGCCAGAGATATTGATCCAAGCCTCGACATGGTCGTTCACCCATGATGGACCACCACCTCCATAACCCTCGGCCTCAACCCAATGCAAGAAGTAGTACAGCACTTGACTACCCATACTGTGGCTGAGGAGAACAGGCTTCAGTCCGCTCACTTTATTCGCAAGCTCGATATAGTTCTTGAGGCGTGTGAAGTACTGGTCCCGAATTTCGAGGTTCATGTAATTTAGTCGCCAGTCATAGGCTGCAGTGAACGCATTCGTGGGATCATATCCGATCGTCGCCAAGTTCTCCAAGATCTTATTCCAGATCCAGTAGCCGGTGATGAAGAAGTCTGCAGCATCGAAGCCTTGGGCAGCTCTGAGCTTGATACCTGGCGGATCGAGCCCAGTTGCCTTGTCTAGCATGATGTGCCGCTTCCAACTTGCCTTGTCCAGCACCAGTGCTCGCATCATACTCCATGATCCCCAGAGTCGCTTTCGAAAGTACTGTCTCGACTGCTCTTCAGTGCCCCAGCTCTCCAGTCCAGTCGAGATGACCCCAGGAATCATGATGACCGGGTGCTTAGCTTCAATCCCCTGACTCCGAGCATGCAACCCGACAGAGAATGAATCATAATCGACTAGCTTCTTCTCTTGACTCTGCAAGCAAAGTTACCTTCGTCAACATCAGTCCAAAATTTGGCATGTGCTCTGACTGCAGTGAGACCTACCTGCAGATTTTGCACATCCTTGATCATTCCTGCAGGCAACACGTCGAAGAGACTATCTAGGCTCATGTCCTGCAGGCCTGCTAACTCCACGAGCTTGTCCATACTGCCGTTTGGCGAAGCCAGCAAGACAGCGATTAGAATTCCGAAGAGCCCTCCCAGGCCAAACATCCAGGCATTGCGCCGCTTAAGCCCGCCGCCTGTCCTCTTCGACTTTGCGAGCTTATTGAGCTGGGCAGCGGGCACGACCTTGTACTCGCTTGGTCCATCGTATTTACGTGGAGGCGCTGGGGAGGGTTCGCGCGAGCTCGCCGGTGTGCTGTCGGGGGAGCCCACGCCGAAGATGCGGCGGCGAAGGTCAGACATGGTCACCGAGGTGGGTGGTGAAGGCAAAGAGACAGTGACATGAGTGATGCGCGTGATGTCTGTGCTATCGCGTCTGTTATCGCAACGAATAACCGCAGTGGGCCGCGGTTTCTTGGAGCAACTTTTTGGCTGCGACGTCATTCTCGCGCGTAACATGCGTTCGCATGTGCAAAGAGAGACTTCTCCAACATCACGAACCTGATCCCACCCATGAAACCAAGCCGAGTCGCGGTAAACTTTCGAATCCAGTACATGAGAGTTGTGCAGCGCAGATGATCGACCGACTGGATCACGAGGTGCGAAGCAATACGTGTACCAGAACCATCCGATGAGCAGCACCAACGCGTCTGCAGCGACGAACGAGCCAGCCGAGTCGACAAAGTCAAAGACGAGTCTTCGATATGTCTCCTACGGGTCCGAGAAGGAGTCACCATGTCTACCAGCCATTCGGCAGCTGATCTCCCAAGATTTATCTGAGCCTTATAGCATCTACGTGTACAGATACTTCCTCTATCAATGGGGTGAATTATGCTTCATGGTATGCATCTATATCCGAAGATGGGTCACATAGCAAAGCTAACGACGCAATAGGCTCTCGACGATCAAGACATTCTCGTTGGCGTTATCGTTTGCAAGCTGGAGCCTCACCGCGGAGGACCCATGCGAGGCTATATCGCTATGCTGGCCACTCGCAAGGAGCACAGAGGGCAGGGAATCGCCACGAAACTGGTCAAGATGGCGATCGACAAGATGATCGTCGAAGAAGCCGATGAAGTGAGTTCCTCGGAGTTGCAAACGGCATTCATGAGTTCGACTGATTCAAACAGGTCGTACTCGAAACCGAAGTCGACAACATGCCATCACTCCGCATCTACGAGAACTTGGGCTTCATCAGGACGAAACGGCTGCATCGCTACTATCTTAATGGTAATACCGCATTCCGACTGATCCTATACCTGAAGCCTGGCGTGCCGTCGATCCCAACCTTTCCGCCGGACTACGGGCCACCTGAGGGAGTGGAACATGGCAACGGTCTGATGGACGAGGATCTAATTGCTCGCCAGACGGCACAGTTGCAACTCGAGAATGCGCAGCACGAGCGTTTCGATGTGACCGGGCGCAGTAGTGCATAGTCTCTCGCTGTGGACCTTCAAAGCAGGGCTATGTGGAAGCATTACGCAATGACCCTGCTTGACCACCATCGAGATTTATATCACATATGCCATATGTCAGCCTCGCCGCTTGGAAGACTGATGTGAATCTACTGGAACCGTCAGAGGCGGAGGTGATCCGTTCGTCCGAGACCGTCATGAAAGCGCACCTTGCGAACACAACTTGTTCATCTAACAGTATGATGGCGAAGGAGAATGGAGACCCAAGGTCTTCCAAGGGTGTAGTCCTGCTTGGCGTAAGTCCTCCAAGCGGCATTATCACCATAGATTTCTAACATGCTTGCTAGGCCAACCGCATCTCCTCATCCATCGCCCACGCCCTTGCCCACAGTGGGTATGATGTGCACATAGTCACTCAGTCCAAAGAACCATCCTCTCCAACACCTCACACGACGTACCACTACAGCGACCTCTCCTCCGCCTCCCTCCGACCTCTCCTCGAGTCCCTCAACCCAAATTTACTGATCAGCACCACATCTGGCGGCAACTTCGACCTTCAAACAAGCATCATAGACATTGCCATATCCGCCGGTGTACTTCGATTCATACCTGCCGAATTCAGCCACGACACCTCGAATCCAGAGATTTGCGAGCGTCTGCCACCACACAAAGAAAGGAAAAGAGTGATAGACCATCTGCGATCATTGGCAAGCGAAGGGAAGATCGAGTGGTGCGGTGTAGCGACAGGCGTACTGCTGGATCATGGCCTGTTGAGCGGGGACCTGGGATTCGAGCTGAAATGGCAGTCTGCTACGATACACGGTGACGGAGCGCAGAAGTTTCCGGCGAGCTCTGTCGACTGGATTGGGCAGGCTGTGGTGGCTGCTGTGGAACGATGGGAAGAGGTTAGGAACCAGTACATCTACCTCAATGGCCTTGTCACGAGCGGGAATGAGGTTGTGCGCACGCTCGAGAAGGCTACGGGTCAGACGTGGGAGATTGGCAGGGTGGATGTGGAAGATACGCTGAGAGAAGCGGAGCAGAGAATCAAGCGAGGGTTCCCAGACGCCGGCATGTTCCTTGTGGGAAGAAGCGTGCTATACGACGCGGAGGTGGATGCTGTGGGGGCATTTTCAAAGGGGGAAGGCAAGACGAAGCTCGGGCTGAAAGGCGAGAGTCTGGAGATGCTGGTTGAGGGCGTAGTGCATCAATATCAGCACCACGGCAAAGCGGACAGTGGGTGTGGCTAAAGGTTCACGGGTATAGGCTTCTAACATTTGCACACTATCACACAAGCCAAAGCCGCTCCAGTTGGCTTTCGTCGTATGCCTCTCCATTCATGATGCCACGGAGATAGCAGTCCGACTTCAGAGTCCAGCCTCCCTCAGCTTCTCGCAGCACGTACGGTACTTTACCGCCTCTGGCGACAGCCACACGATCTCCGACTTCGACAAGCGCGCCAGCTAGACCGATGTAGCCCTTGGCCGTGCGGAAAACCCGTCGATCGGTCAAAGATGATAGGCCAACGCGGAAATCGTAGCTCATAGTGTCTGATTTGCCACCGAACAATCTTCGATGAGCCACAGAAACCATCGACTCTGCGACGAAGCTGGGCGTGAATGTTGGTATCCATCGTGCCAGCCTGGCGAGCGCGGCGAAGTTCTGAAGTATGCTGTAGTCCTTGCGAAGCGCCTCCGTTGATTCTGTGGTAGACTGGGCGACCAGTGTCTGCATGAGCGCGTCAGCCAAGGGCTCACCTGTGACATATGGTCTGCTGTCTGTGGACGAAAGCAGTCCGGCGGTGGCGGTCCAGTCAGCCAGAGCAAAGGCGCACTTCGGTATACGAACGCTGCCGTACACAGTACGAGGTACTCGGTCTGTCATTAGCACTGGACCGATCGCAGCGATCTCGTCCAATACGACGGCATCGATTCCGAGCGCAGTGTCGTTGTCTCGAAGATGTACTTCTTGCAGACAAGATCCGCCACTTGCATTGTAGCGCATGTCGTGAATGTCGGCGGGCCGGTTGCCCGAGTGGGCAAGACCCAGTCCAGGGCATAGACGGGTGAAAGACCAGTCCGGACACCAGGACGGTAGACCCTCGATGGTGTCTCCCGCGAATCGCTTCGGGACAGAGAGTATGGTCAAGTCCATCTCGGTTTGGAGCACATCCTTTGCCACTGCCCGGTACAGCGTAGCGACGTCAATGTTATAGTCGACTTTAAGTGCTTCGTGCTTGTGTAGTGTCAAAGCATCGAGCCCATACACCTTATCTCTGGGATCCGTGGCACCAAAGGCACGATACCGGAATAGTAAGCTGAGCAGTTCGAGGTGGGTGCCCGACAGCCACTCTTCCCGAGCTCGTCTAAGGAGTGAGATGTACGCGACACGCTCGTGGTCCACCATGTGCAGGTTGAGGTTGTCGTAGGCTTTCGTGGCCACTGTAAAGTCCTCCCAGTCGACATTCAGATCCTCGTATATGATCTCGGCGCGAGCAGCCATGGAGACTTCTTGCACCACCCAGACTCTGGCGAACCAGGTCCGATGGGTGAACGTGTTTAGCGCAGCAAGACGAGTGAACTGCTCAGGATTCTTGTAGCAACTGAAATGCTTCTCAGCCAGCGGGTCGTTAAAATCGACATCGTCCATGTCACCACCCTCCGCCAGGAAACGATCAACCGACTTTGCCAAGTCGCCTATGAGCTCCAGGGCACGGTGCGAAGTCTCATCCTCTTCGCCGAGCCAGATGAGAACACGCTTAGCATTCGAGAAGATGCTTTTCATCAGCTGCACTTGCTTGCCCCTCTCGTTGACGTCCTGCTGGTTGATGCAGACGCCGTCAGCCCAAAGGTGCTTAACTTCAGTAGTCGAGCGTACTCTTCGCAGTGCGGTATGCAGATTCGTGGTGACTCTCAGGGTGTGGCCATCGCACGAAATCTCCTTTGTGCCCTTTAGGTCGCCCCAGGTGTACGACAGCGCGTCGTAACTGACGTTGCCATCAAGTCCCAACTGGTGGAGACAACACCTGACTTCGTCTGAGGGCTGACCTGGCAGTAAGTGCAAGATGCGGAATTGTGTGCCTTGCCCATTGGTGTTCAGCGGCGCGTAGCAAGAAGTCATGGTGGTATGGCCACTGGCGGTGCTGGACTCAGCAGCCGACTTGATCTACACTTACTGTCATCGGCCATGAAGCCTCAAGTATTCAGCCTACATATCGTTGACTGAGCCATCCCGGCATTGGCGAGACAATGCAGTCGCTTGCACGACCAATGAATGTGGGATCACGGCGCAGGCTGTTGCAGGTTGGCGCTTCGCCCGCGATGTCGCTTGGTCGGCGTCCTTGGCGATGGTGGCGAAGCATGGTAGATACATGTAGACGGGGTGCCACTTGTCACAAATCAGATATACTGCTTACTCCCGTCTGTGACACAGACGTATACGGCAGGCCACTCCAGGTAGAATTGATGTACAAACAGCACTACTACGATGTACTAAATGCCTACTAATTTTGCGGCGAGTCCACCTTCCTCAGATACCGCCCGTCATCCTCTTTGATTAGGTCACTCCCCTTTTCTCCTACAGCGTACGTAGTGGCCATGATATTCCCGGAGACGTGCCCTGGGAACGTCGACGCATCGACTACTCGCAAGTTGTTGACGCCCTTCACTCTCAACCGCTCATCAATCGCGTCGCCCATGGCGCAAGTCCCAATGATGTGGTACTGCGTCGAGATGTGATTTCGCACGTACTCGATCCGCTCTTCCTCGGACTCCATACTCGCATTTTGAGGCGGTAGGATGCGATCCCCGAGGCTCTTCGCGAGGATCGGGCGTTGGGCGATCTTCTCCATCCATTTCATGCCAGCAGCGAGGATCTTCGCATCGACTGGGTGCTTGAGATAGCCCACGTCGATGCGTGGGTGGGCCGTGGGGTCCGAGGAGGTGATGTGGACTGATCCGCGGGACAGAGGATGTTCGAGGCAAACTAAGAGCGAGACTCGCCCCTTGCCTTCTGTGGGTGCAGAAAAGAATTCGGTCTGATCGGAGCCTTTCGAGACGTCGAGGCCGGCGCCAATGCAGAAGGTTTGGATGTTGGCAAATGTCGGATCAGAAAGCTGCTTGATGATGACCTCCTCAGTCGCCTTCTCGAAGTCAGTCTTCGCAATGGAATGCTCTCGAATTTCTTTGATGGTCTGATCCAAGGTTTCCTTGTCGACGAGAGAGGCATAGCTAACAAATCCCATAGTCATGCCAGCACTTCCATAAGGTCCTTTGCCAGACTTTTCGTAGATCTCCTGCTGCGCCTTGGCGTAGTCGGAATTTGCCAGAGTTTCCAGAGATTGAACACCGTCAGCGAGGCTGTACATCACACCGCCTAGGACGTGATCCTGAAAGTTGGCGCCAACCCGCTTGTTCTCGACCTTGCATTCGACGCCAGCAGCTTTCAGCACCTCAGAGTCGCCAATGCCGGACAGCTCGAGGATCTGCGGGCTCTGTATTACACCGGCAGAGAGGATGACCTCCTTCGTCGCTCGAACCTCGTGGCTCTTCCCGTCGTATTTGAAGGATACACCCTTCGCGGTGTTGCCGTCGAGTACGATGTTTGATACCATGGCTTCGGTCAGGACCTTGAGATTCTTGCGAGATTGGTTCGGCTGTAGATAGCCGGTGGCGGCATAGCTGCGTCTGCCGTTCTCAGTCGAGCGATTGACAGCAGCAAGGGAGTTGTAGAAGCCCATGTGGTCACCTGACCAGGCGTCTGACAAAGTCTTGGGCTTCCCTCCGACCTCATATGCAGCTGTGCAGAAGTCGTGCTCGAACGGCTGGCTCTCGTTAGTCCACAAGTGCTATTGGTGAGAAGCGTAGGCCCATACCTCGTAGTAGTCGTTGAAGCTGGTGTGAATTGGTCCGTCAGCGCCATGGTGCTTGTCTCTCGCTGCGAATGGCATGAATTGAGGGTCCGGATGCCTGTCGCCCATGTCGTCGAGACATTGGTGCTTGTTGAAGTAGGGTGCGATGCCGTCCCTGAGGGATACATATTAATGGCAATTAGGAAGATCTCATTGATATGGTATCACTTACCATCCCCAACCCTTGTTGCCGACCTCCTCCCAGCCGTTGTAATCACCCTTTGACCCTCTGACGTACATCAAGTAATTGATGCCGGAAGAGCCGCCCAAAAGCTTGCCTCGTGGCATCGAGTATTTCTTGCCACCAGCATGCTCTTGTTCGACGGTGTTGAAGCACCAGTCGTATTTCTCACGACCGATCATAGTAGGGTATAGACCCGGGGTATAGACCGCCGGGTCGTCCATGAGATTCTTACCGGCCTCCAGCACGCCGACCTTGACGTCTGGGTTCTCTGACAGGCGTGCAGCGACACACAGTCCTGCCGTACCTCCTCCAATGACCACATAGTCATACTCCTGCGCAAGGAAGTCATCGACGCTGCAGAGCGCGGATGCCTCCTCGTGACCTTTGACCGTTTCGGAAGCTGTCATTGTGGGTTCGAATGGAGTTGCTACCTTGGACAAAGGGAATGGACAAATGAATGCAGTATAGCTTCTGCTGCGCAAGACTGACATGTCTGCCTCATGTCTTATACCTTCGAGCTCCAATTCGGTACACCGGATATGCCAGTCAATGCTCCCCACCTGCACCCCTCGTTTAGGGGCCTGGCCACGTTGTACAGAGCCGCGTCTACATGGTAGAGCTGGAAGTACATGAGCATCTGTAGCATTGAACGACCAATGGAGCTGACGGTGTACCTGTCTTGCCGCGTAGTAGGGTAGCTTCTCCGCAATCGAGCTCGGGAATAAGAAGTTATAGCTGCGAGAGAAAACACAAGAATAACACTGCAATGAAGGATAGAAAGTGGAACACGGAGAGAGATAAAACCTGCCGTATCGTTCGGAGGATTGAGATGAGGAACTCGCGGCGTCTATCTGCGCTGCGCTGTTGAGGTCAGGGAAACTTGGGCAAAGCTTCGAAGCTGTAACGATCGACACCTGGAGAGTGAGACTATCAGAGGGTGTGAGCCCGAGCCGTCTGCGAACAGCACCATGCTCGTTGACTCTCATCGTGTCTGGACGCGGTTACCACGATGGGCGCGAGAGACAGCGAGGGTGGGTGACCTTGAGCGATAGCAGAATGCGCGTACGGATCGCAGACCTCAGTTTCTGTATGCCGGTGGACCGTTGCAACTGATCCAAGGTCAACCGTCGACTCTGATGGTGTGCTGCTGCAAAGCCGACGATGAATCGTAATGTAATCAAGCAGGAAGACGTAGTCTACTGAGCTCGCGAATGTCCCATAGGAATTTATGGTACAATCGCATCGAGATACCGTCAGTTTCGAGTGAGTGAGACCAAGCAGCTGCAAGTATGCGGCACATAGCAGTGAATGTCACGCTGTCAAGGGGTAAATGGTATGTTTCGCTCTGACTTTACGAGGAAGTGGCTCCGGAGAAGCAGGATGATGATGAATATAAGTATACTAGGAACATATGGCCGGCGGTAGTTTGCACTCCACAGCGGCTGACGATTGCAGAACCTAGACTCGCCCGTAGCGCTGCACGTGTGGTCAAATCTTGAGAGTGACATCTCGATGCACTTGCATTGCGCCATCGTCACACAATTGTGTCCTTTTGCTTATGAAAATGCCTCGTAATACCATGCCTACTTCCAAGAGACCTTAAGGCTTATACCTTCGTCGTAATCAGCTGGCTCAAAACTGCAATAGTCTGGAACGTCCACGATGTTCTTTACCAAGCTTCAGTGGCGGCTGATCGGACTTGGCGTACTGAGTGGTAATGAGCCCCGTCAAAATGTTGGAGCATCGACTTCGTGTGGCTAATATCTGACCGCACAGCAACCGCATACAGCGAGCAGCACAGTTACCAGCATGATGGAGTGCTGCAAGGTCGCTCGATCAACAATGGCATGCAACTCAGAATCCTCCCACTCGGTGCCTCCATCACTGCCGGCCTTCGCTCGACCACGGGCGATGGTTATCGCAAAGAACTCCAAGATCGTCTGGAAAACGATGGCAACGAAGTCACCTACGTCGGCACACAATTCCATGGCACGATGACAGACAATGCCTGCGAAGCCTACTCCGGCTACACTATCGAGCGTCTCGACAACGCCACGCTGGTCTCGGGAGCTCTTGAATTCTTACCAAATGTCATCCTGCTCAATATCGGGACCAACAATTGCGGTCTAAAAGCGAAAGATCCCTCCGAAGCGCCTTCGCAATACCGGACGCTACTTGATCACATCAAGACGAGAGACGCGGATGCGTTAGTGGTAGTTTCGTCGCTACTGCCGAACCTGAACGCGAAGGTCAACACGTGCGTGCAGAATCTGAATGTCGCCATACGTCGAGTCGCTCGGGAAGCGGCATCGCGTGGTCAGAGAATCGCGATCGTAGACATGTATGATGCAGTGCCTACCAGCGACATTAGTAAGACATGTGGCACGGTGCCGTGGAGACAATGAGCTGATGACCGCTGCTAGATACCAAAGACGGAACACATCCCAATGACGATGGCTACAGCAGAATGGCAGAGGTCTGGTACAATGGCATCGTCGCTGCTGCCCGAAATATCTCCGCCCCAGAGTCTGGCGGCAGAGCACCTCTGAAATCACCAGGTCCACGTGGCGCGGCAAGCATATCCAGGCCATCAATATTGGCAGCTAGCGGCCTGCTCGCTGGCGTGTTTGCAGCTGCGATTCTTGCTTATTAAGCTGAGCACTCTCAAGTCCTTCTCAAAAGCTTTTGTGGTCCTTCGGTTCTGGCGATTTACGCGGAGCGCCAGTCGTTGTTATATCGACAGAAAACTCTCGCGTCTCCGCAACTAGGATCGATAACAGCTACTCGACTGGTGATGAGGCTCGAGGCCACGGAAGTAGATGTGGCTGCCGTACATCTGCGACAGTGCCGTGCCGAATCGAGTTAGCGCAATCTTGCAATATACATACGACAGCACTTCAACAGGCCCGCCGCATCGAATGCAGGCTCTCCGTGCCGTCGCAATAGCTATATGGCTACGTCGTGCGCGATGCCTAGCTTTCGAGCTTCACACATCCAGCAAAGATGGTTTCGACAACGCTACGCGCGGCGCTGGCTGCTGGCTTGATCGTCGTCCCAGCAGCAGTCGCCCAGCAAGCGATCTACGCACAGTGCGGCGGTAGCGGCTACAGTGGCGGGACTACTTGCGTGTCTGGCTCAACATGCGTCGTTGTCAACCCTTATTACTCGCAATGTCTGCCGGGTAGCGCCAGCTCTTCGTCGACATCGTCTGCATGCACCACGACGATAACGATCAGCTCTCGCGCTTCCACGACGACGGCAACGACGCCACCTCCATCATCGACAACGACGACGCCAGCTCCTGCATCGACAACGCCAACGAAGACGACGACTTCCGCGACGACGACCACGAGCAAAGCATCAAGCGGTGGATCAGGGCCTGGCTCTACATTGCAAGGTTCATACCTCTGGATTAGGGCTGTTGAAGATCCGAACTTCCACAAGTACCTGCAGACATCGCCGCAATATACGACCGGACTAGCGACCTTGAACTCCTACACCACAGCGGGCCAGTTCAATGTCGTCAACGGACAGCTGGTAGAGCTGATCTCTGCCACTGCAACAAGCCCGACACTATTGTACGCCAATGTCGGCCAGCCAGCAACGCCATCAAGCTCCTTGCTACCGGTCTCCTTCTCGACTACCCAGAACGGCTGGGGGTCCTTCGCATTCAGTGGCGATGCGTTGACCTGGAGCGCAGCAAACGTGACGCGGGGAAATCTGGCAGCATGGTATGTCTGCACTGGGCAGCAGCTGTTTATCAACACTGGGGCGTACCTCTATGGCACACCATCTGGTTGCTACGACGAGACAGTGAGTCCACTTTCCTGTCCTTTTGCACAATAGTAGTTTGCTGACCGCTCCGAAGATCCATTTCTATAACGGAGCTACTGCTGTTGCATAAGAATCATGGAGCGTTTGCGCAGAGCACTGCCTGCCCCGTAAATCATGCTGAAGTAGGCATACATCAGACCCACACTATACTTTCTCTCTCAGCATCCCGAGGCATCTTGTGCTACTGTGTGACTGACCGCGAATGCCATCTCGCTGCAGCCAGGCCCCATGAGAGCAGTGCTTGGACATTTCGTGTATTTGGTGAAGTGAAAGGCTCTCCATGGTACTTCAACCACGTATCTTGCTGTCGTGGTCCGCTCAATTGGTGTCTAGAGGTGACTCACCGAAGTTGGGCTCACACCCCGGTGATAGAGGACGGAAGATGCAAACGGTATTGAATCTATCGATAACTCCTCTCACGATTAGTCCTTCAGACTCAAGCTCGGCCGCCTTCCCTTCGAGTCCTCCGTCTCAATGATCTTTGCCTCATCTCCACTGCTCTCATCGAAAGTGTAGGTCCTACACTCGGCGTTCTCCCACATCCGCGTCGTTTCCTTGCCATCCTTTGTGAAGTTCCCGGTGATGGCATGCGCGAAGGCTCCGTGACTGACAAGCACTATATGCGTTTCCGGTCTTCCCATGATGAACTGGCGCAGTTCCTTAGCCCTTCCAATCTGTGCTTCAGCATCGGGCCCAAAGCGCCCAACGTTCTTCATCCAATGCGGATGGACTTCAGCAGCCCGATGCGTATCGACCAAGTCGCCGAAAGCCTCCTTGATCTGTTCAACGGTGGAGCCGGTGTCCATCTGCGTGCTGCTTGCTTCTTGAGCAAGTGGCATGAGCAGAATTCGTTGACCACGGTCCACTACTTGCTTGAATGAGAGTCTGCAGGTCTGTATCGTGCGCTTCATTGGGCTGGCCAGAAGCAACTCTATATCGTCATGGTACGAGAAGCTCTCGCGGAGAAGCTTGCATTGCTCTTCGCCGTGGGGCGTCAGGAACGGGTCGTGTATGTCTTCTCCGTGGTCTGCAATGTTGTGCCAGCCCTCTGCATGACGGACTAGGTGGAGGATTGGAGGCATGCCGCAGTACAGTATTGAGTCGCGCGCGAGAGGGAGAACGTGGGATCAGCATGCAGCGACATCTTCTATTGGCAGGGCTCAAGAGTGCATTAATAAATGTCCACTACACGTTAGCTTTACCGATGCTCTGAGCTAAGTCGAGGAGCCACATGGCAGAACGAACTCTGCCCAAGCAGCAGACGTACTACCCCGTCAGCGGCTGAGCTTAATGAAGAGGGATACGAACGGCAGTAGGATAGGTCGCGAATGAGGTTGGAAAGAAAGTTACCTAGAACCCAATGCAGTATTATGGCAGGTCTGAGGTCGCTTACCGCGGAGCATCGAATGGAATTTGGGCGTCATCTCTACCATCCCTCTATGGTTTCAGTCAGCAACACACCTTGAATAGGATGTTCCAGTGCGGTGATGCGTATCAGATCGATCGACTGCCCACCAGAATGTTGTTGTTGGATGACGAAGGAATGAAAAAGAGTCGATGGAAGATGCTTGAATGAAAGTCAACGTCGCGTCGCTGCTCGGCGCGCGTCATTGGCTGCCCAGATTCCCAGAACGCGAAGTACCTTAGATCCAAGACCAGGTTTCCCATTACGAGATGAACATGGCGAACCGCATCATAGCGGCAATGCCTGGCGCTTGCAGACGGAGAGTATGGCGAAGACGACCCAGTGCCGGAGTGTAGGCTGTCGAACTCTACTGCCATGGCTCCGCCGGGACCTTCCAGCGACAAACGCTCTCGGCGAATCTTGCGGACATCGACATTCATCGCTCCCGCTACGGGTGAACGCGTGAAGCGCGTCTTCAGCCTACGTGATGCCTCGAGCCGTGACCTCGAGGCCGACTTGGACGAGCACCAGCCATTGCTGGGCCATGCTGCTACCGACACGAATGTAACACGGCTGTCGAGAGTGACCGACAAGGCTCGTCAATATGCCAACGATGCGTGGGCCTACTCTATGTCGCCCACCGGACTAGGCATCTTCAAGTGCTCCTTGGCCTACCTGCTCGCAAGCATGGCGACTTTTGTCCCTGCCATTTCCAACCTCATTGGGAAGCAGGATTCCAAGAACATCGTTGCTACTGTGACCGTCTGGTTCCATCCTGCCAGGACGATCGGAAGTATGCACGAAGCTCTGGTGCTTGCGCTCATTGCATTTTCATACGCCACGTTCTTGTCGTTCAGCAGCATGGGACTCTCCGTGTTGCTTGGACAGTATGGCCTGCTTCAACTCAGCCATGCGCTTGATCTCGTCCTCTTCTGCGGTGTCGGGCTTGGCTTCATCGCATTCACGAAGCAATACTTCAACCATCCACTGGTCAATGTTGCTTGCTCTCTTGCCTCGCTAGGTTCTGTCCAGACGCTAGTCAAGGAGGGATCCGTTCAAGTCGGTCAATGGTCGCAGGACAAAATCGCTCAGATCCTGATCATGGTGATCATGGGCATTGCAGCGACGATGCTGATCAACGTTGCTGTACTCCCCGTGAGAGCCAGACGTCAGCTGCACGATGACCTCGAGAAGAACACTGATCTGATGGGGGAAGTACTCGTGACAACTACGCGAGCGTTCCTGCTAGGTGAGGAAGATGTGCTAAATGAAGGTCAGTCAACCCCCATCACAGCGTCTGCTTGTGACACGCTAATGCTAGCATCACCCAGGCAAGGGCATTATGGACGAGCATAGCAAGGTGGCCACGTCGATGAAAACAAATCTGATCGAAGCCAAGCGGGAGCACTTCGTCCTTGGCACAGAACGCCAATACCATCTCGAGGCTAAGCTAGTCGATTGCCTCGGTCGCCTTGCACAAGATCTTGGTGGTCTTCGCAGTGCAGCTTCCACGCAATTCTCCATTCTCCACAAGGCATACGACCAAGCTGCGGGTTCAAAGTCCGCATCCTCGCCCTCCCCATCAGGTGCCTCTACCCCAAACGGGGCGGGCAGTCTGCTGCGGCACAGCTCGATCTCACGTGTCACGATGCTGGATGCTATTCAGGAAGACCCCGCAGAAGTCGAGGAGGGTGACTCGCCCGGGGCTGACGAACCGTGGACACCCACCAATGGCTCGAACACAACGTCGCAAGCTGCAAAAGGAATTGACTTCAAGACCCCAAGCTACTCTAATGGTGACGAGTCTACTGCACCACTGTCGCCAGCAGACATGTTCGTCATGTTTATCAATCTCCTCGGTCCACCAGCAAAATCACTTACCTATACGGTCAAGCAGATCCTGGACGATCTGAAGTTTGATGAAGATGGAACCGTCGTCGTCAACTCCAAATTCTCGGATAGCTTGCATGAGGCCATGAAAATGTACAAGCAGTCTCGCACAGATGCCCTGGCTTCGCTCTACAGAAGCAAAACGATGTCAAGAGAGCATCCCGACGAGGTGCTTGCAGATCTTGAAGAAGTCGCCGCGAGCTGTGGCCATTTCAGTTTCGCTTTGCTAGACTTTGTTGAGGACGTTGCTGCGTACCTGAGGCTCCTTGATGAAGAGAAGTCTGCTCTTGCACCGGTAAACACGCGACGATCATGGAGTTGGCTCAAGTTCTGGCGACCCCACGATCGCGAGCACGCTGAGCAGGATGCACCTCGTGAGTTCCGTCCATCTGCGCCCATTTGACGCCCCTGTCCCTCAATGTACCAGAGCTGCTGTACTCCCGAAGAGAGCTGTCAGGTTGCCACCTGCGGACTGTAGACTCCGTGGCAAGGTTTTAAATCTCGTCAGCGTCTTAGACGGAGTATCGAGTTGTCAAGAACATGGCTGACACGGCTATAGGCTTTCACCACGACCATCTCGAGACCGGAGATCCCGTTGGCGACATCGCAGAAACAGTCAAGCAAGCGAGTCATAGTGCACAAGCAGCAAATGCGCCAAATACCCATGCGTGGTACTATCCGCTTTACAAAGTCACGCGTGTGCTACAGCAAGATAATGTTCGCTTCCCGACCAAAGTTGGCATCGGCGCAGCGCTATATTGCCTGCCAGCGTACCTCCCAGAGACCAGGCCTTTCTTCACGCATTGGCGCGGGGAGTGGGGACTTCTCTCGTACATGGTCGTCTGCTCCATGACCATCGGCGCAAGCAACACGACTGGTATCAATCGCCTGATAGGCACCCTCATTGGCGCTGGGCTAGCTGTTCTGGCCTGGCTGATGTCGAACAACGGAGGAGAAGCCAACCCTTACCTTCTCGCCTTTCTTGGCTGGCTGGTCAGTCTCGGCTGTTTCTACATCATCATCGAGAAGAACAATGGCCCTATGGGACGCTTCATACTACTCACCTACAATCTCGGCGCGCTGTACGCGTACTCGCTCAGCGTCCTAGACACCGAAGATGACGACGATGAGGGCGGCATTGATCCCGCGATCTGGGAGATCGTCCTCCATCGGGTTGTCTCAGTCATTGTCGGTTCACTCTGGGGCCTTGTCATCACGATGCTCATCTGGCCCATTTCCGCCAGACGAAAACTCAGAGACGGGCTCTGTGTGCTTTGGTTGCGCATGAGTCTCGTCTGGAAGCGTGATCCTCTCGCCATGATCTTGCAGGGTGGACCAACGTCGAGCTACATGGACATTCGCGAAGAAGCCGAACTGCAAACTTTTGTGGCCTATCTGGACAAGTTGCGAGCATCTGCGGTCTCGGAGTTCGAACTTCGGGGGCCATTTCCGGACGAGCAGATGCAGAGGATCATTGAGAGAACGAAGAAGATGCTCGAAGCGTTTCATGCTATGAACGTCGTCATCTCGAAGAATATGCGGGCCACGCCGGGTGAGGCAGCGGTCTTGAAGTAAGAAATGTGTGCTATTGAGACCAGACCTCTTACTGATTGAGCGTCAGGGCTACCGGCGAAGAGCGCTTCGCTCTCTCGTCACGCATATCGCACCTGTTCTCCGTATTGTCGAGCTCATTGAAGCTTGAGTATCCGCTGAACGATGCACTGCCTAACATCGAGGACCGACGAGATCGATTGCTAGCTAAGGTCTTCGAGTTCAGACGAAGCCGAGGTAAGAGTGAGGGATCCGGAAATGATGCAGTAGAGTTTGATGAAGCTGACTTTGAGCTCATCTACGCTTACGGTACGTGCTTCTACTCAATGCTTTTGGCTACGACTCGCGCATACTGACATGATCTTCGCAGTACTCGTTACCGGCCAGCTTGCCGACGATCTGGCAGCTGTGCGATCTGAGCTCGAGACTCTGCTAGGCACACTCGACGAGGAGCATCTCAAGCTTCAGTAGCACCATAATGTACACTTCACCTTTGCTGTACCAACGCTCTTCCGTAAGTCTGAAGAGATTCTCCATGGCAGAAGTCGCCTTATCAAAGCATTTCTACCTTCTCCAGCAATACCCAGAACTCGACTGTTCAATTACCGTAAGCGATAGGGCGCTACATACTGACGCTCACTCGAGGATTCTGCTCTCCTCGGTCGGCAAAGTGTGTAGAGACACTCGTGGTGCGCGTGATCATAGCACAAGACCCTCCAGACTTTCAGGAGAGCGGAGGTATATGGTGCTCATTGTACACCCTTCCCAGCATAGTCTCTTTTCCAAATCTCGTCAAACTTCTCCCGATCCACAGCAAAGTCTCTTACGAACTCCCACTCCATCTCATGCATCTTCCACCCACAGAGTACCAGGCTATGCAATGGCTTACCCAGATCCTGCTGTGCGAGCTCCTCCAGCGTTCCCGCTACGATCTTCTCTCCTTCACTCCCCAGCCTTGCGACACCAACAGCCAACCTCTCCTTCCCACTCACTCCGGTCGACTTTCCCTCCTCGCTCGCCGCTCTGGTTTCCTCCGTTTCGAGCATCTGCTCCGCACACTGCGCGGCTGTCATGAACCTGGGTGGATCAAAGACATACTTCCCCCGCTCTAGCGCCTTCAAGTTTGGCTCCTTGACTTTGATGTCCAGCAATATTAAGGTGTGCAGTCCCAGATCAGCGTTCTCCTTTACCTTCGGATACCAGGAATCAGGCCGCCAATTCTCTTCGTAGAAGACCATTGAAACTGTTTGGCCAAAGCTGTATAGGGAGAGACCAGTTGCGCCGACGGCTGTGAGGATGCTGGCATTGGGCAGGGTACGGGTGGGGATCGGTGGGCTGTTTTGCCGACATCGTAGCGCCAGGTCTGCATGAGTCGTGGCGGAGAAGGGGTCTCCCACCACCAGGAAAGCTACATCCACTTTGTCTGCGCCAGCAAGGATTGAGTCGCTCCGGGACTCGACTGTTTCACGGTCCGCAATGATAATCGAGCGGCCATAGTATGCTTCCTACTGAAACATACTGTGAGTATGGTGTTGCCCTCGAAAGGTCATCTCAATGCGATAGCTCACCAGGACATCTTTGTCGACGAGAAGCACCGCAGTGTAGGCTTCGAGATAGACTCGTTCGGCACGTTTGACTATCTCGAGACCTTTGACGCTAATATCGCGCTCATCGGCTAGGCCGAGGCCGATGATGTAGAGCATTTCGCTGTTGCGATGTAACGGGTAGTCAACCAACCGTCCTCATCAAAAGTGCTCAACTTTTTGCAGCGCATGCACCCCACGATCTTAGTGGCGTACTTTAGCTTGTGTCTCGCGGCCCGCGGAGCGTTCCGTCCCTTATTATATCCGTTGCTCCAGTGCAGGAGAATACATGTAGACCACATGCCTTGTAGACTCCCACTTTCATCGTTCTCATGATAACAACATATAACCAAGCCGGCATAAGGCATGTTCGCACCCCTTTGAGAGCGTTCCCGGCACCATGGCAGACAACAAGGCCAAGTACCGTACGGAGATCCAGCAGGTAGGTCTCCAATGATTCACTATCGTCCGCAGGAGGAACTCCTGCTTTGTACCACGGGCTATTTCCGGGGAGACATCTTCAGGTCTCTGCACAAGGCCATTTATTGCTACACGAGAGCAATTTAATTCAACTGGGCCATCTCGAGCGTCCGAGTCGCGCGGCATTCAGATGCTAGGCCGATATGTGCACATGTCTTACATAGACACATTTGTATCCTCGTGTGAACGAGGGGAATCTCAGTACCTTTGCATCGATCCGGATGTTTTGGCATTGTCGTTATGCGCATTAGTGAACGACAGTTTGTGAGCACTGCGCCTGCAAATCAGAACACTGATTATCGGATCGACACCACTTGAACTACATCTGATGAGCTTGACATCTGGACTCTACCTCAGCACGGATGCCTCCATATTGGATGACCATTCGATCAAGACTGACTTTGATTGCGTGGCACAGATGATGTTCGTCTCCGGCGAAACAGCAGATCCATCGCTTGAGACCACGACGATGATCGAGAATATCGTTCAGCAGCAAGTCATAGAGATGGTGAGTGATTAATGCGATCGCATAGCCATCAGTCGATTCGAACACTGACTCTCTATAGCTCACTCGCGCCACTGCCTTGGCCGCACGGCGAGGCACCCGCACAATCACAACCGATGACTTGATTTTCCTGATTCGCCATGATCGCGCTAAAGTCAGTCGCTTGCGTACCTTCCTCAGCTGGAAGGATGTCCGCAAGAGCGCCAAGGACAGTGACGATAAAGGCGCTGGCGGCGGTGCCGATGGCGTAGACGAGTTCGATCTTGGCGGTAATGACCCCACGCTCGGCACTGGGCCTGCAGTCGGCACGCGCAACAACAAGAACAAGAAAGCTAAAGTCGGTTTGCCTTGGGATGTCTCCAGCTTCTACTCGGAGCAAGTGCCCGAGCGCGAAGACGAGGAAGATGAGGAGGAAGAGGAGATGACGGCAGCCACTCTCGAGCGCTTGCGTCAAGCCGATGAACGCACCAGAGGCATGAACGCGGCTGAGTACCTGCACTTCTCCGAGTGTCGGCAGGCCTCTTTCACATTTCGTAAGGGCAAGCGTTTCAGAGAGTGGGCTGGCTTTGGAGTGGTGACTGACAGCAAGCCGAATGACGATATTGTCGACATTCTGGGTTTCTTGACTTATGAGATTGTGACGCTGTTGACAGAAGAGGCATTGAAGGTGAAGGCTAGTGAGGATGCCACGAAAGTTGAGGGTGGCGATGAGGAGAAGACTGGGCGTAAGAGGCGCAGGGAGCCGGGTCTCTTCGATGCCCCAGAGGAGGTAAGAAGCTCCGATGTAAATCATCGAAGGGCGATGCTGACATATTTTGCAGGCGAGGAAGCCAGTCGGCCCGCGGCATATTCAGGAGGCATTCCGGCGGCTACAAGAGCCGGAGCTCAAGGCTCGCTACATGTCACATATCCCGAAAGGGAGCTGGCAGCGCCCACTGAAGCTGATCTGAGCGACTGATTGGTATTGGGCTTGGAGCGGAGCAGGGGGGAGGACATCACTTTAGCGTTGGCGTTGGCGGATCGGACAATACATTAGACTGAGGACTATTGGCCAGTCGTAAGGACAGCATTGATTGGCTTTTCGTCCCGCGATATTGTATCTTGCATAGGGCAAAGGAATCGCTCCTCATATTGCCAAGCCAATGATTGTAGACCTCACCTGAATAATTGAACTTCACGACATTCTTCCCCTTTGATGTCTGACCAGAAACCGAGATCGTAATGGAGGTATCATCTTTGCTCTCTACTACACTTGATGTCCCACCCAGTTGCATCGCATTCTGCCCATCACATCCCGAGTATTTCATCGTTGGAACCTACTTCCTCTACCCGTCTAGCACCGTTGCCTCTAGCATCGATGCTCAGGAAACACCTGACAATGACGGAACCTCACATCGAGAGCGGCAACAGCGATCCGGGAGTGCAGTGCTCTACCGCTACGTAAAGTCGGTCCTGTAGGTCAGAGACAGCCGAAGTCGAGACCATGCTATCCAATGCACTGACATTCCGCCCAGGACTCCAGTATGCACCCTCTCGTTGCCATCTGCAGCAGTGCTCGACATCGCCTGGTCACCTTTCGCCAATAGAGACGTCCCACTCCTTTGCGTCGCCACCTCAACAGGTACACTCGAGTTCTACAACCTCATTTTGGACGCTTCGCCGCCCACACTCGCACGAACTGCAGTCCACGGTATTGCTGACGCAGACGCTCTGATCCTTGATGTCGTCTTCCATCCTTCTAATGCGGGCATAATCGGTGCGACGGTTTCAAATGGTGATGTTGTGCTCTGTCGAAGTCACGACAAGACTTGGGAGCAGGCAAGTAGTGTGAGCGTAAAGACGATCGCCCACCACTCCCTAGAGCCTTGGACTTTGACTTTCTCGAATGATGGACAGAATTTATTTTCAGGAGGCGACGATGCTATGGTGCAGTGTATCGAAATTGGTGACTTGCTACGTGACGAAGACTCGTGGGGATCGAGTCAAGAGGACGACGAAACAGGAATGCCGGCGCCGCTATGGAGTGACAGGAGGGCACATGGTGCTGGTGTGACCGCATTGTTACCCATCACGGTCGAGCATGACCGTAAGCTGCTACTCACGGGAAGCTACGATGATCACATTCGATTGTTATCTATGACTGGCAAGGGGCGCAGAGAAGTGATCGCGGAGCTGAATCTGGGAGGCGGAGTGTGGAGATTGGAATTGATCAAATCACGTCAAGGGGCAGATGAGAAGACGAGAGGTTCTGTAAGGTTCGTTTGAATGGATGCTTTGAAGGTTACGCTACACAAGTGTGATTTTGCTGACCCCTCTCTATCAGTGACAGACCTACCGCAGTCTACACTCTCCTGGTCAGCTGCATGCACGCTGGCGCGCGCATAGTACAGTTGTCGCAAAGGACCGGCGACGGCGTTGAATCGCACTGGGATTTCGAAGTGCAGGCACAGTTCACAGAGCACAAGAGTATGAACTATGGCACTGCTGTCCAGCCAATAGCAACTTCGCTGAGTGCAGATCGTGAGAGTGTCGATCCAGCAACCAAGCAGCGAACGATAGTGAGCACGAGCTTCTATGACAAGCTGTTGTGTGTCTGGAACGTCGATGTGTGACGATGCTAGCGCATCCAGGCCCTTTCGCATCTCCGACTTCCAGGCTTTCCTGTGCAGCTGCACAGGCATCCATCCCAGCCAAGTTGAACTGCACCGCCGCCAAGCAGCAGGTCTCTTTCAGGCTTGCTTGAAGTCTGAGGCTCAAAGACGGTCCGCCGCCGGTTTGACAGCTAGACATAGCTGCGGCAAAGCCGGAAGCGCCTTCGGTAATTTCAGGAACCCAAAAGATAGCTAGTCAAGCCTCGCGTTAGGCGCATCGGGCCTTAAACAGAACAAATTCAGATCTCTGTCGTCAGCAGGCTCGAGTCAGAGCACACTGGCGGACTTGTGAGCTGGGGCAACTTCGCGGAGCTGACATGGTTCGGACGTCCGCCACGGTCGATCATCCTGCTGCAACGAAGATGACAGGGTCGGCAGCGTTCGCTGTTGTTTCGAACCAGTCTACTCTCCAGCAGCGTTCAGCTTGATGGTCCAGAACCCGAATGCCGGTGGTTTGCTTCTTGTGACCTAGGGCGTGCCAAGACTTCGAACACGTGACGTCTTCTCCGTTGCGATGCCTTCCATATCTCCTGCTCTTTGCTCGTATCCCGTAAGATGAGGACCGAACGCCGTGATCCTAAATGCCTGATCCGTGGTATATCCGCCCATGCGATACGTGTGTATGCAGATCGCCTGTCACTCCATGCACGCCAGCACAAAAGAAAGTCCCCATTGTCCAGCAAAGGCATGTGGGTTCGGCAGGTGCGTGTGCCTATCATCTACATTGCGACATCTACTCCAAGACGCACTGGGGTGCGTATGTAAAGCTTGATCACTCATCTCACTCACTTAGGATCGGCCTCGTGAGCGTCCCCGTGAGCCTGAAACCGAATCTGAGCGGCTCATCCGTCTGGTTGACGCTCGCCGGCCGAGTCATGGTTCACCTGGTCCAGAGATCTTGATCTGGGGCATAGGCGCAGGTGGTGCCGCATTCGTATTGTCGCGTGCTCGTCGCCATTTGAGTACTGGGACTCTTTTGTCGCCCTGCAGAAGTAAAGTCAGCCCATCGCCCCTGCCTTGCCACCTTCACCTTGATCGCTCCTTCTACCTCCAGTCTAGCAAACTTTACGCGACGACATACCTTGATCTCCGTCGGCTCCTCACTGCCCAGCACCAAGACCTCCCCATCTTCTTCAAAATGATGCGTCCGAACCTGCACATCGCCAATCCATCCAGGCAAATTGCAAACCTGGAATGTATGCCTGAGTGTCTCCTCCCTCCCAGTGCCTTCATCACTGATGTAGTACGGTCCACAATACGCGAAGAACCTCTTCCCGGCTTCTGCCCATTGTGGCTCTTCTCCCTCGCCGCGTTTGAAGGACTGCTGGCCCGGTATAAGCATCTGCGCGCTCATGTAGCCGTCCGGGGTGTACATGATGAAGCCCGTGACATTCTTGGTCATGGGGTATGTAGGTCTTTGTATCGGGGACTCGGGTGTTGGGTAAGCTATGTAGGACTCGAGTTTCCAGGCGCCAATAATCTTCTGGCGAAGGGGTTCGGGAGGTGGAGGCGTGCTACACGTCTCTAGGGTGTACATTTCGCCGTTGAGGTCGGCGAAATTGATGCTCGGGGTTGTCGAGGTGACTTCCAGCTCCGGAACCGGATGGTGAATGCGCGGAACACTCGGGGTGTAAGGCGTGATCTTGTGCTCAATCAAGCTGCTGAAGTACGCATCTTGTCGCGTTGGCGGTGGCGTTTTGATGTGGAACTCGACGGCGGGTATGGGTGGGGACTGCAGTCTGAACTGCTGGGCTTTCAACGAAGGCACAACGATCTCCTCCACGGACACAGCCTCGCGTGGGCGTGACTTTGATCTCGAGCCTGACCGCGCACGCCGTGGCAGTGGCTTTGGTACTTGAAGATACTGAGTGCTCGGCATAACTAACATGTTTCGCAGGCGGTGCTGTGGCTGAGCTCTATCGACGTCGTACTGTCGCGGGGAGAGACAGCTTGATTGATAGGGACGAAAGACAAGATCGAAGACATGAAGACGGCAGTAAGGAGCAAGGCTGTGGTGCAAGGTGGACCAGCCAGCTCAGTCAGCAGCGGTGTACGGTATGTGGACGACGAGAGAGTGGTGCAGTGCGCAGAGGTTACAGCAGGAGCAGTCATCACCGGATGCTCGTCTGACCCGTGCTAGGCTGGCACTGCGAACTAGAGTTTCGCGCCATGGGCTCAGCATTGGCCGTGACGGGTAATCCGTTTGGCGTCCGCAGCTGTAGCCGTCAGGGTGGACTGACGAGTGGAGTGATGCAGCGGACTCTTCGGACTACGTAGCTGGCGGTGGAGAACATTGCAAGTCACATGCCTGCTGCTAGATGTATTCGGAAGTGCAGCTATGCACGACTCGATAACCTCATGCACATATTCCGGCCCTGCGTGTCTCGCGCCGCCCCGAGAGCTATCGATCCTCAGCCTCCGTAAGCCTCGAAGGATCGCGACAGCGATGATGGAATCAGGATAGACTTTGCGTGGTTGATTGCAGGCGGCTTGAAGATTGCAAATGCGTGTCAATATGATCGCACGCGCGTTGCCATACCACTGTTTCCCAAGCGCAATCGTTCCGGTGGCTTGCCAGATAGATACCGCTCTCCAAAAGTCTCCACATGCATCATGACGCCCACGACCGGCCCGCTTGCACCTATTCTCAGCCCAATCCTTGTGGGGGATCTCCACCGCACCCCAGTCGCGCAAGGCTTGGGATCGGCTGCCGGCTCCGCACGGAGCAGTTCAGCAGCAGAGCGCAACAAACATAAGCCTCACCGCACTTCCCGAAAAGATCGCAGCACGCGAGAAAGCTGTGTTCTGCCGAAGATCAGCACATGGGGTAGTGTCTCAAGTGCTGTTGTTGTGTCTCAGGTGTGTGGGAAGTTTGTCGGGAGAAGACGTTACGAAGACTATAGTTCACCGATGACTATATGATAGATGACTTCCCGCTTCCTTGCTTCCGGCACAAGACTATCCACACTCTATCGACAAATGCGGGACTTGCAAACCAGCACATGCTTCGCGGCAGCCGCGGCGGAACTGCGCTCAGACGACAAATGCGATATGATTGCGATCCACAAAGTCAAACTGCGGGTACCTTGACGGAAGAGCGGAGCACCGTTGACGACGGTACAGGGCGCCGCTGGTTATCCTCGGGGTGAGGCTTGCCGTTTGTCTCACCGATGCCAGCAAGCAGCCACATCGAATGTCTGTAATGAGAAAGACGGTGAGCGTAGATGCGCGCACTACGGTTTTCAAGTCGTTCGAAGCACGAGGGAAAAGCGAAACGTCTCTTTCAAACGAAGATAAGCCTTGCTGTGACCATGGAACAACAGCCTTGACATTCTGGTCCGGGCTGGGGCTGCTGTCACATGTGATGTCCGCTGCCCACGTGAACCGGATGCTTCTGCTGGCTGAGCAATATCGCGATCAAAACATATGCTGGTACGCTGTCGACGACTTCCGTTTTGTAGATGTGGGTACCATACACTCCACTAGAGCTTTCACCGCGTTGGGACATTGTAATGTTTGCAATCTATCATAGCCTACGAGGTCGGTAGTAGGAGCACCATCATAGAGAAAAAGGCGCTCTCGTGATGATACGATTCTCCTGCAGGACCGGGCGCTAGCATTGATCTGAACTGAAGCTATCGCATCAAACGACCTCGCAAGCTCGAAACGACTTTAAAGCTAGGGAAATCGCTGACCTACAACTTACTACTCGGCGCCTCGCAGCTCACGCATCCATTGGCCTCCACCTTGCCCTCCACACTCGGCTGCTTATGCTGCTCGCTGACCAGCGTGCTCTTGTTGAAGTCCTGCGTGCTAGGTGGCACATCAATAGCCGGGTTCTTGTCGAAGAAGTTCACCGGCTTGAAGGCAACTTTCAAAATCTCACAGGGCATGACTGGGAAATCTTCAATGCGTGGCACCTGGGAAGTGATGTTAGCTTGCTAATGCGAGAGGTAGCAGAAGTGAGGAGGCTTACGTGGTTGATGCCAAATTGCACGAAAACGACCAAATCGTCATCAACGATGTTCTCTTTCCGCTCTGCCCAGCTTCGCACGCCGGTGCCGCCTCGAGATTGGTTGGTGTACTTGCCACCGGAGAACAGCTCGTCGTCTCGGTACTTCACAGCATATATATTACGATCCGCAAACTCAGCTCTCTTGTAGTTGAAGCTCTCCTTGTCCGAGATCATCTTCTGGAATGGCGGAGCGTGGATTTTATATGCCACAGGTTTGCCGTTGACCGGGTTCCGCACAGCAGCGTTCTGGATCTTGAATGTGCGGTTCACGTCGAAGTCAAGGTCGAGGCCTGCGGACTGCTCGACTAATGTCTCCTTGACGGTATAGCCTGTGCCGTGAGGATTGAAGTCTGAGCGCGGCATGGCGTGTGCTTCGTCATAGACAAGGCGGTTGGCATGGCCATCGATCATGGGGTCCACACGCAGGGAGAAGATATGCTGGTGGTGCGCTGCCAGGACGCCGGGGTGTACGATCGTACCCCAGGGGACTTCGACGCCATCATCGATTGGCTGTGTGCTCAGGATGCCAGTAGCGCGGACCTCGTACGTGAGCTCGCCGGCCTGGTTGAACATGAACGCGAGGATGTACTCGTAGTTGGCGACTGTGATGATGCTTTGCAGGACTAGCTCGCGGCTTCGTGCGATGGCAGCGCGGCCAGTGCGGTAGTTGGTGTGCTTCCAGCCGATACCAGCATCTTGCTCGTGGACGCAGACAACGTTTGGCATGTCGAGTGGCTCTCCCTTGTCGTCGTTCAGAACTGCGCTAAGGTAGTGGATCGAGCCGAGGCAGTCGCAGCCAAGTTTGAGATCATTGGCCATGATACCCGCACCAGCGTCTCCGAGATCGAAGGCGGACTTCTTGTGGAACGGGTGACGAGGATCAGCGTAGGGGATGTTCATGTCCGAGAGTGAGAGGCGGTAGAAGAGGTCGCGGCCACTATACTTGACGTTGTACAGGACCATGCCTTCGCGCAGGTTGAAGCCGACACGGAACGACCACTTCTGCCAGTCGATGACATGCGAGGTGCCCTGCTGGGACACATTGAAACTTGTGCCCTCCGGCTGAACAACGTTGAGCGGCTTGAGGTCTGTCCGAAGCTCCAGGAAGTCAGAAATATATTCATTGCCTGCCTTCGGCTTCCAGGGCTGAGTCTCCTTGATGGTGTTGTCCTTGCCAGTGGGCATATGGTCTATGCGGATCACCTCCATTTTCGAGCTATCGACAACAGGGGAGATGGACAAAGGTATGGCGTAATGGTTCGAATCAGGATCGTCGGCATGGGCTGGGTCGCGCATGTACATGAACGTCTGCCACATTCGCTCGTCGTCTTCGACACCATCCGCTCCGTAGATCCAGGGATCTTGATCCGGTTAGTATCAAGCCATTGCAGAGGTCCTACGACTGGGCAAGCAACAAACCTATCACAATCTTCGATCCCTCGGGCAACTGCAACTTCGCAATCTCAGCCTGCACTCCAGGATCCTCAAGGCACACTCTCTCGATCTCGAAGATCTCGTCACCATCACCCGGAGCATGCATATTCGCCCCAAGACGAACATTGTACTCGACAACTTGCTGTGTAAGATTCACAACAGCCTCATGGAATTGATTCTGCGGTTCATGTCAGCTTAGCACTGACCCTTAGTCCCGACGAGTACTCACAGTCCTTCGCAGGTAGTACGTAACGAACACCCTGCGATCGATATGAGGCAACGAATGTCCAGCGGCTTCGGCCTCGAGGAACGGCACGGCCTCAGCCTTCGCAGGCTCAAACAGCGTGATGGTCTTGAAATGGAGGTTCGTATTGATTGGCCATTGCGCCTTGATGTGCGAAGCGGTCTCCTTGATCTCAGCAGAGCTGACCGGTGCGAATGGATGGCTGGAGATCTGTTTTGCCACCCTCAATGGGAGCGAGTCGCTGACGGTTTGGGTTGCCATTATGTTGTGGTACTTTGGAAGAGGGAATGTAAGGAAGACGTTGGAGATGTCTCAGTACATGCAGGTAAGACAATTAAATGTCCGCACCGCATGAACAGTAGAGAAGTATGATAGATCAGTGTGATAAGAGAGTGGAGCTCCCTTCTAGCTACCAGCTCGAAAGGGAACGTCTAGACGGTCGCGTACCTGCTGCCGACGGCGGAATGATTGCGTGCGATTGTTACTCTGTCGACGCACCTGATTGGCGTGTCGCGCAAGATGTCCTATCTTGCGAAGAGAGATGTTCCACTGTACCTAAAGGCCCCGCCGCCGAGAGCTCATGTGGTCCGGCAAGATCGGCCATTATAATCTGCTTTGGGCAAGTCCTCGCGATAGACTTCACGTTTCGCGACAGCTCCAGGGTGGGCTTTTGAACATGCCTAAGGCGTTCAAGCAGACTGCGGTATTTCTTATCGGGTGGACCACCAGACATAATATATTATGAAAGATACGAGTGATGCTTGCAGGACGTCGCAGATTCGTCAGGTTGATAGCTCGAGATTCCCGAAGCCAGCAAGCCCGTGGTTAGGACAACACTAGGAATCGACTTGGGCAGCAAGGACAACGCGAGAAAGGCAGCGTCTGCGAGGAGCGCTGTTTGGGCGATGCTGAGTGTTTATGCGTCCAGCACTCACGTTATTCAGCTCTTGTGCTCATGCTGACGTCCGAGTCCGAGTAGCCATAGCTGCGTGACGCGGCGCTGCTCCAGTAGTGAGACACGTTAGTTTCGCGTGAGATGAGGTGCTGTGAGAAATGAAAGCGGCATACAGGCAGCCAACACCCAGACCTGCAAATTCCATCAGCTGTACAGATGTACATACCCGCAATGGCGCTCACCCAGCCCCATGCTCCTCCTTCCACTTACTCCACTGCGGCGCTGGTACCGACAGGATCTTACACACCTCCTTCCGCTTCTTCCTAAAATCCTCATATAGCCCCTTCCAGATCCTCCTCTCCGCACACGCTCCTCCTCCACCCGTACAATTCGGCTGTATCTCCGCCAGTCCCTCAGGCGGCCACATAGTCCAAGGCTTCGGTAACGGCCAGTCACTGAAATGCACCAGGTATGCCTCGTCGAAAGCTTTCTGCGCGTCCCAGTGGACCAGCGCGTCCGGCACGCCGAGATAGGTGGAGTGGTCGTGGGCGGGACGGCGGAACTCAGCTGTGAGGAGAGCGTAGGGTCGTTGGGGGAGGACTAGGGCGGAGGAGCCGAAGCGGTAGTTTAGCAGGTCCATGTCATACTTTTTGCCGGAGGTGAAGTTCGAGTCTATGCGCCAGCTTGTGAGTGTTTCGAGCATGTATCGGAGTTCTGTACGGCTTGGCTCGAGGACCATGAGGAGGCTTGTTAGGGGCCAGGGCTGGGCTTGGTCGTCAGACTTGGATGATACGTCGGACCAGTATGCACGGGGCATGGCGATTGGGGTCTTGGGGAGCAGGAAGAGGTGGTCTAGGTTCTTGAGGAGGGTGATGTCGGAGTCTAGGTGGATAACTCGGTCGTAGAAGATGAGGTCGAACGCTAGGAGCTTCGTGATGGAGGTGTCCCAACCAGACTCTGAGTTGAGGGTGCCTGGCTCGGTCACGCCGTTCTCGCCTAGCAGCTGAATGGGGTAGAGCTGTGCTTTGTAGGTGTCTCGAGCCATTGCTAGGAGCTGGCTTGTTCTGTCCATCTTGCTGTGCACTGTTGTGTCCCATTGCTGTGGATAGAGCAAGACTGCATTCGCTTTCGTCCCTAACCGCCGCATGGAGTCGAGGACCAGGATGGCATTACAGAGACTGTGGGAGTCCGTGGCATAGAGACTGTAGGCGAATCGCTTCCAGTCGACGGTGGATTCCTGCCGTCCAGACAGGAGGTAAATCAAGGCAAAGAGACCGCATGCGATCAGGGCGTAGTAGGGAATTCGCGAACGGCGCAATGATGCCAGCGATGGCAAAGTCGACTGCTTCCTCGGCCGGCCGTACTGGCGGTAGTGGTGTTCGCGGTCTTCATCGTCGATGTCAAAGGACATATCACCGCAGGTCGATCATTGTCCATATGTTCAGGGAGTAAATGTGTGCCAGGCTCGAGCTACGGGCTCGGAAGGTCAAGCATCTGAGCTCGGACTTTGGTGGCGCGTTCAAGCAACGACATCCCGTCGACAGCGACGCCATGCATGTTCGTCATCAAAGGCTGTCGAGGTGTGTGTGATCTTGACTCTTCGCATTGTCCGCAATGAGCGCTTTCAGTACGACAGCGTTGCAGGCTGCCAAATGCACGATGCGACTGCTACTACACCCGTAAAGCCAATGGCTTGAAAGCCTGCGGCCACGGTCATCAACGAACATCGCCGGTCGATCTCACCAGGTCACAGCTACGACCTGGGCCTCGGTAGGCGCAATTGATCCATAAGTACTTCTCATCGAACACTGGAACATGTTTCTCCCATCCCTCTCCGCTCGCAACATCTTCCTCTGCGTCAACATGCTAGCCGTCTCTGCCACCATCCTCTACATCTTCGCCATCTTCAGCGGCGGAAGCGATGGCTCGCCTTCCAAGAATGCGAGTCACCATGGCCACTCCACTTCCTACCTAGCCGACTTCGCCTTGGTCCAGACACTCCAGCAAGCCTCGCCGATCTTTGGCCTTCCCCAGAGGAACAACTCCAAAACCTCACACTGGATGTCTTCATACCCCGACTCCACGCCCCTAACCCACCTCAACATCCCCGGAACCCACGACTCCGCGACATGGAACTATTCCCAAACCACGCAAAACGCCCTAAAACCGATCGTAGCCCTTGTCTCCGACCCCAGCTACCCACCGGACTGGTTCCGCTGCCAATCGCGATCCTTCATCGACATGCTTGATGACGGGATCCGCGCATTCGATCTACGGTATGCGCACGACGTGACAAACTCGACGTTAGTATTCTGGCATGGACCTAGTCTGCAGTCTGAGACAGCGACAGTGGGCGACGTCTTGATTGCGTTCTACTCCTGGCTTGACTCGCACCCAAGCGAAGTTCTGTTCCTGTCCTTCCAATACGAGGGTTCGACTTCGCGGTACTCGGCGAATGACGCAGGCGTACAGACGCTACTGTATTCTGAGCTTACTTCCGCAGCCGCAAAACGGTACATCAAGCAGGACCACACCTTAGGTACTCTAGGCGATGCTCGGGGCAAGATCGTACTGCTGCGGCGATTCGATCTGACTCTCCTGCCAGCATCATACACGACCGAGCTGCCCGGGCTTCATTTCAGTCCCTCGGCCTGGACGGACAACGGGCCGAACATTACGCTGGTCTATGACATCGCTACCGACGGGACTGCATATATCGAAGACTATTACTCCCCGAACACGGCTGTGAACAGCACAGCAGAGCTGAATATCCGCTACAAGCTCAACGCCACTGTAGCGCATTTGGATTACGCAGCTAGCGATGCACATGCAGATGATCTGTTTTGGACGTTCGCGAGTAGTACGAACATCGCGCACTTACCGCCCATCACGCCGAAGATCCAGGCGTTGGGTGATGAGACCGATACGCCAGACGGAGGCGTAAACCAGCAGCTTGTGCCGTTCTTGAAGACGATGCAGGGCAAGAGGCTGGGGATCGTGATGTTTGACTTTTACGAAAAGCCTGCGGAGCTTCTGCCGCTGTTCTTGGGATTGACGCCGCAATGATAGATGAATATAGATTCGTATAGATTGGAGTCCAGCTCCTATGATACAAGCTGCCGCTGGGTTCGAGTCCAGCTCATCTCAACGCTCGTGCAGCTGCTATGACCTCGTCACCCATCTCAGGGTGCACTGTGTTGAGGTGCTGGTACGGCTGATCTACCATATCGATCATCTTCTGCCTATTCAAAATGAGATCGGTAATCAGGGCCGTTCGGCTCTTGGTGTCGTTCCAGGCTTCGCGGTCTTCCCGTGTCATCCGTTGCATTGTGGGTGGGACTCTGGATATGAAGGTCTACGTGATCGCATCAGTCTGGGTACAAACAAACTATGGCACTCAACAGGACATGGCTCACCAGCGTCCGACCCACAAAATCCCAAGCAAAATACACATTATTCTTCTCAAACGCCGGAGTATTGAAAGTCTGCGTATTATTCCTAGCCATGCCCTCATGCTCTCCAAGCAGCCTCACAAGCTTCATTAGCCCGTTGAAGTATTTGAGCCACTGCGGCGACGCGTTCTCGGGCACCGGTGCCTGTAGATACCGCGCGGTGTACTGTGCGCGGATAGCTACATCCGGGTCTAGAGGCAGCGCTTCACGGGCGTCTTCGAGAGTCGCCCCGGAGGCGAGCAGAGGGCAGAGAGGTTTGTGGGACTTCCAGTTGGACCTTTGGCAGTCTTTGTTGCAGTAGGAGACTGCTTTGCAGCGGACGCATTGGAGGAGATTTGGGGGCGTGGAGCTGCAGTTGGTGCATTTGGTGAGATCGTGAGTGGGAGCTGCAGCTGCGGTGGAGGCGGAGGTTGCCATTGTGGGAAGACTGATCGGATTGTCACTGCCCGTAGTCGAGGTTTGGTACGTCCAAGTAGCGATGGACTCGAAGCTCGACTCGAGGCAGGTGCGATGGAGACATGCAGAAGGTATGATGTCATTCGAGTCGCGAAAGTGGCACGGTGTCACGATTTCAAAGTGGGGCGCTCACATGGGAAAGTTGTCGTGGCTTACATGTGGCATGCTGCATATGAGTTCCGTCGGGCTTCACGAGGACGGAGAGCTACATTCCGGCCAGCAACACTTCGTGTCCTCCAAGTCGTCAGTAGAATACTTGCACACCAGCAGAGTCTCTACGATGCGGTAACAATTCGTCCACGTTACGTCCAACAATTGCCGCACAGTGGCCACCTTACTCAGGCCAGATGTCCTTCCAGATTGGCAGTCCGGTGACTTCGGCTTTCAACACCCCAGCGACAGAGCGACCACCAGCGAAGCGACAGCAGTCAGGATGGCGTCCTCCAGTCGCGCCATCGCCCTACGAGAGGGGAGCTCCAGTAGGCCAGCCACAGGACGGGTACTTCGCAGGTGCACCAACTTCAGTACCACAGCCACCGACTAGCCATTCGGGCCTACCAACACCCATATCTAGTCAGCAGGCTTCGACACCGCAGATGTACGGCCAGCCAAGTGTGGACGGGCTGAACCAGCAGTTTGGCCAGATGGGAATGGACGGGGCAGGATCACAACCTGTGCGGAAGAAGAAAGACAGGCACGCCTACCACCAGATCGAGCAGCCTCAGGCAAGCGCTCAGCAGTACAATGGCATGCAGAATGGCGCACCGAACGGCCAAGCAGGTCAGAACGGGCAGGCATGGCAGCAGACGAGTCAGCCCTGGCAATCGCAATCTCTCAATCAGCCTCCAATGCCATCGCCTGTGCCGCAGGGTACGCCTATCAGTATGGACTCTGGCCAGCATGGACAGCAAGGAGCGCCTGGATCGAATAGAGTCGACCCGAATCAGATCCCCAGCGTACCACTGAGTCGCGACACAGCTGCAGAGCACTACAAGACGCATGTGTACCCTACAATGGAGCAGCATGTGCCTCCACCTGCGACGACGCCTTTTGTTGCGTTCGATCAAGGTAGTGCTTCGCCAAAGCACGCCAGACTTACGCTCAATACGATACCCAGCTCAAATGAGCAACTTCATCACACTGGTCTGCCGCTAGGACTGGTCTTGCAACCCTTAGCAAAGCAAGCCGAGGGCGAGCAAGCAATACCAGTCCTCGACTTCGGCGACGTCGGACCACCACGATGCCGGCGATGTAGAGCCTACATCAATCCCTTCATGATCTTCTCGAACGGTGGCAACCGCATGACCTGCAATCTCTGCGGCCACCCTAACGAGGTCGGTCCGGAGTACTTTGCACCCACAGATCCTTCCGGCATCCGCGTCGATCGTGCACAACGACCTGAACTCACACTGGGTACATGTGAGTTCCTGGTGCCCAAGGAGTACTGGTCGAAACCTCCCGTACCGATGCGATACCTTTTCGTGCTTGACACAAGTGCTGAGTCTTGCTCGAGAGGGTTTCTGCAGGGTGTGTGTGACGGTGTATTGGCTGCATTGTATGGTGATGATCTTACGATACCCGATGAGGATGAGGACGATGACGAGGAAGTCGAGCAGCAGCCGAGCAAGCTCCCACCAGGCGCACGGGTCGGCTTCGTTACATTTGATCGCGAGATGCATTTCTACAACGTTTCGGCACTGCTGTCATCGCCACAACAACTAGTGATGTCGGATCTGGAGGACCCATTCGCTGCGATCTCACCAGAGCATCTCTTCGTAGATCCCGCAGAGTGCAAGTCGAATATTGTCAAGCTGCTGAAGCAGACGCCACAGATGTTCTACAACATCAAGCATGCCGAGCCAGCGTTGCTGCCGATCCTACAAGCGGCACTGGCAACACTGAACGACACTGGTGGCAAGATCATATGCTCACTGGGGAGTCTACCTACCTACGGGCCGGGCAAGCTGTTCGTGCGAGACAAGGGTACGACTACGACCGAAGACAGCGATCAGCACAAAGCTCTGCTGAAGACGGAGTATGTTGGGTTCAAGAAGCTACAGGCAGACCTGGTCAAAGCAGGAGCTGGCATAGACTTCTTTTTAGCAGCACCAGCTGGTGGCTATCTTGACATCGCCTCCATAGGCTATGTCGCAGAGAAGACTGGCGGTGAGACTTACTACTACCCCAACTGGTCATACCCTAGAGACACTCTGCCATTACAAAAGGAGCTTGAGCACAACGTGCAGCGAGAACAAGGCTTCGCATCACTGATGAAGGTGCGTTGCTCTAACGGACTGCAGGTGGCCCATTACAGTGGAAACTTCACACAACATACATTTGGTGCCGATCTTGAGCTTGCGAGCATTACACAAGAGACTGGCATGAGTGTGACCTTCTCGTATGACGGCAAGCTTGACCCCAAGCAAGACGCCCATTTCCAATCTGCTCTCCTCTATACCACTTCCACAGGCCAGCGTCGCGTCCGCTGCTCCAACGTCGTCGCCCGCGTCTCGGAGTCGGCCCGCGACGCCATGCGCTTTGTCGACCAGGACGCAGTCCTCTCAATCATGGCAAAGGAATCCGTAGCCAAGATCGGCGATCGCAGTCTGAAAGATATTCGCCAGGCGCTGCAGGACAAAACAGTGGAGATTCTGGCCGGGTATCGAAAGCACAGTTCTGGTGGTCACGCGAGCGGACAGCTGGTTCTACCAGAGGGACTCAAGGAGTTCGCCATGTACAGCCTCGGCCTGCTCAAGTCGCGCGCCATTAAAGGCGGACGAGAACCCACCGATCGAAGGATCCAAGAAGCGCGGATGCTCAAAGGCATGGGGCCTGCAGAAACGAGTCTGTACCTCTACCCTCGCATGCTAGCAGTACATAACCTTGAGCCCGGCGAAGGTTTCGCCGACGACACCGGCCATCTCAAGATGCCTGCCGCTATCCGCACGAGCTTTGCCTGCATAGAAGAAGGCGGTGTCTACATCGTTGACAATGGGCAGATCCTGCTGCTCTGGCTGCATGCACAGACTTCACCGAACTTGCTGGAGGATCTCTTCGGCGAGGGCATGAATAGCCTGCAGGCGTTGGACCCCAATCTGAATGCGCTGCCGGTACTCGAAACACATCTCAACGCCCAAGTACGGAACGTCCTTTTGCATCTCGAGTCACAGAGGGGCAGCAAAGGACTCGCCATCCAGCTCGCGCGGCAAGGTCTTGACGGTGCGGAATATGAGTTCGCCAGGCTGCTGTATGAGGACCGAAATGGAGAGGCTAGTAGCTATGTGGATTGGTTGGTGCAATTGCATCGGAGTGTCGGGATGGAGGTAAGTTGAAACGCGTGCCTGTGTGTGCAAGGGGCAAGGTACTGACACCATCACAGTTGAGCGGGCAGAAGACGAAAACGACTAGCGAAGATGTGAGCCAGACGGTTAGCAATACTATCTCGAGTATTACCGGCGCTGTTTGGGGAGGGACTTGAGGGCTTTGAGGGGCAGTGATCGGGTTAGCGGGTGTTTCGGGCATCGAGCGACGAGGTCTTGTCACGCATCTAGCGCTATGGAGAACGGCTTCCACTTCACCAGATACGCAGTGCTAGTGGGTGAATTCCACAGACTCGGGCCACAGAATCGTTAGGAAGAAGCTGCCGTGGCAAACGACGGTTGGAGCACGCTTTCTTCCTCCGTGGTCATCTTCTGTTGGAGCTATTGACATGGACTGATGTAGTATACCGACCTTTAGGGACACCGAAGCCCTCCAATGAGTACCGCTGGAATGAACCAAGTGCCATCTGCGGCACGTCCTGCTCTATTGACGGCGTATGTCGAGACTGGACCAGGTGGGTCCACTTCTCCGATCTCTTGGGGACTTTCAGTAGCGCTACTGTCTGTCCCATTGTGGTAACGAGCTTTCTGCGGTTGTGTCTATGGGGAACGAGACCGGCGTCGAGATGCTGCAGCCTGCAGCGAAGCGCCGCAGCTATGTGGCTACGGTGTTGCGCAGGCATTCCGTTTCGGGGGTTTAGCGGAGCGAGACCGACGGTCAGGACTGAGCGATTCTACCCTACTTCGCCTGCGGCTAGCCTGCGCTATACCGCCAGGCGCGGCGCTTGTAAGGCAGTGCTGACAGGATTCGCGCCACACTCATCCTGATTACTTGATCAAGCCTTGGCAAACCTTACAAGACTTTTGGGGTCAGCACAAGCACGACGCTTCACTTTTGACTGGAGATCACCAAGGTCTTATGCTGTTGGCCAAGGCATCAGCCTCTGGGGCTGGGACCGCAAGAAACAGCTCGCTGGCTTGCGTAAGGTGCTATGTTGGTGAACATCGTAACTCAGTTATGAGTGCTCTCTAGAGAGGATGGGGATAAGTATGAGAGCGCGCGTCTGCGTTCCCAATGAGCATCAGCAACAGCACCCAATCACTCACCAGCAGCATCATCTCCCACGAGCTTCTTCATACTCCACCACATCGATCTACCTATACACAAAACCACAAGTTCAACAGCACCCTCACCCCAGCAATCATGCACTACACCACTCTTCTCCTCCCTCTCATCACCGCCACTTTCTCCTTCGCCGCAGCAGCTCAGGATACCACCGTGCAAGTCATCCTCGCCGACTCAGGCGCTGAGCTCGGCTCGCAAACCCGCTTCATGGAGGACTTTCGCCAGACCAAAAGGCCCACTGGTTCCACAGGACCATTCAAAACCGTCGCCCTCCGCCTCGGCGAAGGCGTCAAGAACAAAGCCCTCCGCTGTAAGATCCTCGATAGCCGTAACAACCCCATCGTCGTCACCCGCGGCGAGAACGTGGACACGACTTTTGCCGACGGCGGCGAAGCCAAGGAGTGGGTTCTGCGGGACGGGGAGCAGAAGGTAAAGACCATCATCTGCGATCCTGCTTTTGTCAAGGCCGCCGCTCCGGTCGTCAAGCAGGGCGAGGCTCTTGATTTGGATATCCGCGTCACGCTTTCGGACGGCAATTTAGCTACCCAGACTGCTTTTCACGACGCTGGACTCGAACGCGAGCGCCAGAAACCTGTTGGTAGTAGTGGACCTTACAACAGCGTTACGCTGGCTGTGGGCAAGGATGTGGCGAATCAGGCGCTGAGGTGCCAGATCATGGATCTTGAGGGCGAGGTCATTGAGTTGGCTAGGGGTGAGAATGAGGATGTCACGTTTGCTGATGGCGGAAAGGGGGCTTGGACTTTCCTGGAGCCGGCTAGTAGTGAGGTGGGGAAGATTGTGTGTGATCCGGGGTTCGCTGCTGCGTAGGCAGGAGATGAGATTCGACGGCTGGAGGCGGGAAATGGCGCGTAGAGGGAAGATGGGGACGGAAAGGTTTACGTTTCTTTCAGGGACATAAATTGGAATTTGAGGACTTTCTTCCCTTTGGTGAAGACTAGCAGAATTGAAGAAATACAATAGAAAGGATGCTATCGCGAGTGTTACGCCTCGAATACTACGCTTCTCCATCCTGCATTTAATCATCGCACAGCTGCGTAGTATCTAAGCGTCTTTCCGTTTGCCAGCCAGTTTTTGCATCTGCTTCTCTGAAACGTCTTGAGAACCCCCTGTATTTCGACAATGTTATTCACCATAACACACTCAGTATAACACCCCTCCGCGAGAATGCTGCTTTGTTACAATGTTCCTTTCCATCATCAATTACCTACTTCCTCATGATCGTTGTATTGTGCTGATAATGGCCATGGTCTTGGCTGCCGGTGTTGATGTCGTCAATCAAAAGCTTGTGTACCTCATGGAGGCAGCGCGTATCAATCTACGATGCCGTAAGACAACGATGCATCATTGACGATCCAGCAATGATGTGAGAGCCATGTGGTCGTCATCCCTGCTGCTCTTCTTACTACAGTGCATCGCGTACAGCACAGCGACTGCGAAGCATGGTGATGACTTCAGGCCAACACCGCCTCGCACTCGGACGCCAATGCCTTCTTTGTACAGGCAGCGCTACTCGGAGCAGACATTCATAGGCACCCACAACGCGCCTGCGATTCGAACCGCGGAGAACAATTGGTCGTTGTCCGGAAATCAGTACTTCAACATCTCCGTTCAGCTGGACGCTGGCATTCGGCTGCTACAGGCACAAGGCCATCGACCAAACACCTCGTCGGACGAGATTCGACTATGTCACTTCAACTGCGCGTTGATGGATGGCGGGAGCCTAGACGACTATCTACTGACAATCAAAGACTTCCTCAAAGCCAACACAAGAGAAGTCGTGACTCTCCTCTTCGTCAATGCTGGCGTCGACTTGCGATACTGGATGCGAGCCTACCGCAACACAGGGCTAGACCTCATGTCATACACCCCACCTCGCCATCTCCACTATGGCAATATGCGCATCAGCGACTGGCCTACCATAGCTCAGATGGTAGCCACGAACCAACGTCTGGTCACTTTCATGTCCTCCGGCGCAGACGAAAACATCGCTCCGTACCTACTACTCGAATGGCGTTATCTTTTCGAGACGAATTTCGGAATTGAAGCGCCAAACCAGTACGATTGTAGACCTGCAAGACCGCGATGGGAGCCGCCCTGGTATGTACCCGATCGTTTAACTTTGGTTAACCACTTTCTGTATGCGAAGTTTCTGGGCTTTCGATACCCTAATGATACATACGCAAGTACGACTAATGCCGCTGGATTCCACGTTGGCGAACTAGGCGAGCATGCAGTGAGGTGTAGGGAACTGTATGGGAGGAGGCCAAATTTCTTACTTGTCGACTTCTTCAATGAGGGTGATGTTTTCGCTGTCGAGAGGGGGATGAACATGTATTGAAATAAAACGGCGCATTTGAAGCCCGATGGAACATGTCCCTAGCGAAGCACTACTAAGCAACGGTGGTATTGGTTAGGGGAGTCAACAACAGCATTTGAGCGACATCACTCTTAAACGCGAACGACACGGATGGGTATACGCGACCCTCTTTCCCAATCCATCAAATGACTCGTCGGTGGAAACCGGGCGAAGCGGCGCGAGTGTCGCCTGACATTCGCGTGCTTGCATCGACGTCCATGAGGGAGATCAGCTTGGCGCACCTCGCTTGATGGTTGCGCTCCTCGTTCCGCACGGAACCTCACTTAAAAACAAGCAGCAATTTGCGTCTCCTGACATCTTGCCTTCACGCCGCAATCGTCAGGCAGCGACCTTTTGACAGGCATGTAGGGCTCGTGAGAGGTGCGCAACGAGCGCGACGGTCGTTCCGATGTGATCCTTCAGCTGGGGTCATCATTCACAGCGCTGCTAGACTTTTATGTATGGTCATGCCCTTGATGTGCTCCGCCCCGGACTGCACGCTACGGACTGGGTGCTCTTCTCTCGTACACAGATATATGAGTTGTGTTGTCTGCTGTGGTGAAGGCTGATCGTTGCACTCCCTATTCAACACGTTCTACACTGCGACATCCGCAACGCCACCTTCTCGACCGCCTTCGCCATAAGCCTCAGCTCTTCTGATCATGCCCAAAGGCGGCGGCTCTGGTGATCTCTCGCAGGACACCACTGCAGCACATCCAGGAAGCCATGGTAAGATGTGCAGCAGCTGTATCAGCACGCGAGCAAGTCTAACATGGATACAGTGCCTGGCAGCGTCTGGTACTATGCGCCCAACAAAGTCGCCCCTCCGATCTTCGCCGCAGCATTTCTGCTCTCTGGGCTCGTGCACGCCTGGCAGACATAGTAGGTCTTGGCTGTGTTCTCGATCTTGCCAACATGATACTTACCCACCGGTAGCCACTACAAGAGCTGGCGCATCACCTTCCTGTTGCCTTGGGGCAGCTTTCTCATGGTGGGTGGTTTCGTAGCGCGTGAGGTCGGCGCGTTTCGAATCGACAATCTCGGTATCTTGATCGCTAGTGTTGTGCTGACTGTAATGTCGCCGTAAGTACCATTGGACCAGCTCACCCGCCCTTGAGTGCTGACTGCTCCTTGCAGACCCGTCTATGCCGGCGCAAACTACTTCATTCTTGCACGCCTCGTCTACTACATCCCGTGGCTATCGCCCTGGCATCCGGGTCGTGTAGTGACCACATTTCTCGGTCTCGATGCATTGATCGAAATTCTACTTGTCAGTAGCAATGATGATCTTCGGACCATGGCACAATGCTGACACATGATGACCAGGGCAGTGGAGCACCACGTGTCGCCAACACTGATGCTAGCCCGGGAGAACGACTCGCAGGAGAGATATTGATCAAAGTCGGCTTGACCGCACAGGTCATTCTCTTCCTTGGACTCTTTGTGCTTCTCGGTACGTGGCACAACCGCGTGAAGAGCAAGGGCCTCCTCGCTCCGAAGCTCAAGAAGGCAGTATGGAGCCTCTTCGCGAGCGCCCTGCTGATATTCACACGCTGCATCTACCGCGTCGTCGAGTACTTCCAAGGATACCATGGTGCTGTGCTCAAGCACGAAGCCTACTTCTACGTCTTCGAAGCGTCGCTGATGCTGATCGTCTCTGCTGGACTTAACGTCTTTCACCCTGGCAAGTACCTTCCGAGAAGTAACAAGGTATACATGGCGAAAGATGGCCTGACCGAAGTCCGGGGACCGGGATGGAGGGACCAGAGGAAGTGGTACTGGCAGGTGGCCGATCCTTTTGATTTCGCAAACAAGATGGGCGAGCACAAATTCTGGGACGAGCCGATCCCAGTGCCTGAGAATATGGCTGAGGCGGAACATGGATCCTCTGGGACTGCAGAGGCAAAGCACGCAGGCACAGCCACAGCCTCGGGCATCTCTCCTCCGAAGACAAAGTCCCAGAAGCAAGCGAGCTGGTTCGCAAAGCATACGCTGCTTGGCAGGTATTTCGCAATCAGGCGTGGTGGCGAGTAGTACGTCAAGGCCTCTCGACAACCCTTGCCGGCGTGCGATTGTGTCTTGAGAATTGACGAGCTCCGAACTGCCAATGGGTGGCTTCAGTCTACTCCAACAAGGATTCCAATTCTCGAGCCACAGCCGAGAGACGACAGGTCAACACCTGTGGCATTTGCGAGGAGAATCCAAAATCATGTAGCAGTAGGGCTCCCATAGATGATAGCGCATCCCGAGCTGTCTGTGCCTAAGAAGTTCCGGGCAATATCGCGTCCTGCAAAGCCTCCAGCACTCCCCTCGTCTTACGATCTCGTTCACTGACATCAACAACGCCATAGGCTTCGTGCGTCTGTCTGCATACCTCTTCCTGCCAGGCTGCATTTACTCGCACATCATGGCTTCTCACGTCTGCATCGCTAGCATCCCAGCACGACTGCACCGTGCCACCGATTTTCTCCATGAAGCTCTGGAGCCCACCCTCGCCGCCTCCAGCATGGTAACTCTTGAACGGACCAGCAACGGTCCATCTAGGACCCATTGAGCTTTGCACCACCGAGTCAAGGTCCTCGACGCCGACTACACCTTGTGCTACGAGACTACAGGCTTCGCGGAATAGCGCGAAGGCCAAGCGGTTTGCTACAAAACCTGTGCATTCTTTGCGAATCAGCACTGGCACCCGACCAAGTGACTGCCAGAATGACAATGTTCGATCTATGACATCCTGACTTGTCAGTGGTGATGGTACCACCTCAAGGAGAGGCATGACATGTGGCGGATTGTATGGATGCACGACGACCAACCTAGATCGATCCTGCATATGTTGACTCTGTTTGCTGGCCGGAATACCAGACGTGCTTGACCAGAAGAGTGCATCTTTGGAAGCCGCCTCCTCGATCTCAGGCCAGATCTTCTGCTTGAAGTCCAAGTTCTCAGGTCCTTGTTCCTGCACAACGTCTGCATTCTTGACAGCCTCTTCGAGACTTGTGGTGATCGTGAGACGCGTTAGGCATTGTGCCACGTCTACGTCTGTGAGGTACCCGGGAAGAGACGTGTTCACGTAATCCTGTAAATCCGGTCTGGTATCGAAGATGATCACATGACAGTCCGGGTTCTTCGCCAGATGCAACGCGGCAAAGCTGAGACCTATCGTGCCGGCACCAACGATGGCGATGGAGGTGGGCTTGTCGTCCATTCTCGCAGTCGTTTAGTTGGCATTCGAACGGGCTTTCATTCATGTTGCACAACTCCGAGCACGTACCACGGCTCCTCGGCAAACATCGGGCACGCCTTCGGCAGTCGATATTAGTAATCGTCCTCCCATAGTTCCGTCCTCCGTCAGAGAGCTCGCTGCCGCCACTTCTTTTCACGTAAAGCTCCCCAGCGAACTGATCAACCTTGTTACCGAATGTCGTGAAGCTTCATAAGCTCCGCAAGGTATCGAGATCCTGCCTTTGATAAGTATAGCCCTGTCTCCTCTAGTTTTCTATCATTGCCGTTTCCTTACCATCAAGGTAAATCAAGTCTCTCAGCTCTACGCTGGCGTTCAGGGCTAGCATCAGCAGAATGACGAAGTACAACATCAGTGTCGTGAGCGACACAGTCTGTCCAGTAAGCACACTTGTCTTCGGAAGGGATGTCACCGTCGACATTTGCTGATCAGAATCGCAGTGGGTATGTCGGAAGACCAAAAGGACTTCACGAAATTGCGAACTAATCAATACAACATAGTGCTACGTCGGCAAGAATCGCCTCGATCTCGCGATCAAGCAGCACAAGACTAGCTTCCCAGACGACACCTTTGCTATCTCATGGCTCCCGTTCTACCTCAATCCGGACGCTCCAAAGTCCGTCGACAAGGCTGCATACTATGCCTCGAAGTTCGGCGAGCAGCGAACCCAGGTCATGTTCGGGCATCTCGCGCGACTGGGCAAGCAGGTCGGCATAGACTTCAAGTTCGCTGGTAAGACCGGCAATACCCGCGATAGCCATCGCTTGATACAGCTTGGAAAGACGAAAGGCGAAGACGTGCAGACGAGAGTCGTTGAGCAGCTGTTCAATGCATATTTCGAAGCGAACGAGGATATCACGACCACGCCCGTGCTGATCGCGCGAGGCGTGAAGGCTGGACTGGATGAGAGCGAGGTGAAGAGCTGGCTGGAGGAAGGCAAGGGAGGGCCGGAGGTTGATCGCGAGGTCAAGCAGGCGCAGCAGAGCTTTGTGACGGGTGTGCCGAACTTCACGATCAACGGACGACATGAGGTGCAAGGTGCTGAGGAGCCGGCGGCGTTCCTGCAGGTTTTCGGTGAGGTCAAGGACATGGAAGACGGAAGTCTTGGCAAGGGTGGGCTCAGGGTGGGCGGCGATGGGGTGAACAACGCGTGCTAGGCGAGGGTATGTTCAATCTACGTTTCGGTGCTGATCAAGTGCTCATAAGAAATCTCCAATATCAATCCTGCACCTCAAGTGTCGGTCGTCCGTAAAGGTACCTCCTCCTTTAAATCCGACGGTCATGTCACTGCGCTTTGGCGTGTTGAGCAGCAGGTCAATGTTTCCTTGCTCGTCTGAATTAATTACATGGCTGCCACTCATACTGTCTGTGTATACCAGATACGCGAGATTGTAGACACGGCGACTCTGCCGCTTCAGCAGCACGAGTGATCCATTGACGGGTTCGCGGCCAATTGCGAGGCTGCCATCTGGTAACGATTTTGCGCACATTGCCCAGGCAATGAGACACTTTTGCTTGCCCTGAGGGTCTCTCACAGGTACAGTGATCTGCACAGCCTTGTACAAGTCCAATAGCGGCACCGGAAGAGACCTGAGGAATAGACTGAAAGGCTGACTGAGGGTGCTCGAGATTATAGAGTCGTCCGATTGGTGATTCGTCGAGCTCAGCAGGAGATCGATCGCTCCGACCGTGTCTGAGAGCAGTGCACTGCTGCTCACACGTCCAGCGACCTGGCGTACGCGCTCCGACACCTTCAATGTACTCATCTTGCGCAGATCTTGGGCAAGTACAACGGCTAGATGTTCTCCAGCATCGCATCGGCCGGTCAAGATTGGCAGGCCTTCGAAAGTGGCACCCTCTTTCGCGTTGCACATCTGGTGTGGCCTGGTGAGATGGAAGAAGGAGATCATGTTTCGGTCATCGCACTCCAAGCCTTCCGGAACGAAATCATGCAGCCTAATCCCTGACGCCCTCAAGGCAGACTTGACCTTCGTCACAGCTGTGAGTACATCGTCTTCCTTTACGTAAGTATACTGCACGCCACACATCCCTGCCCAGCATGCTACAAGGTCGGCATCGAATTTGGCATTTCGCTTACTTGTCGCGAATGCATTGAGCATAATTTGAAGCCGTGCTTTGCGACTCGCAAGCTCACTGCCTCGGGGAGTAGCTCGAAGTCCAAGCAGCTGGAAGCATCCGGTGCTCGGCATTTGAGATTGAAAGAGGTACTCGCGCATATCGACCTCACCAGGTGCTAGCATCTGCGCCTCGAGCGGGAACAAGCGCTTTACGAGGTTAAAGAGGTCAGCGATTGGCCCTCTGCTAAGGCCAAAGTGGGCTTTGGCATACGGTCCCTCAAGGGAGATGTACTGTGCGATCAGAGAGGTTGCGCTGAAGATAGACGACTTTACTGAGGTGAAACGGCGGTGTTGGACAACTGCATGGTGAACATCCACTGCGTCAGTCTCCAGACTAAGGTCAACGTCAGACGCCATGGCCCATTCCTGGAACGTCCATGCGCGAGACCAATACTCAAAGTCCTTGACGATAGTGTCAAAGGTCTGCAAGCAGGTCACGAACTCGGCACACAGCTCTGAGGTAGCTCTGGCACCGTACGCGGGCCTGTAGAAGCTCTCGCTCACTGGCGCAGCCCGTTTGTGTGTCCGGCGAGAGGCAGATTGTTTCGCCTCAGCCAAAGCTTCCGCGGCATCCTCGTAGTTGAAGATAAAGTGAGCTGGACGATCCAGAATCTTCTTTGCAACATACGACAATGTAGCCAAGAGCTGGTAGGCACGAGTATCGGAAGCTGGAAGAAGCACAGACACCCTCGATGCATGATTGTAGATGTCGCCCATTGCTGGGATCTGACGAGTCTGATCTTCCGGATCCGTTTGATCAATGGACAAGGCATCGAGCCAAATCTTACTGCCAGCACCGGCCAGATGCATGATGTCGGAAAATCTGGACAAGCTGTGAACTGGAAACACCGCGGTATAATCGCAGCTCCTGCACGCCACTACAATGTCGGACGTAGATCCCCATACGTACGAGATGGCAGTATAGGCTTCAGGTCCCGGCAAACCAGCGTAGATGTGTACTGTCGAGGTGTCATCTAGACGGTACTCGAAGATGCCAGCACACGCTACACATCGCTCAAATCGGAACCGCTTCAGTGGGCAGATCGATCCTGCTCGTATGTCGCCTGCTCGACGCCGTAGCTCATGCTGAGCATGTACGTCGCTGTGAGTCGTAGAGGTAGTGGTCGTCCGATTAGGTGCACCCGTATCCTTAGCCCTTACTAAGCTAGCGTACTTCTTTTTGAGGTACGGTAGAGTTTCCAGATCATACACACCCGAGAGCCAGAGCTCCTGTGAGTTGCTTGCATCGTCGGCTCGCTTCTTTGCTAGCTGCTTGGGCCCACTGGAATCAAGCGCTTGCTCAAAGCGCGCACGAACATTGGGATCGTCGGGCCTGACCGCGAACGTAGCATACAGCGGGATGAGGCGAGCAGCCGACTGCAATGCCATGCCTCAAGTTACCCACAATCCAGCCTATAGCGGTTCCGCTGGCCAAAGTTGATAGCACTCCTGGAGTACAGTGTCTCGTCAGAGTCCCGATATCTAAGGATTATTCGGATCATCAAGAGGTCCTGACAGTGCGGCTGCAGGAGTCAGTCATATTAGGTGACATGTCCTTGTAGACCAAGGTCGAAGATCTTGTGATGCTGAGTTATGAAGCTGGAAGTTTACAACATCTCGTCGCATCTCGCTGTGACGTTACATCTTAAACATGCTGTCGTGACATTCTAGATGGCTCGGCAGGTCGTCGAATGAGAGAGATCTATTTGAGGTGACTTCATGCCTCCAGATCTGTATTGATGCCTGAGGTGTGCATACATGCTGCAGGAGTATGCAGACCCGCTCGAACAGCTCTCGAAACGTCGGAACGCTCCTGGGCTGCTGTAAGCGTAATTGCGACGGCAGGTCGGTCAGTCATCGTCAACAGCAGACCTGTTAGTGTCTTGACTCTGCATTGGGACTTTCATAGACGCATCAATGCAGTGCTTCACGACAGCAGCCAAGCTGACAAGAGCATTGTCCACATTCAAGGCTTTTGGAGAAGCGAAAGTACCTACAGCGTGGAAGTCAAGGCTGCGATGGATGATTTGTACAGTACTGCATAATCGGTCATTGCGTCGTGCTCTGCTCGGTCATCAAGCCAATTTACCGAGAACCTAAGACTTCTCGTTCATCGCCACATGTTGCTTCTCCACCGACCCTCTATGCCCATTCGATCCAGTCGACGCGAAGTTCTCGACGCTCGTGTGCTTGAATTTACGAGCGCTGACCTTGGCCTCAAACAGCATGTCCATTTCCGCGTAGGTACGACCCTTGGGCTCCGGAATCCTGAAGAAGGTGTAGACTGTGCACAGTGCCCCAACACCGGCCCAGAAGAAGCCAGCCTTCGCACCCCAGGCCCATGCTTGGGGGTTCAACATGCGAGGAGTTAGGATGTTTGCGATGAGGCCAGTGATATTGTAAAAGTTGCGAGCAAGAATGACAGACTTGTTGCGCAGCCGGGTCGATGAGATCTCAGCGACGAGAGAGTAACTACATGATTGTCAGTCAAATACCTCTGCAAGAACGCGCTTTTTGAACTCACCAGACTGGTCCGACAGTCAAATCATACACGAAGGTGTAGATGATCAGAAGAGCACCGATGGCCCACTGCGCGCCCGTAGCAGTACGAGGGGCAATTCCAAGGAAGCCTATTATACACAAGAGGCACACCAGGGCCACCTGTCCGTAAAGGTATATATTGCGGCGCCCAACCTTCGTCATTAGGAACCAGGACAGGATTGTGCCCACAGCCCCGAGACCATAGACTCCAAGGGTCATTGAGAACGCAGACGACACGTCCAGACCGGCTTGCTCGAAGAAGTAGGTGCTGTAGCCGATGAATGCGCTTCCACAAAGGGTCTGGATAGCCCACACCATGCAAACGATCTCGGTACGCCGGAGGTTGGTGCCCTTGAAGCAATCGATGTACTTCACGCCCGCGGTCGAAGCTTTCTCAAGCTCGTCGGTGTACAACATCATGGCAATAGTCTCGTTGTGGTCGACTGTGCCTTGGCCCTTCGATGTAAGCCGCTGAAGAGAGTGCTTCGCTTCTTCATAGCGCCCCTTGCGGCACAGCCACCACGGTGATTCTGGCGCAAGAGCGATCCCTATGATCAAGGGCACAGGCCAGATCCACTGTAGAGCATATGGGAGCTTGTATCCAATGGGACCGGTCTCGCCCGAGACGCCTTTGAGGACGCCGGAAGATAGGAATTGACCGAGCACCCAGCAGAGGTTGACGTACGTGGTGAGGTAGGCGCGCAGTGCGACAGGACAGACCTCGGCAGCGTAGGTGCAAGTGAGAGTTTGAAATGCTCCCCAGGGGATGCCCATCAAGATCTCGCCGACCAGTAGCATTGGCAGGCTTTGGGCAAAGAAGACAATGAAGATGAAGCACGTGATGAGACCGAGCGATCCGATGAGAGTCTTCTTGTATCCCAGCCGCTCCACGACCAGACCGATCAGCATCAGTCCGAGCATTTCACCAACCAAAGCGCCGTTCGCGAGCCCAGATTGCCATGCCGCACTGATCTGATATGTTCCATCGCCGACAGGGTCGCCGAAGCGCAGTTGAAACGCAGGTAGAGCCACAAGCGAGTTGATCAGGACGATGTCAAAGCCTTCCATGACGATGCATGTTGACAGCAGAATACTCCAGGCCATCGCAGCCGGGTACGTTTTTAGTCCCTCTCGTAGGGTCATGTTGACCTCAGTCTGCGTAGCTTTGGCTGCCTCTTCGGCAATAACCGTGTCGACGCGAGCCAGTACTCCGACATCCTGAGCTGTGATACTCTCTCGGCGCTGGTGCAGCGACTCGTTGTTGCCACTGATGGAAAAGGTCCGTGGTGTGGCCATGGTGTCGTTGTCGCTTGGTATGAACGACCACGGGCGCGTTGGATGATGTTCGTCGTTCGAGGAAGGCTGATAGGTGTTGCGATGCGCTCGACATTTCGACGGACAATGCCATGATCTATATAGCACCTACTGTTGCCATATCGCTCCGAAAACTAAGTGTAGACTTGTCACTCTAGAGCGCCACAGGCCTTGGCCGTTCGCTTGAGAAATCGCCTATCGCGAATTCCATCTCGTGTCGACGACCGGGATGTACGCCTCATCAGCCCTACAATGGCACGCAGACCGCGTGTTTTCCCCGCAGAGATCTCCACGAATGGCGCTATGGGGTGAAGTTTGGTTGAGCGAAGCAGCCACTGCAGCTACGCAGTCCACGAGGACTGCACACAACCCCATGACTACCCCACCACTCCGTAGAGCAAACGCCCACTAGCGCCCGAGTGTGTCGCCGAGCGATTATTCAAGCGAGGAATTGAGCGAGGGTGCCTGGATTCCAGCAGGAGAGCGAGCGAGCGAATTGAGCGTTCACTTTGCCATTGGCTGAGTTGGTCTGCAATCTGCCCTCGTGATACCTCCCTAACATCGCACTCTCCAATAGTCTGGTTCTTGGGTAACGCTCTTATCAGCTTGGCCACGGCGATCGGCCGCCACACTGCTGCGCTCGTGAGAGCTTCAGACAAGGGTGATCTCACATTGGTCTCACCGGCGCGTGTTCTGAGAGTGATCGCGCTCGTAGAAGTAGAACGATGTCGGTGAGCGAGGCTAGCCCTGCGGATGCATAAGTCCGCGGAAGGTATGGTAAAAGCGAGCGAGCGAGGTTGCGAACGCTCTCACATACGATCAGCAACCTCGTGCTGGTCTCTTATGGTAGGGTATTCAATGGGCAACTCTTGTACACGACCGCAGCTGCTCTTCCCTTCCGCGACGTATCAAGTTCGTGACAGTCAAGCTTACAGAAGCTCATATCAGTTCGTTCTCTAAGAACTTCTGCTTGCAGTCCTTGCCCTCATCACTCAGCTCGTCAATTAATCACTTGAGCCATGTCAAACACGCAGGCACCGTGGTGGAAAGACGCCACAGTCTACCAGATCTACCCAGCCTCATTCAAAGACAGCAACAATGACGGTATTGGCGATCTCGGTGGCATTATCGAAAGCCTCGACTATATTCAGTCGCTCGGCGTAGATGCCATTTGGGTATGTCCAATGTATGCCAGCCCACAGGTCGACATGGGATACGACATCTCCGACTACGAAGCTGTGTATCCTCCGTACGGTACCATGCAAGATATGGAGACACTCATCTCGGAAGTCCATCACAGAGGCATGCGTATCATTCTTGACCTTGTCATCAACCATACATCGGACCAGCATGAGTGGTTCAAGCAGTCTCGATCGTCAAGAGACAACCCAAAGCGGGACTGGTACATGTGGCGACCAGCGAAGTACGATGCTGATGGCGTAAGGCATCCGCCCAACAACTGGCGAAGCAACTTTGGAGACAGCACGTGGCAGTGGGACGAGTTGACGCAAGAGTACTACTTGCATCTCTTCTGTCCTGAGCAGCCGGACTTGAACTGGGAGAATGTCGAAACGCGGCAAGCGATCTACCAGAGTGCGATGATCTCCTGGCTGGAACGCGGCGTTGATGGCTTTCGAGTTGACACTGTCAATATGTACAGCAAGCCAGCTGGACTTCCTGATGCGCCAATTAGAGATCCTGGCTTTCCGTGGCAAGATGCTGGCTTGGTGTACTGCAATGGACCGCATATGGACATGTACCTCGAGGAGATGAATGCCATTCTCACCAAGTACAATGCCATGAGTGTGGGCGAATGCCCATTCACGCCAGATCGGCAGCGTGTCATCGACTATGTCAGCGCGGAGAAGCGACGACTGAACATGGTCTTCCAGTTCGACGCTGTGAACGTCGGGATTGGCACCACCCTCAAGTTCATGACGAAGCCGTTCAACTACGCTCTCGTGGAGCTGAAGAACGCCATTGCCGGCACACAGAACTTGCTGGATGGAACGGACGCTTGGACGACGTCCTTCATCGAGAATCACGATCAAGCACGTAGTGTTTCTCGCTTCGGCGATGACTCTCCACAATGGCGTACCCGGTCCGCGAAGATGCTTGCGATGCTGTTCGGCTGTCTCTCCGGCACGTTATATCTATACCAAGGCCAAGAGCTGGGCATGATCAACCTCCCACTATCCGTGCCAATCGAAGAGTACAAAGACGTCGACTCGTCGAATTATTATCGCGAGATGGTTGAGCGGTCTCATAACGATCCCACTGCAGTACAAGAAGCAAAAGCCGCATTACAGCATCTTGCTCGGGATCATGCAAGGACGCCAATGCAATGGACAGCAGCCAAGCATGCCGGCTTCACGGGGTCTGAAGCGCAGCCGTGGATGTGCGTCAATTCATCCGCAGCTGAAGGCATCAACGTTGCTGATGAAGCTGGCGATGATTCGTCCGTGCTAGCATTCTGGCGAAAGACGCTGAAGATTCGCCAGCAGCATTGCAACGTCTTGGTCCATGGGCTCTTCGAGTTGGTGGACGCCGAGAACCCAAGGGTATTCTCGTTCGTGAAGAGTGCGACACACGGCTCAGGGCGTACTCTAGTCGTCTGCAACTTCTCCGGAAGTGATTCTGACCTGCCGAATTACGACGGACTGGACTTATCTGCCGCGAAAACTTTGCTTGGTAACGTCGAGGTGGACGGCCGATACGACTCTCCTCGCGAGGTTCAGTATGACAGCAGGCTTCAGCCGTGGGAGAGCAGGCTTTACATATTGTGAGAGGTGCCAGTGACGGTGTGTTTCAGGGATAGCGTTCGGTGTTTGACGTCGACACTGGGCTGGCGAGCATATATAGAATTGGAGAATATAGAGGATCGATGTCCGAGAGAGTCATTCGCTAGTGCAACGCTCCATGCTCTCTCAAGATGCTCTCATGCTGCTCTCGACTCGTCCGCATGTATCAGGGTGCTCTCATCGGGCCTATGAGAGTCTCGGCTGTACGCGTAGCCTGGCTGCTCGGTTCGTTCGTAGGCCGTCCAGTAGTGTCCCAAACCGACTGACGCCGTGAACTTAGTCTACTGCCAGTATCATCTTGCACAAGCTCAACACCTGCAAGACGAAGATACTTGTGATCGCCGCCGCTCCTGGTATCAGATTGTCCCATTTTCCGTTCAAGCGTGCGCACATAGACCTGTCGTGAGCTAGGCGAAGCGGACAGGCTTAGTAGAAGATACCTCAGTGTCTCGTAATGCTGTGATTTCTTGGAATAGCCACAAAGAACCAGGGCATCGAGGAGAGAGTACGCGATCTCAAATTGCTTCTCGAACTAGTAAGGGAAGTCAGCTGCTGCTCATCATGTCGTACACCTATGATTCGCGCTCACGATGCCAAGACCATGCGCCTGTATAGCGACGGGCGGTAGTGACTTGACTACCTCGCACAATGAAGTGGCGATCTCGATCGGATACTTATACGTGAAGGCAGAATCAGAGGCCGTAGATGTGATCATGCTGAGCTTGAGAGCAGATTGCCAGAATATCAAGCGCAGCCATTGCTGAGTGACTAGTACGTTGGCACGCTGGATATCGCTGACGTGTCGCATGTCCAGCGGCTCTCGTAAGTGAGCTTGAAGCGTGGCAAGCTCGTCTCGCTTCTGTGTAGTTGCAAAAGATAGACCGATGTCATTCCACAGACGAACGAAGTTGGAGTCCAGCAGTGAGAAAAGGTGATACAGGCTGCTCAGTCCGAAGATTATGGATGGATCTTCGTCCGGGAGGGATTCAGTAGGCAGCCCAGGCGGAACGATCATGCTGACTGGAAAATTGTTTAGCGTGCATGCTCCGCGCTCCGTGATATACAGCAAGGCAAAGGTTCGTTGGTGGCGGAGCTTCTCAGCAGGGTTCGAAGTATTGCCAGCATCGAGTAAGCCTGCTGCATGCGATAGCGAGATAGCTTCGCGGAGGTAAAACCAAGATGCCTTTCTACATTTGAGTTCAAAATACGCTACGCTAATGAATAGCGAGGCCAGCACGTCGTAGAAGGTCGCTTCCTCGATGTAATCGGCGGCGAGTCGTGCGTTATGACACCGTCGAATGTACTTCTTGCATGCTGTCACTCGCTTGTCTGCATCAAGCGTGGGCCAGTGATCGATGCTGATCAGTGCCAACGCACATATGGACCATAGTAGTGTTGATTCGCTGCAATCAAGAATTCGCGTCTCGCTGAGCAGAGACTGCAGTACTTGCTGATCCAACAAAGGGTATGTTGGATAGAGGTGGGTGATGAATAAAGCAACTCCCCGCTCGACAACTGGGGTTGTCGCGAAACTATGAGGATGTATCGTGTCTGGCGAGGTGGACAATGGTACACTGTCGGCCAAGGGCGAAGTCTGCTGGTCAACCAAGGATGACGAGGGAGCAGCTATCGGCGACCAGTCTTCGTTGCCGGTGGGACTTTGCCAGGGAGCAAGAATCTCTTGCGCGAAGCCATTGAACGTGAGATACTCACTTCCGACGTCCGTGCTACCTGTGAGCGTGCTACTGGAGGTGACTTCTGACGGGAAACCGGTCTGATAGCTGTGCGCGAAGACTCCAGATAAATGACGGGGATTGTCTGGGGAACCTGACACAGCGGACGGCTGAGGTTCATATGGCGTGTCGAGATCAGGACCTGCGCTGACCGCGGCGCATGACCGGGCTCTGAGCTCATCGATGACCGGCCCTCTGCTCGCCCGTGGACCACGCTTCCGTCGGATGGAGTCGAAGGTGCAGACAAAGCCATGATGGGTGCATCGGTCGCAAGGGTGGGTGTAGTCACACCTGACCTTCCTGCGTCGGCACTGGTCGCACGGGATGGTGATTATGGCTGGCGTGGCCTCACTCATCTTAGAATGTATGAAATTCGTATTAAGGCGCTTCGCCGAGCGAGCGGTGCGACTTCAGCACGTTGTTGGCGGTGCTTCTACGACTTCCCCTCTTCACGCAAGCTTCAAGGTTATTCGGCCCTCGCCGCCACCCAAATTTCGATAGGGCCGACTTCATCGTGAGGGCTTGGGCGGATGTCCTAATGACACGCGACGTTGACTTCGATGGAAGATGATGTACATGAAGAAGTCAGCAACGACATGGACCACTCAGCCTCGTTTCACCGCAAGTGCCTTTTGAGTGATTAGGGCGCGCCAACTTTGTAGGACAGATTTTCGGAACGAACGCTACTCCAGAAGTCTGACCGTAGACACTGTGCAACTATCAAGCGAGCTCGGAAAGTGAGATGGTCTACTGCCATAGGCATGAGAGCTGGTTCAGCTGGAATGACAGTAGCATGAGATAGATGCCCAGCATCCCGGGATCCAGTATCACCTCGTCGTATCCCCTATGGAGATATCGCTACTCTATTTGTGATTAACAGCGGCATTGGGCTGATCGTCTGCAACGCAGATTCATGTTCACGCGCTGTCCGCTCGGACTTGGCTCGGCTTTTGCGGGATCGCACGGCATACCAGTAGTACGCCATCACGCTCTCGCGCACGCGATGTTTGATTCCAACCGGTAGTATTACCGTCGTTGATCAATACCGTCTTCACGCAATCATCGTTTTGAGCATACTTCATAAGAACGGGCTGTGTGTTGTCTGCTGGTTACTCCAAAGAGCACGCCTCTGTGAACGTAGGGCTTGCGCCTTCGAGTCACGAAATCGTCTTTGAGCTGCAGGAAGGGCGCATAGGCATGCTCGCCGGCCGGCTGCTTCTGCGGCCTGGTCTGGCCTCATGTCGTCTCAAGTCCAGCGCTCTACCGAGAGTCGGTAGGGGATCGATAATTGGTTCGATCGAGCCCACACGACGCGTCTTCGCGAGCACACCACGGCACAGGAAGGATGAAGCTCGGGCAAGAACCGTTCAGGGCGAGATCGCCAGCCGCACACCGGCGCGTGAAAGCATCAAGCCAGAGACAGTCACTGCGAAGCCGCCCGCCCAGCCAGAGGTCAGGACGGACCCGCTGCTGGCCGAGCAGACAGTCTCGAACAAGGAGCAGCGGAAAGCGGACTGGGCCATCATCAAAGACATGGCGCACTACATATGGCCGAAGGACGACTTCAGCACACGCTTCCGAGTGAGCTTGAGCGTAGGCCTCTTGATAGGCGCAAAGGTCCGCCTGCCGTCCACTTCAATCTGTAGGGCAGCATCGTTGATAGAGGTATGTAGGTTCTCAATGTCCAGATTCCCTTCTACTTTAAGTCTATCGTCGACTCCATGAACATTGACTTCGCCGCGGCTGGAGGAACTGCCATGACTGTCGCAGGTGCCGCAATCTTCGCTTACGGAGCGACGAGGATTGGCTCCGTTATCTTCCAGGAGATTCGCAACGCGGTCTTCGCGAGTGTCGCCCAGAAGGCTATACGCAGAGTCGCCAGCAACGTCTTTGAGCATTTGTTGAAGCTAGATCTTCAATTTCATCTATCACGACAGACCGGTGGACTGACCAGAGCCATCGACCGCGGTACTAAGGGTATCAGCTTCCTGCTGACTAGCATGGTCTTCCACATCATCCCCACAGCGCTCGAGATTGGTCTAGTCTGCGGCATCCTGACGTACCAATACGGTGCCAAATTCGCTGCCATCACAGTCGGTACGATGGTTGCCTACACCATCTTCACAATCTGGACAACTGCCTGGCGGACGAAATTCCGTAAGCAAGCTAACGCAGCAGATAACAAGGGCGCCACAGTTGCTGTGGATAGCTTGATCAACTACGAAGCAGTAAAGTACTTCAATAATGAGAAGTTCGAAGTCGGGCGATACGACAGCGCGCTGAAAAATTACGAGACTGCTAGCATTAAGGTTGCTACCTCTCTTGCGTACTTGAACAGCGGGCAGAACTTGATCTTTTCCTCCGCGCTGACGGCAATGATGTACATGGCCGCGCAAGGCGTCGCGCGTGGGGATCTCACTGTAGGAGATCTGGTCATGGTGAACCAGCTCGTCTTTCAGCTCAGCATGCCGCTGAACTTCCTCGGATCAGTGTACCGCGAGCTGAGACAGAGTCTGCTGGACATGGAAACGCTGTTTAACTTGCAGAAAGTGCACGTCGCCATCGCGGAGCCCAAGACACCTGCTCCTCTTCTGCTAAGCAAGGGTGGCGAGATCAAGTTCGAGAACGTCACATTCGGCTACCGTGCCGACCGGCCCATCCTGCAGAATCTAGACCTTACGATCCCAGCCGGGAAGAAAGTCGCCATTGTCGGTCCTTCAGGCTGCGGCAAATCCACCTTGCTCCGCTTACTCTTCCGCTTCTACGATGTAGAGTCCGGTCGCATCACAATTGATGGTCAAGACATCCGCGACGTCTCCGTCGAGTCCCTTCGAAAGAGTATCGGCGTTGTGCCTCAAGATACGCCGCTCTTCAATGACACAATTGAGCACAACATACGGTATGGACGGATCGAGGCGAGTCATGAGGAGGTAATAGCTGCTGCTAAGCGTGCGCGTATCCACGAGATCATCGAGACACTGCCCGATGGCTACCAGACTATGGTCGGTGAGCGAGGAATGATGATCTCGGGTGGAGAAAAGCAGCGACTCGCTGTTAGCCGTTTGATCCTCAAAGACCCACCGCTGCTGTTCTTCGACGAAGCAACGAGTGCCCTAGACACGCATACGGAGACGGCGTTGATGGGACACATTAATTCGATCATCAGGGAGAAGAAGCGGACTAGTGTGTTCGTGGCGCATCGGCTGAGGACTATCTGGGATAGCGATGTCATCATCGTGCTGAAGGAAGGCAAGGTGGCTGAGATGGGAAGCCATGAGGTGCTGGTTCAGCGCAACGGAGTCTACTCGGAGTTATGGGCGGCACAGGAGATGATGGTTGGTGAGGACGAGGGCGAAGGGAAGGAGAAGGGGGAGGGAAAAAAAGAACAGGGGAGGTGATGACACTGAGGTTCTTTGGGGAGGTGTTTAGATGGATGCTGGCGAAGCGATCGGAGAGGACGTACTTGCAGCACAACTCAGCAAGATGTCTGTGGATACCGGTCGTTACAGAGTCCGCGCTCCTCGCATCGCGGCGTTATTGCGGTCATCATCGCCAGCCAAACCGACGACTACAATGCTAAAGTCAGCAAAATCGCCTTCCAATCATCCGCCAAGGCAGGCAGTGGAGCGATGGATTCGAGTGATTGCGCTCATCCGTCTGGAATGGCACACTCGGCATCGCGCGAACTTGCCTGAGGACGTACCGGGACGCGAGGACGTCTGGAAGCACCACTCACAGATCTGACTTCACGTGACCAGTACCACGGACGTCAATTTTGCTGACCATGTCGAGGCGCTGCCATTGGCTTGCGGTCCCATTTCGCTTTCGGTCGGCAACCTAAATTATGATTATATCTCCCGTTGGATTGGCTGCAGAGTAGCATCGATATGAGTTCGCCGTCCTCATGCCAGCCTCCTGTGCGTTGGGCTTCCCACTGACTTCCGACCCTGGAGGACACTTGCTCGAGATCTTTCTAAGTACACACACCTTTCCTCTGTTCTGCTCTCTCACAGTCACATCTCGAATTTCGGTCTCAAGCATCCAAGTCAATCACCAAGAAGCTACCACCAAGTCAATCAAACACCATCATCTTCTGTCAAACCCAGGCCTCCTTCCACCTGTCACCACCATCTCTTACACACACGGCGATCATGGTTTACAGCCGTGGGACTCACCATCTCAGATTGTACAGCGACGTCGTCCGTTCCGACTCGAACAGCAGCTCATTGCGCTCACACCAGCCGACCTCCTCGCTTTCAACACCAGACAAGAGTTCGACCGCGAGCTCTGCCTCGACCGGCCCTCCTCTCAACGCACTCACTGCTCCCAAGGGCTTGAATCTGGGATACAAGGCTCATGGCAGATATCCTCGTGGACTGCACACGGGTGTCCAGACTTCAAAGTATCCGGATCCCCTTGTCGGGTTGGGTATGCCATTAAGCCCATACCATGTCGCTGTCTTGTCGGGCGCCACCAAGAACGGCTTCAGCGATAGTGCACCTGCACAAACCGTTCCCTTGGCTACCAGCTCTACCGCCTCTTCGTTCGCTTCTTCCAGAGACTCGGAGGATCCCGCGGACGTGCATCACTATTACCTCGAAGACTATCTCGCATTTCGTGCCGCGCGGAAAGGCAAGTCTAAAGTGGCATCATGCTCACGCATATTAACATCCGCCCCGGCAATTAGCGACAACCCAGCAATTGGCAATGTTGCTCCGGCCGCGGCACCCTCCGCTGCTGATCTGGAGTCTCTCATGCCCAAGATGACATACAGAGAACACTACTACATCACCGAGTTCTCGGATGGTCGCACGCAGCTCGACTTCTACCGTCGCCCAACCGAGGCCACACGGAAAGCCGCGCAGGACGATTTTGATGAAGAATGTCGACAAAAGGCCTTGGCTCTTCAGAAGGAAAAGGCGAAGGCCAAGGCGAGCATGACGCCCGAGCTCGTCGAAGGGCTCGACCATACCATCACTAAACTCTCGGATGGTCGAATCGAACGTCACTTTCACCATGAGGCAGCCATGCGCGCTTGGCAGGCTAAGCAAGACAAGCTATATTTAGAACGATTGGAAGAAGAACGTCGGCAACACGTCCTAGCCCTCGAGAAGAAAATCGAGGAAGCACCGAAGGCTGGCCTCATCCCCGAAGTCACCTACTTCGAGAACCACTCTATCGTCAAATTCGCGGACGGCACAACGAGACTCGAATTCTACAGTCGAATGGGCGAGGCTGCGTATTACCGCGAGCTGGAAGAGCTGGAGGACGAACGTCAACGACGCGCTCTCACGCTTCAGCGAGAGGAAGAAGCAAAGCAGCGACTCGAGCGTGAGTATCTGCGTGAAGAGACAGTTCGTTTCCGCACTTGGCGAGACGAGCACTTGCGACTAGCCTCGGAACGAAGCTTCTATGCGTATATCGAGCACGTGCGGCACCTGGAGTACCTAGAATGGAGCAGGCGCGAGGAGGCGATGGCGCGTGAGCAGGCGAGCTTGTGGCTGCAGCGAGCACGAGACGGCATCGAGGCGAGGGAACGTCTTCGCGCTCAGATCGAACACTTGTCTGGACCTGTCGACATTAGCAGCGAGGGGACATTTTCGCGGGAGAGCTTGGAGGAGTGGACGTCTTTGATGAGCGAGATGACGGCGAGTGTTGACGAGGACACGAGGCCTGAGTTTCGTGAGTATGCTGAGGAGCATCTGCGATGAGCTGAACGCATCTCAGCGCTTCGCTCTCCGCACCCAACGGTACTCGGCTGTGGTGCTATACAGCACGCTGGGTGTGCGTTTCTCGAACGCTCGAGTCGGAGAGAGCACGACTCGCCTAGCATTCTGGTCCTTTGACAGGAAAGAGCCTCTCAGCGACGTTTCTCACAAGCACTTCGCTGTTGTGATATGCATGGCAGGTGCTCAGGAGGCTTGTTCAATGCGCGGAGAGAGGGGTATGCCTCACGGTCGTTTCTCGGAGAAGTCGTCTCTCAACGACACTCCAACGAGAAATCCACTGCTGCAGAGTGCATTGCAGACGCACAAGCAACCTGATCTTGCCCGGTGTAGCGGGCACTGTGGTTGCCGTTGATGTGTGTCGACAGGTATGTCTCTCAAAGGTTACTCCACCACAAGTCTGATGTTGTGACTTGCACGGTAGATGCACAGCGGGCAGCAACAAGAACAGAGAGATGCTGTGCTTGGAGGGCTTTGGCTTGGAAGCTGGGTATGTCTCTCAAAGGCAATGGATGTTTTGGTGCACTGCCGCCGTGCGCATGATAGAAGCATAAGAAAGCCTGTCTACAGTTGGAGAGAAAGGGCATTATGGAGGTAGATGTCACATGAGAACGAAGGTTTGGATCAATTAGCCGCCTGGGCATTGATACAGCTATCTTTGGTAGACCATCGATCGGGTCTTCACTAAGCTCCGCAGCAATCTCTCCCCGTATCGTCGTCAGTCAGTCATGTCACCCACTTCTCTCATCGTGCTGCCTAAACACAGCGACCAGCACGCCCAGCATCAGGGGCACAGACCTGCTGCAACACCACCGTACCATTGAGCGCCACAGCGTTCAAGTGCTGAAGATCCATGTTCTTGCACAGCCATGAGGTCCATCCGGGAACATCGCTAGCCCCAATGATGGTCTGAATGAATGCGGAAGTAGAGTACTTCGAGATAGCAGCAGAAGCCTCGTTGTTGCTGAGTGGCTGCTTGACTGAGCACAACACCTTCTGAACGACGCCAGCATCGAGACCCTGAGCGGAGAGACGCTGAGCGTAGCGGGGAGCGGTCTTGCAGAGGTCGGCAGCCTGGTCGGCGGTGGCGGAGGAGGTGGCCAGCTCATAGGCAAAGATGTCGGAAATGGTAGTCTTGAAGTCGGAGAGCTGGGCTTGGGAGAGCTGGCAAGGGGTGTTATTGGGAGGAGAAGGCACGCGAGCCCTGCCAGCGCCGCAGATCACCTCGAGGAAGTGACCGGTATTGATGCCGAAGGGAGTGAGGCGGTTGCCCTTGATGTTCTTGCAGATGTAGGTGAGGTCATCGATCATGTTGGACTGGTTGAAGGCGTTGAGGACCTGGGTGATGAAGATGTTGGTGTTGGAAACGACGGCACCGTTGTGGATGGCCTGAGGATCTGGAAGGCGGGCGGAACCGAGCTCGCAGCTGGGCTCTGCGTGTTTTGTCAGTCTTCACTCAAATATTCATGGTTCGCAGACTCTTTACTCACCAGCGATGTAGAGCGGGCTGAGCCCGATGGGAGCCCACTTGCCGTGACCAACAGCCTGGGTATTGTTGCACAGGTCTGCGATCTCCTGAGTCTTGATGGCACGCCCGGCGAGCTGCCAGCCGAAGAGCTCGGACGCATTGAAGACGACCTGAAGGAGCTGGGGAGGGGTGAAGTCGGGACCCTGGCGAGCGCCTGCCGAATTGTTAGCTATCGCGCATTCTTGCGAGAACGAAGCACTTACTGAGCTCGGCGGGCTCGTAAGTCTCGGCGGTGGCGAGTGAGGTAAAGGCTACGGCGGCGACGCCGAGAACGCGGAGAACGCGAGCCATAGTAGGTTGTTCGGAGGTGTATAGTAGTGTGGTAGGTGTAGTAGTGTAAGTGAAGGACGTGTTGTGGGTGTAGGAGTAGGAGGAGTAGTATGTTGTTCGAGGGTGAACAAATAATTAAATAGTCGAGGGAGGAGCGACTAGCGCCAAATCACCTCGCTAGAAGGCACCTGTACGACCCACATGCTAGCACTCACTTGCTCCTTCCTCTTCACTTTGACAAAAAAGTCCGACTTCACTCACCCAGGGCTCAGGCGTTCCACAGCGCCGTTGCCCTCGTATCACCGTGCAGCGTAATCCGCAGCGTCACCGCGTCACCGTCACCGCGTCACCGGCAAATCGTTTGCATCTTCTTGTCTCTCCAGATTTAATACGAGTCTCCTATGCTATCATCGGCTTGACCGTGACAGTGGAAACGCTGTGGTACTGGTGAGAGCTCCCACTCTCGAAACAGGTCTTCCGTGACCGTTCATACATCTCTCACACAAGCAGCCATGCGTGACCTTGCTCTTACCAGCGGAGCCGTAGCAAGAAGACCGGAGCTGCTGTGCGCGTGAGAGACAATGTCCTTGATCTCTCATCCGATGACAGCACGCTGTGTGTCTCTCGAGAGTCACCGCGCACCATGCAATGCTTCTCTCGACTTACCCATGACAGTATCTTCGATATCGCTGGCTCCTTGAGAGGGCTCGTACTTTGCTGGTCTAGAGATCGTCCACGATCTTTGTAGTGCCTTTCGAGGCTATCAGCCGACGTTGCATTGCTCGTATCGGCTTGATCGAGCGAACAGAGAAAAAGGCACTGTAGCAGTGATAGTGCGAGACGCAATGCGCTTGAGCGATGCCATCATTAACCGCTGTTCCAGCTGACAGCAGCCTGGCGGGGGGCGTTTCTTTGAACAGCAGGAGCTAAAGACCGCAACGAGCTGATGAAGAACTCGAAGTCAATATGTACAGTGTATGCATCTCGATACTTACTAGTCCAACGCCCCGTCCGTCCTCAACTTATCGTTCGCCCAAGGCTCGCTCGTCAACGCCGTCAACCCTGCCAACGGCTCACAAGTCTTCCTCCCACTGAACGGCCCCGGGGCTGGCACCTTCACGCCTCCCGCCTCATATCCCCTCCCCTGCTCTTCAATATGCGCTCCACTCTTTCCCTCACCTGACGCACTCGCGCCGCCCATGCCAGCCGCCATACCGCTTGCGCCAGTCTTCTCGGCAGCCTGCCTGAGTGCAGTAAGGAGGGATTTGGTCGTCTCGGGTGTGAGGTCCTCGTAGAAGTCATCGTTGATCTGGACCATAGGGGCGTTGACGCAGGCGCCGAGACACTCGACTTCGGTGAAGGTGAACATTTTGTCGGGAGTTGTTTCGCCGTGGTGGATGCCGAGGTGCTCTTCGATTGCTTTCATGATGCCGTCGCTGCCGTTGAGTTGGCAAGGTGTCTGAGACTGTGTCAGTATGTCCGTTCCACGCAGCCGGAGGCGATGGGGACAGCAAGACTGACCGTTGTACAGCACTGCACGTGGAACTTCCCCACAGGATCCCGGTTGTACATGGTGTAGAACGTAGCCACCTCATACACCCGCATTGGTGGCATCTCCAACAGTCTCGCGACCTCATTCATGACGCTTATACTCGTGAAGCCATGTTGTCTTTGTCCGAGGTCTAGAAGGGGCATCACGGCAGCTTTTTTGTACTGGGAGGGATAGCGCGAGAGGACCTCCTCAATGAGCTTCTCGTTTGTAGCATTGAATTTGAATGGGATCTTCAAGTTGTTTTCGGCGGAGTCGCGGTGCTGTGGTGGAGATGAGTAGGGTACTGGTGGCATTGAGAGGCGACGGCGAGACTTACGACGAAGATAGCTTCGCTGCGCTGGGGTGTGGAGGCGTGCAGTTGGCGGCGTTGAGAGCGAAATGCTGGTCGCGCTGCTCGAGCGCTCGCTCGGAGCACCCAGGGTGCAAGTGAGGAAGCCATGGTGGTGAATGTAGGGAAATGGTGCTACGTCTCGAGCAGTGTAGACGACATTGACATTAGACTTGACGATCTCGATGTCGTTCATTCGCTCGGCTGTACCCGTCGCTACTGAGATGTCGCGTTTTGCCGATCACGCTCTAACATTGACGATCACGCATCGGATGGACACAGAGATCCATTCGTGTCTTCTACGGTCATCCTATGGTCGGATTTGATCAAGGCTGTACCTCATGTCCGTTGCACGGGCCTTAGTCTGTCACTGCCATTACACATGCCCTTTCGCTCTCGCTATCTCGTCACTATCGCTGCAACTTCTCCATCGCCACTACTCACACGGCCCCAACACCATCCCCGTATACTGCCTACGCATCCAGTTGGCCAATCTCATGTCCTTTACCGAGATGGTGTCGCGGTCAGCGTGTGAGGCGCAGCCACGAGTCACTACGTGTCACAGTCAGTTCGACCATATAGTATAGGGAATGTCAAGTGCAGAGCGACAGTACTCACAAACAAAGTGCTGCACGAGAAGTGCCTCGCTGGCTTCTTGCAGCGCATTCAATGCAGCTTCGTCGAGCTGCAGGTCCGCTCCCTGGTCGAGAGCGATCTCCTGGACAAGTCTCTCGAAGGCAAGCTTCGGGAGTACGAGCTGGGGACCTCTGGTACCTTCTCCCTCAGTTGCTGCTAGATAGTGAGCTCGTCAGTGTCTGCCAATAACGCTGCCGATCACGCAGCAAAAGGTAGTATACGCACTCGTGCCGGTTGCAACAGGCGCTTCATCTTCCTCGCCGTCCAGGGTCTCACCGTCCGATGCGTCTGCATGGACTGCTGCGCTAGTCTCCTCCTCCTTGGGTGGAATGCTGTTGACCGCCTCCAGATCCTGCAATGACAAGTCACGCGTGGTGTCCCTGGCTGACTCCCTCATTGAGGTGGTCGCTTCCGCGACGTTGCGATCACTCGGCTCCGTGTATGCTGGCATGATGCTCTAGCGTGGATAAATTGTTTGAGAAAGAGCGTGGCTGACTGTTCTAGGTTGATGAGTAGTATTTTTGAGTATGGTGAGTGAAAGTGCTGCGTAACTCAGTGTTCAAGGTAAGGGAGATCTCCGTTACTTCTCTATTCAACTTCATCATCTACGTACTAATGGACGCACTTCACTCACCCGGAACCTCACTCTCCAACCCTGCTTCATCACTTCAAGCCCCCTTCACTCATGCTCTCAGCCGTCATCTCCGCTCCATTGACCTTACAGAGCAATGGCATTACACGCTTCCCAAAAAGTTCTGCACGACCCGATATCCAGCCATAGCATTGAAATGCAAGTTCAGCCCATGACCAGTCCTCGGCTGTAGATACGTCTGCACTCTCTTCGCTCCGACGAAAGTCTTTGCAGCAGACTCAAGCGTGCCCGTACAGTCGCCAGCGCAGTAAATGCGATCCGCATCGCCGGAGATGAGCTACGTCCCCAAAGTCAGCACAACAGTAACATGACAGAAGGTGCAGCCAACTTACCAGCACCGACCCAGCGTACGCTGAAGCATTATTAGGCACAGCCGCATAAGTGATCAACTCCCCCAGCGAGAACGGCCACTTCCCCGCCTCCGCTTTCGCCAATACCACCGGATCAAAGTACGGCCAAGCGAGAAAGTTATACTGGTTCGCCAGCTCATCTGCCCAAGTCAAACTCCCTGTGCTCCGACCACCGAACCTTCCCGGTTGGTTCTCCCTAGCCAGATGGAACGTAGTGCTCGTCTCGAACTGTTCGATCCCAAGGACTTGCAGATTATAACCCGTCAGCACCGCGCCGTCACTCAGCTTCGGCGCAGTGGCTAGGAGGCCGTGCGTAAGGAGTGAGCCGTAGGAGTGGCCGACGTGGAAGACCTTTCCTCCGGCGGGACGAGCGACCTTGGAGTGTAGGTTGCCGTCGCGAAGGCGCTTGGTGATGGATGTTAGGATCGCGAGCTGAACAGGGCCCTGCTGCACGGTATAAGGATCGACAACACTCGACCCTCCGTTCCCGAGACGGTCATACGACAGCGTTGCGAACCCGGCTGCGATGGCAGAGGAGATGTAATTATACTCGCTCCCCTGTCCGCCAAAGTCCCAGTACGATTTATCGAAACCCAAACCATGGGACAAGACCTGTACACCCTTTACCGATACGTGGCGTCTGCGGTCTGGCTCGCAGTACCGGAGGCTGATGTCGAAGGTGGCTGTTAGATTCGTGATGGTTGGGGGTGGTGCTGGGGCGTTAGAGGCATTACGTGCTGTGAGAGCGGAGAGGAGGCCGATGGCGTCGTAGTGGGATTTGAAGGCCGGAAATGGGGGAATGATGGTTGGAGCTGTGACGGTTATGGGGACGATAAAATCGGTGCATTTGTATGCAAGGGCCGTGGAGGCGAGGAGAAGAAGGGAGGAGAACGACATTTCGTGTAGCGCGAAGGTGAAACCGGTCAATGAAGGACAGGAACGCGAGGCTCTCCATGGCTGTCAATTGCTATATACTTATAGACCGGACATGGTTACAGATGCGCCGACTACATTCTACTGTCCTCGAGTGCACCCGAACATCCCGGCAGCAGATCGCTTCAATACTCAAATCGATGCTTGTGTACTCAGTGGAGGTCAGCTCGCGCAATGCTGCCCTGAGCACTCGTATCCCGGTTGTGACAAAGCGAGAAGAGAGCCATACCAATCATCGCTTCGCATGGCATGATATCATTTGCGGAAAATGATCGTTTGCGAGGTTTACATGTACTGTCATCACGTAGCCTGGCCGAGGGTGCTTACATCCTTGTCTGACAGAGAGTGAATTTTGGCGTCTTGCCAAGACTCCACATGCAGTATCGAACCACCTACGCCATCTTACTCGCCTGTCCTCCGTACCGTACGGCATGTCCTTTCGTTCGGAAAGCATATCGAGATGACAAAGCGCGGATACGAGACTCGCATGTTCAGGCAGCGGGTGCTGCGTTCGTCGAGGAGCCGAAATGCAAATCACGAAGAAGACCTGCAGAAGTGGATCTTGGACAACGACAGAGGAAAAGTCTTACCTTAGTGTCGTGAAGTGTGCGCAGCGCGACACATCGCACGTGCGCGCACCTCACGAGGCTTGCGTTGCGCAGGGACAGCTCATCTCCGCGAGGAAGACGTCAGAAGGTTGGTTCAGAGATGGCTTGCATTCGGTCTATCTAGGATGACTTTGCGGCGCGCATCTCTCAGCTACCACGCTGATGGAGAGGGTTATAATGTCCGTCCTTGCCTTCCATCTTTTGCGTGCCTGGCTGCCATTGTCGTGCAGCGCCGGATGCTAGCAGCATGGCTACCGCGCGTTCATGCTCGTGTTTTCAACTCTTGGAATGATTGCTTATGTGACAAGCTGCACAACACCACCAGCCTCCTTGATCTTGCGCTCAGCGTCACTGCTGAAGTACCGGGCGCGGACAATGAGTGGGATCTCAGGGATGCGACCCTTGCCGAGAACTTTGCTGTAGCCGAGAGAGACGAGGTCGAGGACGGGTGCGGTGCCGGAGGACTTGTTCTTGAGGTGCTTCTCGCGTTGCTCGATGGGGATGAGGGTCCAGAGCTGTGGCCGTGCTGTCAGTTCGTGCCTTCCCTGTTGCCTCCAGATCCTCTTCAGATCTCGCGGAGCAGATTGACAGAGCAGTACATACCTTGTCAAGGTTGATCACGGGCTTCCAGAATCCGTTTTGCATCTTGTGGAAGTAGCGCATACCGACTTTACCGAAGTAACCGGGATGGTATTTGTCCATGTTGGTACGGTGGTGGTGCTGACCACCGGCGAGACCACGACCACCGGGCGACTTGCGGTGCTTGCCAACCCGACCGTTACCGGCTGATACATGGCCGCGGCTGTGAAGATGTTGTTAGCAGCTGTCCATGGTGTATCCCGACCATATCGTGGCATCCGCGGGAACTGTGCGTGGGGTCCAGATGATGAGACGGAGTGAACGTACTGCTTGCGGGTTTTGGTGAGTCTGGTAGGCATATCGACGGTGTTTGATGGTCGATATCGAGGTCGCTGGTGTCGCTGATCTGTTCGTCTGTCGCAGTCGAATTCGTCTGGCGCATTTCGAAGTGCATATCTCTTGGCAATGACTCGTGCGGTTCTGCTTAGCTAAACATTCAATGTGTCGCTTGACTGGGCCGTTCAAGGCAGCAGGTTTCCGTCCATTTGCGCAGGAGCCGTCACAATGTTAATACGATAACAATAACCTCATCTCTCATAGCTCCACGAAGGTCTCACAACATGGCTCACGCGCCACCCTCTCGCGTCCAGCGCTTCGTCCGCGCAAACTTCACACCCGCGCCCCTCTACCCATTCAAGGGCATCTGGTACTTCACTACCCACCGCTACCTGCACCCCTTACTACGATCGCGTCTCATACCTCTGACCGTCCTTTCCATTGGCATCCTCGCCCTGCTCTTCCTCGCAGCCTACATCCCAGTCGTCGCTTTTCTGGCTCTCTTCCACTACCGCGGCAGCGCCTGGGTGAACGCTACATTCCTGGTCCTCGAAGTCGGCAACCTGATCATCGCGCTGATCTTCGAAGCACTATTTGTCGACCATACGCAAGTCGACATCTTCGACGCTGTCATGGTGGCTGAGGGCTACGAGCACCTTGTGAAGAACAAGCGGCCAGTGGACGAGAACATCGATGAGGCAGATCCGGTAAAGCGACTTGGACCGGCTGAGAAAGGCGCGATCTTCGCGCCTTTCTCATTCCGTCAGATCGTCGAATTCGTTCTGTGCCTGCCACTCAACTTCATTCCATTCGTTGGTGTACCACTCTTTCTCGTCTTGACTGGCTATCGGGCCGGGCCATTCGTAAATTGGCGGTACTTCGCTCTCAAAGGCTTCACGAAGAAGGAGCGCAATGCCTTCATCAAGCAGAAGCGAAGGCGGTTCGAGTACATGTGGTTTGGCACTGTTTACATGGCGCTGCAGCTCGTGCCAGTACTAAGCATGCTGCTCCTGCTTACCAGCGCTGCCGGGAGCGCCCTTTGGAGCGTCCATCTTGAACGGGAAGCAGCTCTTGTCAGCGAGAGGACAGATGTGGATGCTGAGGAGCGACCGTTGGTGTATAGAGACGAGCCAGTGTGAGCTGAAGGGGATTGATCAGCATGAATGCAGGACGGAGATGTGTACAGCCTCATCGCACATGCCGACTACAGGATCGACGTTTGTCAGGCATATGCTGCGCCATGCTACGCGAATCACTCCGGGAGATCTTACCAAAGTCACGCCAGTTACTGGCAGCGAAGAGCTCGCGATGGTGAACAACGCTGTGGCGTTACAGAGCACTTGTTCTTGGCAAGGAAGTCCAGGCAACAGCTACGTGAAAGGCCAACACTACGTCCTCGTGTCAGGGCAATCCATGCAGCCCCGGACAACGTTACTGGCGCTGCTCTACAACCGATCATGGGTGGGTGATGGACGGAGGCTGTGGTGGCATCTGAGGCTGCGCGATGTGAATTGCACAACACCCACGTGAGGAGGAATCCTGTACTTTGTACTACATAGACCACCCGGGACGAGGGAATATACACGCTAGAATGTACATCACGAGCACGCTCTTCGGTGTCTCTCACAGGCAGCCGCCTTGGATCTGTATTGTCGCTGTGCAGTATACATTGGCATGACCACCTCTCACGTGTTCTTAAGCTCGCCTTGATATCTTTCTTCAGAGACCCTCCTTCAATTTGCTGTGCCCGGATCAGAAGCCCATCCCATTCGCCGTAAATCACCCAAGTATTATTTTGGTCTTATCAACATACAGCATTAGCGGGCGGCTTGGCAACAGCAAAGTGAAGGGTGCAGCTGCGCCTCGAGTACCCACCTCATGACATCTTGACCATTGTCTTCCGTTCTTTCCGTATTTTCGCTCGATACTCCTTTACAATCGTCCGTCTATGATCGTCAGTACTCAAGTCTTTGATCACACGGACTCCATGCTACGCACGTCGAAATGGAGGCTGCGCCGCCGACATACGAACTGGCCACCTTGAGAGACCCTGTCGCCGTGGTCGCCCCTTACATTCCATCGAATTGTCTCTCTTCGTCAGCGCTAGTCTCACGATCATGGCACGAGGTGTTTAGTGCGCAGCTTTGGGGCAATCCGTCGTCACACTCCGACGTAGAAGACGATCGCCTCTATGACGCTCTTTCGACCTTCGTACGCAACCTACGAAATGTCCGTATTGCCACCAGAAAGCGGACACATACACTGCACCTGCCTCATGACGAAGGCAACCGCTATTCGTTCCACAGCACAGAATGGCTTGATGATGTACTGCATCTGCTGCCCAACCTGCAATCGCTTGTTGTTCGAGGGTTGTCCTATTTCGACCATGCATCGTTGATGCAAGTCCGCCTAGTAGATCAACCGCCCTTCAATCTACGCCTTCTGGACATCTCAAATTGTGCGAACATCACGCCTGGCGCACTTGCGCGTTTACTACCGCGGTGCTTGTCCCTGTTCTACCTCGATCTATCGTATACTCTGGCAGCCCGTGAATGGGTCGTGCTCGATACTTTGAAGCACTTGATTGGATTGCAAGTGCTCAAGCTGCGAGGGCTTAATCTGGATAATTTCCACGTCTTCATGCATACGCACGTGTTGGGACGACGGATTCGCAGCTTGGACTTATCAGAAAACAACATCACCGATCAGTATCTCCGGTGGCTAATTGACAAGTGTTTACCAGACCTTACGAACCATAGTTCGAACGCTCAAGGGCGGCACGCCGATGGTTCGGACTCGATCCTGGGACCGAATATGCTTGCAATCAGCCAAGGTGTCCATTTCGAGACCTACATTCGCCGCATCTTCACCTCCGGCTTCGTTGCACGACTGGCAATGGAAGACCGGCCAGATCCGGGTGCGACTCACCTGTACCTCAGTGACAATTACATCACGCCCGTCGGTATTTGCGAACTACTCGAATCCGGCGCATTGCACGTTGTAGACGTAGGCGGACAGAGCCACTACACAGACAGGCATTCCACGCGGAGACATGTATCCTCAGTCTGGCAAACGAAGAGTGGCAAGACGGTGGTCACGGCTCTGCGAGACGATGCTTCGGAGAATCTCAAACACTTGCGAGTGCACTATGGAGTGCTCATTGCGCCCGAGCAAAGCATCGGCGTTGATGATCTTGTGCCGGTGATAAAGTCAAATTTCGCGGCGCCATATGATTTGATCAACAGGAAATCTGGTCCCTGCTTGGGCGACCCTGATGATCTCTTAGACACTGGAGCGCCGCCATTGCCAGACGATTGCCTGCAGCCTGCGATGCTACCTCATCTTCGCACACTAGTCTTGACTGAGTTCCCTGCCATGTCATCCGATCGAACGCTCATAGACCGCCTTATCGACTACATCTCAAACTGCGCGATTCAAGCAGCTCACGCGCATGCACAAGCAAAGCTTGATTGGACATCGCCTCCGGGACGGGCAGGCCAGACGGGTACACTTCGGCACTCTGCTGAGCGGGTCTTTGCACTCGAGCGGATCGTGCTCGAGTTATCGAAGGATGTACCTGCGGGCAACCATAGTGAGGCGAGGTCATCGGCACAAGGTGCGAAGCTTTCAATGACTGAGGACGCAGACAGTGAAGTCTTGTGGTCTGCGGCTGCGGGTGACTTTAGCTTCTTCGACGGAGAATCCAGAGCTGCAGATGACGAGCCCAATGACAACAGCTTAGGTCTTAGTCCGTCACGAGATGAAAGCCAGGCGACCTACGCACGCGTACAGTCACAGGTTCAAGTCGTCGACAATATCGCCGTGCTCTCGGCGTTCAGGAAAGATCGTAGACTTGTTCACCAGCAGAATGCGGCCAGCGATGATCATCACGCGTATACCGAAGGCTACTGGCCGGGAGTCGTCCAGATTGTGCGATCGGCTTTTAGTGTCCACGCTGGTGAGGCGGCTGACTATCACAGCAGCAGATCTCGGTATGCTTAGCCATTTTAGTAACATCGACGAAACAGAGGATTGCCCGAGACGCTGATGTGCCAGTACGAACCTACGTATCATAGCACCTTCATCACGCGAAGCGAGTAAGAGAAGAATGTGAGATGGCATTCCATCTTCGCAGATTCCGTCTCTGACAGGCGCAGTGATAGATTAATACGACGATGCGGATGGCTTAATAGTAGCACGTACCAAGTCCACATTGTCTTGAGGGGAAGAGGTACATATGTCGATTACAACATCTTGGGAGGAACGACTCAGTCTCTCTTCTTATGTCCCACTGTCCCAATCCCACGCAATCCCCACACGCTCAACAGTATCGTTGCGAGTATGCATGCGAACATGAACCAGAACGTCGCTCTGTAGCCCACCATGAGTGCATCCGGTGAGTGTTTCTCGGCAACACTCGCTTTCAAAGTGACTTGCGCGGCGAGTACAGCGACCAGAGCCATCGTGATGCTCTTGCCAATCTGCGAGATGGTGTTGAAGACACCGCCTGCAAGTGCTTGGGTCTTCGCGGGAAAGACCTGGTGTAAATGGTCAGCTGTACTGTAGGACTTGAGATCAGCTAGAGAGCGCGCTCACCGAAGTGATCAACAGATTTGAGATGGTGTACAGCGCATCAGCACCGTTTGGGTTGAACAGGTTTGCCAAGAAGCCTGTAGAGCTATCAGCTTCATTACAATGCATCAAGGTAATAGAGGCTCACCCGAGCTCCAGTAGTTCGAGGTCGGTGTAGCGAACACCATCGCCAGCGGCGCAGCCAATGACAGCGTACAGCCGACGACGACAAGCCAATTAGCTGGTATCCTGTGCACCAACAAGCCCATCGCAACGTTCGAGAGAGCACCCGAGATGGGTGCCGGAAGGAAGCGGATGGATGTCTCTGTTGCACTTAGCTTCTGCACGTCTTGGAAGTAGAAAGTCAAGACTAAGTCACCAAGTCAGCATCATTCGAAGTTGTATTGAACCCGTGTCTTCATACCGGTCTCGAGTGCATTGAAAGTACCCCAAGTCAAGAACACTGCCAAGCATATAGTCGTGAAGATCTTGTTTCGCCAAAGTGAGTTCGGAATCAGTGCAGGTCTACCCAAGTGCTCTTGTCGGCCGACCCAGAAGATGAAGGCAGGTATCAAAGCAAATGCAGTCACCAACATGGTTATACTTGACGGCTGTCTGATTGTGGACTGGCTGCCCGTGATCGCAGCGAAGACATAGGACAACATGGCTAGCGACGCACTCGCAATGACAGCGCCTATCCAGTCGATCTCGGTCTTGACACGCTGCCATTTCTGTGCCCAGCTCATACTTGCGACGCCCTCACCAGCGATGCCGTTATCGATACTGCTAGGTAGACCCCACCATGAGATGGCAAGTACAATCGTATTCAGAATGGCAGACAGATAGTATCCCCATCGCCAGCCAATCGAGTCTGTCAGCACACCACCCAACGTGAGACCAATGGAAAAGCCGATGGGTTGGCCGCCTCCCATTGCAGCAAAGGCGAAGTCGCGACGCTTACCCGTGAAGCTGGCCGTGATGACGCTGACCGCAGAGGGTAGGCAGAAGGCTGTAGCAATGCCACTGAGACCGCGGAAGATGATCATCTGGGTTGTCGTCTGCGCTAGCCCACAGCCTAAAGTAAAGCCAGATTGTAGTACAACGCCGAGAAGGTACATGAAGCGTGCCCCGAGAGCGTCGGCGATGGACCCAGAGAGCAGCAGGCTGCAGCCGCATGTCAGGGCTTGGATGGAGGATGGCCTGCATGGTCATCAGTAGAAGTAATTGAAACCACTAGTATGGGCATGGTTACCATAGCAGTAGACCTTGCGGTATGTCCAAATCATTAGCCATAGTCGGCAGTATTACCGTTGTCAGTCCACTAAGTAACGCACTGATACCTGTCGTGAGTACGATCGAAGTGTACACCGCTGCTGTGCGCGTCTTAGACCCTCCAATAGCAGTGGCGACCCGTTCCAAGGCAAGTACAGAGACATCATCTTCGCGCTCGAATTGGCTGGCCAAAGTAGCTGTCGTCGAGGGACGTCTGATGCTGATAGACTTCTTGGTCAGTGCTGGGTCTGGACGAGCCAGGTTTGAGAGCTCGATCGACGTCCTGGACATTATGAAGGCTCGATGACTCTATCAATGAGGCATAACACGCGAGATCTCACTCGTAGCTGATGAAGTCGGAATTATTAATGACCATCTCAGCTACATCAGGTCCGATGTCGACTTGGCGCCAATCGCATTGGCGTGGCGTCGATGCCGTACAGACGGTGAGTTATGCTCTTCCGGAAGCCTGCAGAGTCTTGTGCTTCCATAACAGAAACCACAAGTGCCTGTCCGCCGTTTCAGCCGATGAGAGAGCTTGTATCTTAGGCAAGGAGCAGTGCGCAGCGGAATAAGGCTCTCAAACGTGGATCGGCCATTCTCCGACCGTTGCGCTGCGGGCTATAGACGCTCAAGCAACCACGGCCCGGGAAAGAGAGTCTCGTCAGACTTGCGGGAGAGAGGACGTGCCTACGAAGTTAGTGCGCCCTGCATCACGCCGTGACAACCTCCGCACTATCACATAGTAGTGTATAGTCGTTGTCTGCTAACGAGGAGCGAGCGTTTAGATACGCTTTCTACGAATATGCTACATCATCGCTTCGTCCTAGGCTCAAGCAGCAGCCTCCCTGTTGGCGCTTTCCTCTCGAACCCACTATCCCTAGCATGCACCTTCACGCCCCTGACCCACGTCTCCCTCACCACGCCCTTCAGTACCTTTCCTTGATACGGACTACACTTATTCCGGAACAGCATCGTGCTCTCACCGACCTCCCACTCCTCAGCAGGATCGAAGACTGCAACATCCCCATCGAATCCCTCCTTCAACGCGCCTTTGCTGTCCTCAAGCCCTACTTGCAAAGCAGTATTGACGCAGCACCATCGCACGACATTCAGCAACGCAGCGTCCAGAGGCAATTTTCTGCGTGCAATCTCAGTCCAGAGCACACTCAAGCCTAGACCGACGGAGGAGATGCCGCCCCAGGCCGAAAAGAAGTCGCCCGTATTGTCCGTGGAGCCATTGCAGGTGGCTTTCGACGTCGCAAGTGAGCCTGGGACGTGGCTAGGAAGCAGCTTCAGGTTTGGCGTGCAAGGTGAGTGGTCCGAGACGATGGTCTTGAGGACACTGTCGTTCGCGTGCAGCTCGTCCCATAGCCCGTCCTGGTTTGATTGTGACCTGATCGGCGGACAGCACTTGTGTCGTGTGTCGCCTTTCTGTATGTTCTCTGCGGCTAAAGAGAGGTAGTGGTAGCAGGTCTCTGCTGTGATCTTGACTCCTCGCGAGCGAGCTTCGCGGAGCATGTCGATTGCTTCGACCGCACTGAGATGCACTACATGCAGTGGCAGGTTAGGGGCGATTTCGGAAAGCGCGATGATTTCGAGGATGGCATAGTACTCGAACGAGCTCGGTCTGGAATCGAGGAACGTCTGATAGAGATCGAGTGGTCCGCTTGGCTCAAGAGGAGGAAGTGACACCTGGACGTCGTCGCCCACCGAGGCAGATATGGGTGGTATCATCTCGGCATGGAACATGACTGTGGTAGGCGAGTCCTTGAGCTCCTCAAAGACCAGTGAGATGTCTTGTGACGATACTGCAGGGAACTCCTCAACACCACTGTCGATCATGAAGCCCTTGAAACCTCGCACACCGCCCTCGACAAGACCCTTGAGCTCGCCGACGTTACCGGGAATGATACCGCCATAGAAGCCCACATCAACCCAGCATTTGCCTTGCGCAGCTTCGATCTTCTCTTTCAGACCGGCGACTGTAGTGGTAGGAGGTATTGCGTTGAGCGGCATGTCCACTACTGTCGTCACACCGCCAAATGCTGCCGCTCTTGTACCAGTCCAGAACCCTTCCCACTCCGTCCGCCCGGGCTCGTTGAGATGAACGTGTGCATCTACAAGGCCAGGTAGTAGGACTGCGGGCGAGTGGTCCACATATGGCGTGCCGTGAGGGAAAGCGGACTCAGGCACAATTGACGTCGTGACCGACGTGATCTCGCCTGTGAGGGTCGATATCACTATCGTCGCTGGCGTCAGACTGTCGTCAACGACCGCTCGAGATGAAACGAGAACTGTAATCCCGGGAGCTTTAACATCGAGCCCGTTGATGGCATGGTCGATCGTGTGAGGAGTAGTCGTGCCCGTAGCATATGGCGCCATGCTGAGTGTTGGGTACTCGATGTCGAATCCAGATGGTAGCTCTCGTTGGTGACTGTACTCGAAGACTGAGGGCGATTCTTTGCTGCTATCACCTACACGAGTGAGGTCTTCAAGCCGAGATGAGTCTAGCGAATAGTTCTATGGGTGAGCCGCGCTATTTCCGACGATTCCCAGACAATGTCGTCTCGTAGAATAGTATGAGTGTAAGAGAGGAGTGTAATCAAACTCATACTTAGGCCAACCTACCACTCACCCACCCGCAAGTCCCTCACTTTGCCCACCCACTCACATGGTACGCGACCAGATAAGGCCGCATAACCTCGTGGGGACCCCATACCGGCCCACCAAGCCACCGCATTCTGTTCTCCAACCGTCACGTTGCGCGGAAGACTTCGGCGGAGCTGGCCGATGAGCGCGTCACTACAGCAGAGTGGAAGAACTCGGTAGTGCGCGTTGCGGGTTTGGAGAGCTTTATGTTACTCGATGGAAACCGTGCATTGGCTTATCAGTGATGTGGGTTGCGGCTGGCGCCAGAATGGGTGAGGTTGAGATTAGCTGCTCCGACCTCGGCAGCATGCGGGCGAGCACGTGGTTTCAATTGATGAGATATTGATTGAACATTTGAGTAATCGACATACATCATACGGAGCCAGCACCGGACGCCAGCGCTACCCAAATCAACAGCTCGATATGATCAAAACTCCATGCTTTCCGCGCCAGCCTCCTCATCGCGTTCCCGTTTGACTCTGCTCTCATCCTTGAGCAGAGCAGCGACGTACCCACGAAAGTACTCTACATACGGCTTGAGACGGGTCTTTTGCCAGTCTTCCACCTTGGACTTCTCCTCCTCGCTCATCTCCTGGCGTCTTGCCTCAGCGTCCCAGGTATCGATCTCTTGCAGCAGCTGTGTGACAGTCGGGACTGCGAACGGGTCAAAGTCTTCGAGTCTGCGCACATCGATCGGCACACATACACGTCCTGTACCCGGGTGAATGACGAAGGGCGATTTCAGCAGATGGTTCAGTTTCTTCGAGACCTCCGCGTCGAGCCGCGGGTAGGTGTATTCCAATCGAATATCTTGTCTGGTGTCGACTAGCTGCTTCGGACTCATCGTGGACAGATTGCCGTTCTCTGCCACGCTGTCGATATCCGCCCACTTCTGCGCGCTGCTGCGATTGGGTGCCGAGTCCCACTTCTTCTGCAGTGCTGTGGTCAGGACCTTGTCCGGTAGCAGGTCTAGCAGCTTAGAAGCCTGCTCCGCGGTCGCCCACGGATCTTGCACACTCAGCACATCCTTCGTGAAGTGCGGGTTGAGCAGATCCAGACTTCGATCCAGATGAGGATGCAGTGGCCGTCGTATCCCCTTCTTCTCGTCCTGCTTGAGTACCAGATAATTGGCAATCGCTCTCCGCTTCGCGTCATCCATTGTCCGCGCCCGTTTGTCACTGACCCAAGCGTGTGCACCACGACGTCCCGAGTATACCCACAGCACATGCTGAAAGCCAAAGTCTTCTCGCAGCGCCACGTCCACCACCTTGATCGCCATTATAATGAATTGCCAGCACTTGTGACAGATCTTCGCGCCTGTGCAGCATGTCCGTATCGGATCGTAGTCCGTCATGTCGATATCGAAGACTAGCTCCTTCATCACTGGTCGGAAGCTGCCAGCTTTGAGCACTGTCTTGCGGTCTCGCGGATTGATCGTGTACTGGGGACCTATCTCAAACCGCAGTGGTGTCGTGTTGACGCAAGCCTTGCGGAAGAGATCGGCGGAAGCAAAGGATTGGTACCGCACGTAGACGTCCGATTGGAGGGTGAAAGCGAACTCGCGATGCTGGAAGTCTGCACAAGGCGAGGCGGAGTGATTAAGCCATTGGAAAAGTGCTCGGAAGGGTAGCAATCTCTGGTAGAACTGCTTGAGTATGGAAAGATCTGTGAACGCCGACTTCTCCTGCGCCGCGGGTGCGAGCGCAGGCTGCGAGCTGTCGACGGTAGTCGGTACGCTCGAGGAGAACTCATCATTGTCCGAGTCATCGTCGAAGATGTCCTCAAGCTTTCCTGAACTCGTATCAACTGTGGAAGGTTCGGCATCGAGCATTGCAGCATCTGAGTGTGGCTCTAATGGTACTTCGTCCTCTAGTGGCTGTGCCGGAGCATTCGACATAATTGTGTCATCCATCACCGGCTCCGGTGGTGACGATGTGGGCGAGATGGCGTGAGGCATGATGTGCGCAGCTGATGTGTACGATTCGGCAAGTTCAGCGACAAACTTGCTAGTGCCTGTCGAGTGCAGACCTCGATGCGGACGCCCCTGCGAGGAATCGAGTGTCAGGAGTGCAAAGGCGAAGAAGATCTCTCCCTGGCTCTGTCGCTACTATCTGGTGGTCACGTATTAGCGGATTGACGCACAAGTTAGAGAAGCGTATGCATGAAGGTGTTTTGGGAGACGCGACGAATCGCGTGAGTGACGCGCTTCGGAAGTGGCACCCGGTGTTCCGGCGGAGCTTCCCTTGTTCCCTTGTTCCCACGGCAAGAATGACCACCATGTCTGGCTGCAGATTGAAGTCAAGAAACGACATCAGCAATGTGACACAACCACACAGCCGAAAGGCTCGAACAACATGATGGAAGCTGGACCTGATCACTGGGTGGAAGGTGAGGGTTGGGTGTCAGACGAGGGACCGTTTCTCGGTGAGCCTTATGCTGCTCCGCCCAGTCGGTCGGATTCATATGCTGATGGTCATCGAAGGAAGTGAAGCAACGCGACATAGACTCACGACACTGCATCCTGGCATCGCACGACCTGGGAACTCGCAGCGGATGCCAATCACTATTAACGATGATGACAACGTTGTCAATGATCTGGATGCTGTGAGGCCGAGCAAGCGAGCCCGACTCGAGCAAGCCGATCAGCCAGCCGTGAAGGCAACCGGGACCGATCGCACCAAGTCTTCTGTCAAAGCCCAGGTCGACGTCCTCGACTTTCTGAAGACCCGGCCGCAGCTCGCCAAGCTTGACAAGAAGACCAAGCCAACGCCAACTGCCGTTCCAAGAGGCAGCCGCAACGTCGCTGGCGAGACTGTCAAGGACCTCATTGCCAACACGCGGTTCGAAGGCCACACTGCGGCATGGCAGCAGTCCGAGACTGTGATCGAGTTCCTCAGAAGATTGCCTGTCGAATCTCCTGCCACAGCGTCCGTCGGACCATGGCTATGGGTAGGCAGTCCTCAGTATCCAAGACATTGGCTCAAGTCCGACGAGCGACAAGATCACGACGCCTTCATGGACACGGCACAGTCACTGTTTGCAGACTTTGCTACCCGGCGCGTACAGATAGAGCAGGCAAATCCGGGTAAAGCTGTGGCTCAGATTACTCGGAAGCTAGGCCCTGACAAGGACGTTCTAGAGCGCCGATTACTGCAGGCGTCTGTCACGTTTGGGGAGACCTCAGGAAAGTGGATGCTCTTCCCCGGACCGTCCGAGCTCCCACGGGTCTGGCGTTGCATTGCAGAGGCCACAGCTGGAGGTGAGCTTGGTCCCACGAGCAAAGTCGGCACTTGGGAGCCTGGCAATGACAAGAAAGGCACGCTCGTTTGCGTCTACACCTATGACTTCACCGATCTTGAGGATGTGAGGCGCGTGCTCGACAAGCTCGTCAACTTGGGCTTGGCAACTCCAAAGCTGAAGACCATCTACTACAAGTGTGATGCCTATACGTACCTCGATCTCGGCTCGAACAACGAATACAAGATCCGCGCTAGCCTGTGGTCGAGCGAGGAGGTCTTGAAGAAGGAGGTCGGGATCACCGAGGACGGGCAGATTACACGGCTCACCAAGAGGCATGTGGCCACGGAGAAGTTCTGATGCGGCCTAGGTAGTGTATGCAACTGTTGGTCAATCTAAGTGTTGGTGGATCCACCTGTTGGCCCGGTATCCCCACCCTGTCGGTTACCCAGATGGGCACGTGCGCAACGCACTGCCCGGTAAGTTCCCCTATGCCATAGTTCCTGAGGCAGGCGAGCATTGGTGGTGCACGAACAATGTGTCAAGAGCACAAGGCCTGCGCTAGTCTGTGGTCATGTGGGAAGGTCTTGAGGAAGGCAGTGAAGATTGTGGAGTCTGGACGTATCACAAGGATCGGTCGTGAAGCGGCAACCAGCTACAAGTTATGGGGTATGCAGGAACAGACCGCTGTTATATCATCTCGACACTAACCCGGCGCACTAGGAATACCTCCGTGCCGTCGTGCATGAGGGGAAGTTGCATTGATGGCGACCACGGAGCAGCTACAAGAGGTGAACGGCGAGAGGGTACAAGTAGCGTTCGATGTCCGCTCTTCTCATCAGCACCAACCCGTCTTCCACGAACAACTCAAAGCACTTTCATCAACGACTTAGTAGAATTAACCTCATAGGTTTGATAGTCCCTGCTCCGAGACGTAGAGATCTTGAGTCGCATGCTGACTCACATATCACACAGTCATGAAGCTCACCGGCATGATCCTCGCTGCGATGGCCACCGTCGCCATTGCTGACGTCGCAATCTTCAGCGACGGTGCTTGCAAAAATGACCTGCTCCTCATCAGCACCAGCGCCGGTAATTGCTATACCACCCATGGCGGCACCTTCAGTGCTTCAGGCTGCTCAGTCGGCCACAATCTTAGGATCTTCAGCGCGCCGGGTTGCAGCGGGTAAGCAGTTCACTGCCGGCATTGTATGTTTGATCTGACTGAGCTGCGCCTAGAAACTCGGCCACTATCTCGCCGGGAAAGTGCCTATCGTTGGGCTCCACTGCGATCGCATCGTTCACCTGCCTGAAATGAAGACAGAAGGGAAGCAGTATGGGACAGGCATGCCAGGGAAGCCGTTGAGCAGAGCCAGAGAGCATTGATAGAGTGATTGTGTCCGTAGTCGAGGTCGCGCCCTATGCAGCCATTCATCAACCGTTATTGCAAGACTACTGTCCTTTGTGAACTTCGAATCATCCAAGCGTGAAATTTGAGAAAGCGAGATGTAAAGTGTGGTATGGAACTGACTTGAAAGACGCGGAGGCGAAGTGGTGTTGGAGCAAGTCTTGTCTGTAGTCAAACTATCGCCGATTCAGGGCATTCATGCAATGTCGAGCCTGGACAAAGTCACTTCTCTTGCAATGAACCAGTGAAAGCATGTACCGTCGCCCCGAGACAACAGAACTCTTTCATCGAGCCTAGGCTCTCCCGAGTGTCTGGGACGCGGGCTGTGCTCATATCGGCTCTGTTACAGGTGCGGAGCCCCATGCCGCTGCATCCGGTGGTCTTGGAGAGCATGACAAGGCTTCGCATCTGTCCCTCGCCCGAGAGGCATACGGAGGTACTAGGAGGCCCAACCACGTGTGTGCATGTGGAATGGAAGCAGAGAGTCGTTGAGACTCATAGAAAACCGGAGACGACACTCGTCAATTCGGTCAAGACCAGCTTCGCTCGTGGCACAGCCGCTCAGCGTCTGCTATAGCCTTGTCGTTCGCCTATAGTGCATTCCAGTGAGAAACGCACAGCCTAAATGTGTTGTTGTGGAACCAACTACGATGTGAGGCGGTGTAAAAGCATTCAATGGGCGGAGCTAAGCTTTGGGCTAAACTTGGCCAACTTGAGTCTGTGAAGCCTCAGGCACGTATAGTGCATAGTGCGCAACACGATGTTCTTCAACACATACAGGCCTCGATCGCAGAGCATGTGGGTTTGGGAGACATCAGCTACGAAGCAAGACCACCTCCGTACACCGCTGACTCACAAACCTCCCACATGCAACTTCCACGTCAACCGTTGCCCATCTCCACTCACACCGGAAGCCATGAAGTGCATCATCCTCGCCATTGCCGCCACCCTGGCCACGGTCGCAGCAGCAGACGTACGAATGTACAGCGACATCGTTTGCGAGAGCAGCGACGAGAGCTTGGTACAGACCAAGGCGGGCTACTGCTATGACCTACCAGAGGGTCGTAATAGTGCTGGGGGCTGCTCTAAGTACCACGATCTAAAGATCTTTGACGGTCCGCGCTGCACTGGGTGTGTTATTGCCGAAAATGTCGAAGCATTGAGTGCGACAGAGGCGGCTGACAGTCTGTACAGCGACTCATTTATGGTGAAGCCGCAATGGTGCGCGGCCTTTGGGGATCGCGCTGTTGCTTCGATTATGTGCTTGTAGCCTGACGGACTTGGGATCAAGGATGTTTCAGCAAGGCCTTCCGTGCGAACGGGCGGGAATCAAGGTAAAAAGGTGCAGAGAGTCGGGATTACTTGTCTTTTGGGCTGTATGGTGTACCGAGTGCGAATAACCCTCAACCTTACATCACTCTGAATACACACAATAAGCGGTAGTTCCTCGTTGCTAAGGCGTCTTTGCACTGAATCGCAACAACTGACGGTCGATTGAAGGGCTCGCCCGAGCCTTGCGTCGCTGCGCACCACGCTAACTGAAGCTTTCTGAACTCGATCTCCTCGGCTCTGAAGGCGTACATCGTCAGTTCTAGTGTGCGTGGCATTAGCACAGGACCGCTCGAATTTTTTGAGAAGCGGGAAATTGCTCCAAGACAGTATATTGTGAATCGATGTGCATGTCTTGATACCCTTGTGGAGTGGCAAACTACCTAGGTCGCGAGCTCAGCCTGGGTAGCCGCAGTGCTTGCTCGTCGCATCAGTGCTTTGCTGATGGACGATATATCGATGTGTCCCGGTCCCTCGATGTTCTCGCCAGGGAACCCCGTCTACATCCCGTAACGTTCCATCTTGACAGGGCTGTCTCGTGCTGTACCCAACCCTGAAGTCAATGTCACCCGTGACATGAGGCTTGGGGTACGCTTGCCAGAAGTCGTGTTCCTTGATAAGTATCCAACGGGCAAGGTGTCTGCGATGCTGAAGCTCTGTGAACACGTTCGGAAGCTTTCATCAAAATTCGCACGCGTCGATGGAGAAGCGGAGGAAACGACGCGTTTGAAAGCTTATACTGACCCGACATCCTGGACGAGCACAGACGCTGTCACTTTCAGCCTATCGACAGCCGTCGTGACACTGTAATATGAAACACGTCGTACAAGCAAGCTACTGTATCCTGCGGAGATTGTGAGATGCGATGACGAAGTAGATGCCTGAATCTTCTAGAGCAATCCTTCTCTACACACATCACGCTCCATACTGAGGCACACATCGAGGCAACAGCATTGGACTTGATCGGAGCTGCTTGCCTTCATCATACATATGGTCACCCCTCCGCCGCGTATCATTCTTTTGCACAGCACCTTTGAGCCTGTAATCTCAAGTCAAACTCGGCTGCCAGATACTTGGTCTCGAGGGCTGTACAGTCATTGATATTGCAAAGATAGGGAGGTGGTCTGCGAGACAATTGCTGTGGTCAACTCGCTCCACCATTGGGCACTACACTGATGTAGCAAGCCAACTCGCGACCTGAGCATGCCTTCGCGGCGCGGCGGTGGAGGAGGCGGCGGAGTAAGGCTGAGCGGCGGACCAGCACTGAGTGAGACGGAAATGTCAAGCTCTGTTCTGGAGAGCGACATCAACTCTTCGCCTATCAGCCTTGGGACTCGACTAGTCCTGTCAGACTCGGAAGATGACTTGGCAGATACTCACAAGTACCGGATGCCGGATATGGGCAAGACAAGATTACACATCCGGACCAAGGAACCCATGAGTCCCAGTCCAAGACATGGGCGAGGAAGTCCGAGAGACGTTACAACACCTACCACGCCACGTTCGATAAGAAACGGTCGAGCTGGTACATTCGCTAATGGCTCACCACGAGCAGGGAGGTCAACGGCTGTGCCGGATGAGTCCCCTCGAGGGAGCATATCGATCAAGGGCAGCGGCGACAATGTCAGTGATAGTGACTTTGTCAACTCAGGGCTGTCACGAGCAGGGTCCATATATTCACTGTCGAGAGTGAGCTTCACGGGACAGCTATCGCAGCTCACGTCCATGCGACTGCCGGATGCGAATACACTTGCGCGACGAATGTCGTCGATTCCGACTGCAATGGAGGCAGCCAAGGCACTCTCGGATGCCTCTGAGCAGATTGTGCTATGGATCAGCAAGGCCGCTGAAGTGCTCGCCGGGTTGGACTCCGAGGATGACGTAGAATGGGCAGCAGCTGGCGGGAGAGAAGGCATTGAAGAGGTGGACGCAGCCATTGATCGATTCGAGCGACTTGTACAGGTGTACATCGTGTCGATCGAGCGGCTGCAGACTCGAGGCGATGTTGCGAAGCTGTCAGTGTCAGCTTTGAGGGAGAATGTCACGCAGCTAGAAAGAGTCATTGTGGCATGGAAGAAGATTAAGGAGACGTTGAAGAGTATCAAGGTACAGGTGGAGATTGCGATGGAGTGGCAGGAGCTATGGGATACAGTGCTTGGCGAGATCGGGCAAGAGATGGACTTTTTGAATCGGCTAGTCTTCCAGATGGAGGAGAAGCGGCATGAAGGTGTCTTCGCTGTGGGTGGATCGATTGATCTGACCGAGCTGGAGACAATTGTCGAGGAGAAGCCGAAGGCCAGCGACCGAGCAAAGAATCGCTTCAGCATGCCTCCGCCATTCTCACCGAGCTCACCGATACATACGCCAGATACCGAAGAAAACAGGGACGACTCCTCGCTTCTGGCGTTATACGCGAGGATGCAACCTCTTCGAGCCTCTCTAGACTTCCTGCCGATGCGACTGTCGACCTTCCATGGCCGTGGGAGTGCAAACTTTCCGACCGCATGCGAGGATCTGGAGCACCGCCGCGATACCCTCGAAGCACAGTGGAAGAAACTCGAAGGCGACGCTGAGTCCCTACGTCGTGAACTCGGCGAAGATCGATGGGTCTCTGTTTTCCGCAATGCTGGGCGCCAGGCACTGAAGATGTGCGAGTCGGTTGCTCGTAGCTTTGGGAAGCTCAAGGAACACATGGATGCGGGAGAGTTCCTGAGCAATCCGCTTGCAGTAAACAAGATGATCGAAAACTACGATGCAAAGAAGCTTCACTATGGTCCGGCGATCGAACGCGTACTAGCTATTATCGACAGGGGAGTCACAGATCGACTGACTGTCAACGGGGAGATCTTGCGTTTGCAGGCTGACATGAAGCGAAGGTGGTCCACACTGCAAGCCGACATGCGCGATTTGGACGCCGTCCTCGAAGGGCTAAGTGATGCGCGTGAGAAGCAGCTTCGAGACTCGGTCTCGACTGTCTTATCCAGTGAAAGATCGGTCAATGGAAGCCTTCTTGACGGCACACCAGGCAGCTCGCCCGCCAGCAGCGTAGTGGGTAATAGCAGAACCAGCAGCTTACAACCGTCGAGAACGCCTGTGCCCTTGACCAACGGCAAGCTGAGGTCAGGGAGCTTTAACACTAGTATGCACTTGCACAGTGCCGATCGCCAAGCATCGTCCAGCTCGATCCCAACGCGCACGCCGCTGACGCGATCAACACTCTCTGGTATGCGCTCGAGCGCGTCTCCGTCGCCTTACATGGCACCAAGGACTACCAGCGCAATGTCGTCCTCCAGTCGCAAGCCAGACAACCGTCCTCGATTCGTGAGCGCGGCGAAGTCCGAGTCGCGAGATTTTGCGCCGCTATCCAAGTTTGAGCCGTCTCCATACGCCAAGACTCCTGTCGACAAGAAACCGTACGCTCCTCGCTACCCGACTTCGACCCCACCCTCCATGATCGACCGGCGGATGACCCCGAGCCGCAACTTCAGCGCTCCTGTGACACATCCCAATACAGCCTCTAGACGACCTCAATCACGTCTCGAGATGCCCCCACGGAAGTCATCCCTCCCAATGCCTACCACGCCTCTAGCTCGACCAGGAAGCGCAGCTACGCCAAAACACCCCTCTTCGAACTTGCGGTACGCTTCTGGTGGTAGTATAGGCTATGCCCGTACTTACGACGCTGTCGGAAGTACCCCGGAGATGCCGATAGGGCAGACTACGGACGGCAACGAGGCAGATTGCGAGTCGCCACTCGTCTCTGCACTACGTCGACCGCCTAGTTCGCTCGAGAAGAGTGGAAAGAGAAGCAGTATGCTCCCGGCGAGGTCTGCAAGTCGATTTGGGGAGGGCAGTATTGGGATGGCGACGGGCGACAAGCATAAGCCGAGATGGAAAGGATGAGCTCAGTGTATGTGTCTTGGTGTAATGGGGAAGACTCGAAGATGCGAATGCACGCTTTATGGTCATGGAGCTTGCATCTCAAGCCCTGAATTCTAATGTATATAGTAGCGAGAAGCGACATTGGACGAAACGGAGTCCCCCACCGCACAATGTCAGGCACAAGAGAGCAATTGCCAGATACACTAAGGCCTTGCAAGTATTGGGTAGGCGCACGGTAAGCCATCGGACTGTGGACCTGGTGCGTCGCCCTGTTCAACTGGCGTGTAATGGAGCGTTGCTACACACGACACCGCGTGGGCATACATAACTTTGTGATTTTATTCAGATCTGAGTCTGAATCTGGCTCTCCGCAACTCTCTCGCAGGTGGGCCGGTTCCGCCCTGAGATTCTGGCATCCCCCGGAACATCACCACGCCTAAAGTCGCTCCAAGTATAAGACAGACGGTCTTCATATTGTAAGTCTAGTCCTGCGCTGCGCCTGTGAGCAGGTTGCTCGTGGACGCAGTAGCCACAGGACCCGAGACCTGCAGTGGCACTACAGGAACATCACCGAGTCACTGAGGGCAGTTGGGTAAGAAGATACGAGGTATCATACAAGCTCTGTCTATCATCTCGAATCCTGATCGACCTATGCGCTCAACATAACCCCAAAGTAATTCCCATTCCCCCATGACTCCGCGCATTAATCCATCACCTGGCATCCGGTCTCCAGTCGCTCGTACGCTTGCAAGTCCTAGACTTTCAATCCACCCAAAGCTAGTGTCCAGACTTTACACCTCCTCTCTCCATCTCAACACCCTGTTGCCCTCGCACCGAGTAGTGGTTTTCATCCATCCTAGGCGTCAACAGCCCAGCGACCATGAACACCAGCACAATCACGGCCTCCATGGCAAACTGCATAAGGGCCTGCACCCAGATCGAAATATCAAACCGATAGAACGGCGAGCTCGTCTTGCTCGAGAACCCCACCGCTAAGGTATAGACGAGCCTGACTAGCAAAAAGGGCAACGCCGCGACGCAGGCGTAGAGCAGCTTGTGCTCGGCGGACAGGACGTGGCTGGCGCGCGACAGCGTGAGCAGCGTGATGGCTACGACGGCCAGGTAGACGACGAAGAAGAGCGCAGCGGCGACTTTGGACATTGTCGCGCCTTGCGAGGCGTCTTTGGGATTGCTGCTGCCGAAGTCGGTGCTACCGACAATTGCCACGATTAGCGCAACCAGTGAGACTAGTTGCACTGGCCGGAAGACCCTCCGCGGTAGGCCGCTGTCTTGCATGCCGGTGTTTATCCGCATGAGCTGGAAGAGGGCGAGGAGGAGCAGAGGAGCGGTGCCGACGCTGTTGCAGATGAAGTAGGTTGTCTGGAGGTCTTTGTTCGTGGAGTGGTTAGTTTCGGCGTAGAGGAGGCAGGCGGAGCCGATCAGGCGGAGGAGCGAGAGGAGGAGCATGTAAAACCAGCCTGATTCGCGGCGAAAGCCATGGCGGAGGCAGAGGAAGATGCTGAGGAGGAGGATGGGGGAGAAGAAGGCAGTTTCGATGATGGCGAGGATGCCTTTGCCGTCGAGAGAAGACATCTTGTATTTAGGGCTTGGGGTTGTCGGGTAACGAGTTTGTTTGAGCGAGATATTTGAGAAAAAGAGCTTGGTGGAGGAGTGTAAAAGGTAGCGCTGGAATGGAAACTGTGTTGCTTACTTGTCTAGCTTGAGGGAGAGAAGGGCATACTATATACCGCAAAGTTGCTGCCATTGATTGCGGTGGGCATTGACAGCGCCGCGACGGAGACCCCATGCGGCATGCTCTCGCGACTGCCACTGGCTGTGAAAATCAATCATCGCCGCAGTAACCGACACCGTAAGCGGCATGCTGTTCGTCGACGCATTGTCGTGCCACCCTACGTCGCAAGACAGCAGGGCTGTACGCGCCAGCTACTCGACGCGGCGGCACACTCATCTCCAAGCGCAGTTGAGATGATCCAACTACTACACTGAACCAGGGCTTCGTGCGCGCGCCAGGCAGCGAAATATCTCTACGCTGCAATTGGAGCGCACAACTCCGTTCCTCGACGTCTGTGAGCGCAACACAGCCTCAGATCGCCATGCATGCCGGATGCGGTTAGCTTGCGCTGACACACAGCCAAGCATCCATGGCGTGAGCTTGTTGCTCTGCCAAGCAGCGACGTAGCATTGCCAGTAACACGTTTAGATCTACGACGATCGTGGTGTTCATATGAGGCCACATTGATACATTAGATCTCTGAGTCAGCCGGTGAGAGTACCCTGCATCTCATCAGTCGTATGAAGGCATCGCACATCTGGTAACGGATCTGCGCCCTTCGACGACCCATTGCAGGATCCTCGTTGGGATTGTAGAGACACAGCGGACACTCCGCCCGTGCCGACGGCCACAGCATAGTACCTGCACCTGAGCTCATACCCCTGCTCTCCCAAGGAACTGAAGGTCTCTTGTGCGACTATCCACTGCGTCATACTAGTGAGAGTCTTGTCGTTGGTTATGGCCTCACTACTGCCCACAAGCAAGCACACCTTAAAACCCCCACCACTCGAAGACATAGCAACAAAGCTCCAGTCAGCGCTGGCGAACAACTATCGTCACTCCTCAGTCACAGCAACTGAATGTCCCGATCTTCGGCACGCCCCCTTCCACCTCGCCACCCAAGGTCTCTCAGGCAACGAATGCATAGCAGACGTCGGCGGCCAGGCGAATCTCTTTCCGACACCAAGGCTAGAGTGCAAGTACTCGCTCCTAGACGTGGCGAAGGCGATGGAGATGGATCCTGAGGGAGGAAGTCTGGTTGGAGCCGGCGCAGGACCTTTTCATGTTGTGGGCCAGAACTGTGAGTTGGCGCCGAACCTGAGTTGGAAGGGAAGCTTCGACAATGTCGAGAACCGCACATACGTCGCTAAGATCGCCAAAGACTCCGGCGAGGCCATGGTGAGTAGGTGCTCGAGCACGGACTGCGCGTTGATGGTCAACCTCTTCGGCTCGTCAGGCATGCCTGGTCCAGTCCTCAAGATTACCGCGCGCGGGCGGAAAGGCAAGGAAGGCAGTCTTCCAGAGTGCATTCGCACTGCTCTGCACGCAGCGTACGGCGACTCTCAGCCCGTTAGTCTAGGCGGAGTATTCCTAGTAAAGTCAGGCAAAGCACGCTACCACATCATGCCAGACTTCCCTTCAGCCCCTTTCGAAAATCGAGACGATGTCGAGAAGTGGCTTACCTACCATACCTTCGCCGCACCAACGATCTGTCTCACCGTGATGCACTCTGCCGATCCTGGACTGGGACTAAGAATGGAGCATACGCATTGTTTCGCGTCGGATGGGCAAAACGCTGGTGGTCATTATCACAACGATGTGGAGAGTCAGGATGGAGAGGAGATCGAGTATGAAGCTTACTTCAATACTGCGAAGGCGATCTATCGGATTGATGCACCGAGCTGAGCAAGAGGGGGGGGTTTTAGCGTCTGCCGAATCGGCCTCCACCGCCCCGCCCGTTGGCTTTGGAGTTCTTGTTCTTGATCTTGAGCTTTCGAAAATTGGCGTTTGCTGATGCGCTGACTTTCTTCGCGGCCTTTGTGACGGGTCCATCTGACAGTGCAGCATCCGCTTGTGCTGCGGTCGATGGCTTGGCCTGCGCTGGCTTCGCGGAGACTGTAGCGATATCCGGCAATTCGTCATTGTCGGTGTACTCCGCATCGCCGTCCACAGCGTTCCCACTCGCAGCAGTTCGAACAGCATCACTTTGCTGCGTTTCGGCAATAGCCTCCTCCTCGGGCACATCCTCCAATTCTGCCGCCTTGCCAGGCTTCCGCAACACAGGCTTGAACTTATGCGCCTTCGTCGTCCTCTTCAAACCCTTCTTCTTCCACACCTTCCTCGGCAGCCCATTCGGACCCAATGCGCCATGTGCAGCAGGATCAAAGTCATCCTCACTTTCTTCTGGTCCTTGATCAGGACCCAGCGGCATTTCCTGGCTGTCGTCCACCAGCACCTCAGGTCTCGCTGGTCTGCGCACTCCGCCTCGATCCTCTTCTTCGAGCTCGTTCAAGACGTCCCAGTCGTCTTCCATGCGCTTGTCTTCGCTCTTCTTCATGTCGCGGATGATGCTGCTCAGACTACGGGCTAGCGATCGCCGTGGTGGAAGTGGAGGAAGCATTGCGGGGAGCTCTTCCTGATCCTCCTCAATCTGTGCCAGCGGGAACGAGCGGCGCAGGAAGGCAGGCGTAGAGAAGGCTCGTTTGCTGGTGCCGGGTGTACCGACATCGAGGGCATCTCGCTTCCGCTTAAGAGGTGTACCGGCGAATTTGTCGAGGAAGCGCCGGGTACCTGAGGATTGGGGTGTGCGGGAGAGTGCGTCGAGTGAGGCGATGGATTTGATGGACTTGCTGGGAGTGGCGGCGACCAGAGTGTCGTTGGAAGCGGCGGCATAAGCACTACCCTTGGTGGGTGTACCACTTTCGAGCATATCGAAGATGCCGAGAACCTGCCCATCTCGCTGCGGTGTAGGCCCAAGTAGGCACTTGATGTGCGCTGGAGTAGTCTCATCCTCTCGCACTGGAGACAATGCTATGGCAGCGAGACTTTTGTATGCCGGCACTGCCTTCTGCGGCGTGCTATGTGTTGTGTTCGTCGGCCTTTCACTGAGCGGCTGAACGCTGGACATGGAGCGCCGCGACGCTTTCCGTGGTGTAGTTGCCACAATGGCAGCTTCTGATTGTACAGGGACGGGCTTCGATCGTCCATTGAGTCCATTGAAGATCTTGTACTTTGCGGCGATGGAAGCATCGCTCTTGATGTCGTCTCGTCCAGGTTTTCGCCCGTGATCGGCGCGGAACTTCTTCTCCCATGTCTTCAGCTCATCTCGCAGTAAGTCTGCTGATTGTGTACTCATCGTGACGACCTCATGAGCTGTCCAGTCCGGCATCAAGTGAAAGGTGAATCCACGAAATGACTTGAAGTCGAGGGAGACGCGCCTGGACGCGTCGCGGGGAGTGGTCTTGGCGTTCTTTGAGCGATGCCTTCGTCTCTCTACATGTAAGTTACATGTAAAACTTCAAATACTGCTCTGCAATCCTAAACATATTTGCAGCCGTGCTTCGCAATACCGCCGTGTTATGGAGAGTACTCAATTCTAGACGAAGACGCTGCTACTCAGTCTGCGCTCCCTCGCCTACCTTACACTGCGCACCCACTGGTGCACATGCGCCAACGATTGTACAGGAGCATTTGGACTTGAGAAGAGCGTTCCGACTACAGCTACCTAAACGTATCTCCCCTTCGTGCTACTCGCGCCGCAGGTACTGCCAATAGTACGCTATCTGCAGTACTGACCAGGTGAACCAAGGACCCCGGGAAAAGCCAGACGTGAGTGCAGGCATCCTGATCAGTCGCAGTTCCATCTTACCGATACTGCAGGTTCCAGCCGCGGTTGAAGGAGTCTCTTGATAAGAGCATAGGAGCGTGCTTGCGCTTCTGGAGAAGCAAAGCACCTCAGACGGCCTTAGATCGCAGCGAGACAAGCCGAAAGTGAGTCAATCCTCTCCTTCTCCCTCTCCTTCTCCCTTTCCAGTTTCTCCTCCGCAACGGCTTTTCCAACATCCTCAATCACTTTCAAGCTCTCAACTCCCTTCCACTGCTCCCACTGGTCCATCCCATCCAGCCACTGCCGATCTCGAGCTCGTGAACCAAGGTTGCTAAGCGTGGACAATCCGCCCATGCCAACAGTCAAACCAGCAGCTAGGGTCGGCTGGGTGGCGTCTCTGCCCCTGGATCGAACCAGAGACAGTCCCCAGCCTTTGATTGCGCCATCCACGCGGTGCTCATGCCTCACCAGCAACGTTTTGATTGGTGGTTGCGAGATCAGCATCTTCTTCCATGAAGCCTCTTCATGATGGAATGTATAGGGGAGGTTCAGTTCGTGCTCTCCCGAGTAGAGGCCGTCTGGTTTGAGGAAGTCAAAAGTGTGCATGAGGAGAGGATTGGCGAAGACGTGGTGCCTGCGAAGACTCATTAGCATCCGGTTCTGGACTGGCACCGTTCGCTTCTCCGCAAGTCTTGATGCTCTCCTGGGCTACCATAAGTCCATCTGCCATAGAAAATACCCCATGCAGCATCAACGAGAGCATTTCTAGTACTGGCGACTCTCAACGACAGGGTCATGTCGCAAATCACTGTTGCAGGTGCATTTGAAACAGCGCAAGAGCATTCACACTTTACCAGAGATGGACCTTTGCGGAACGACTTACCGGCCTGCATCATCCCGATATTCACCCCAGTGCGCTGGATACTTTCTCACTAGGATCTGTCCTTCTGGTCCGTATACTGGCCCGCCTTCTTGTCCTCCATCGAAGGTGCTTCTGAGAGGCGTTCTGTAGTGCTTGAGAGAGTCAAGATGCCAATCGATATACGACACGGGCTCGCACTTGGCAGGCTCGAGAAACAGCAGTCGTTGCAACTGCTCCGATTCCTTGATGGTGTTCCGCCAGACTTTGTCCACTTTTTGGGCGAGCAACAGAGTGCGCATGCCGGTGAAAGCACTCCAGCGCTGGGCTTGAGCCCAGGTCGACCCCTCAGGCGCTTTCCATGGCCTTGCTACCTCAAATAGGATGAGGACCAGCAATTCAGCCGTACCGAATACCTTGGCTGAAGGAAGGACTGCAGCTTCGTTCACATCCTCCGGCTTCTGAAAATACGTTAGTGTTACAAATTCCCCCCCCCCCCCGGCTCTCCGGAAAAGATCAGATATTCCTGTGCTGCTATCGCACACGCCGCGAATGTCAACTTCACCCTCGAGAGACCTTCGAAAGGCCAAGCAGCTGCTGCAATGTGAACATCCGCACCTCATCGTCTGCTCTTTCTCCGCGTTATCACAGCTGGATAATTCGCTGTTACGGCGTACTGGATAATGCCACAAGCGATGCTCACGTGCTTTCGAGACCTGCAGAATAATGGAAGAGCGCAGGCTAACGTACATTCTTCATCCACTTCTCGGTCTCCGTTTCGGCGGCTTTCTTCATATGCAGGAACATCGCCATTTTTTTCGCCTCCTGGGCTATGGTGCTCATCTTTTTCCGCAAAGCATGAGCAACGCGTTCCCCACGCATACGGTGTCCCTACGTATGTAGGTTGATCGCGAGGCAGTAAGTCTGGCTACCGGGTGTGCATTACCGGATGTCGGCCGTGAGACGTCGTGGGAGCAGTATTGGAGTTGATTTCGATATGTTATGGCGAACGAAATACGTGAGTTTTGGCTTCACCTTCTTCTCTCAAATCTCTTTTTTCTCGAGTGGGCCGTATCTCAACGGCATCTTCGACCAGTCGTAGTGAAGTCGATGGTCGAGAAGTGTTGCTCGAATAAAGTCAAATCGCACTTGAGACGTTCATGCTGACCATCTACTTCCAGAAACCATGAACTTTGTCTCCATTGGCGGCGTGTGGTTGGACGAGATACACGCGTCCGGCAAAGAGGTGCTACGAGACGTCGCTGGTGGTGCTGTAGCATTCGGTACGTTCATGATCTCGGCCTCACAGCGCGTACAAGATAGCAAAGTCTAACATGGCACCTAGCGACTATCGGCGCCCGACTCTTCACCACCGACCCTTGTGAGATTGGCTTCATCATCAAGACTGGGTTCGACTTCCCTTCTGCCCTGTTGGGTCTCTTCGCAACATGGACTCCTAATCTTCTGATCCTACCATGCCCCGGTCAACCCTCAGCACGCGGTCGTGTGCACTACGGCGAATCCAGCTCGGATCGCCTCTTCACCCGCCTCACTCCATCACTCAATACTACGCCCTCGGATCTCATCAACACACCTCTGCTTGGAGCGAACTGCTTCCATTTCTTTGACACGGTCGCCGCAGTCAGCTCACAGATCGATGAACTTTGTTCGCTACGTCAAGATGCTGGGATCGCGTCCAAGCCTTTGGTGATCTGGGAGCCGCATCCGAAGTCCTGCACTCCTAAGGCGCTAGAGGAGCACAAGCAGCTGGTGGCGAGCGGGAAGGTCCCAGTATTTTCGCCAAACCATGTCGAGCTGGGTGCTTTCTTTCGCGCCTCGAACGACACCAGCGATGCAAGCTTCGACAGGGGGCGAGTCGAGCGGCAATCGCGAGCGTTCTTACCCTCGTCGACAGAAGCGAAGGATCCTCATGACATAGTCTGTATCCTGATCCGCTGCGCAGAGCACGGCTGCTTCGTCCTCCATACCCCTCCCTCCTGCAAAGAACACCACCATTCAGCCTGGCTCCCTCCGTTTTTCGGCCTGGAACAGTCAGATCGTATCGTCGACCCTACAGGAGCAGGCAACGCGTTCCTCGGCGGCTTCGCGATGGGCTGGCTGGAGACACACGACTTCGTGCGGGCAGCGGCATATGGCAACGTCGCTGCCAGTTTCGCTCTTGAGGTCGTAGGTTTACCTGATGTGGCTTCTTGTGATGCGAAAAGCAGGCTGGCAGAGTATGAACGTCGTTTGTAGATTGTACAGACCCAAGACTACACCACTGCTGCACCCAGGCTCGGGGTACGACACAGCCTTGCTTACGGTTGCGTGCCAGAGGCGGTTGGTAGTCAAACAATACGAAAGTCTATCCAATTGCCATCTCCTACGAACCCTTCTTCTCCGCCTCATCCACCATCCAATAACCCCCCAACTCCTCGAAAAGCTCGTTGATCCCAGGTATAAGGTCATCCATCGGCTGCTCATCTACACCCTCAAGTCCCATGCAATGCCACCCTCCCTCCACGCCCTCGATCCCGGTGCCTCCCCATACGCTCTCCTGCGGGAACGCAAAGTCCTCGGGATACTTACTCTGCTTGAACTTCTGGAACACGCCCCCTCGCTCCCTGAACCACTTCAATGCGGGAGCTTTCATGCCCTTGAAGTACCCGCGATGCAAGAAAGCCATCTCGCCATTATCGGGATGGGCTTGGATGAATGTATGACCGCAGTAATTCCCATCGTGAGATGTGCCGCCGGATGTGAGCCATTTCGATGGCTTGCCATAGGGCGTCTTGAGCGCATGCCACGCGAAGCGGAACATATCCTTATCGCCTAGGAGGAGGTGCTTGTAGTAATCCTGCTCGTTGAACCAGGCTGCCAGCTGCAAATGGTAGAAGAACTTCGCCTTGTTGACGAGCATTTGGCCCGACTCTTGCTCGTACTCGGCCGGGTTGCAGAAAGTGCGCGTGATGGCCCAGATTGGGTTTTGGTGCCGCGTGCGCGCGATATCAGGCCAGAATACTGTGCCGTATTCTTTGTAGGTTGGCGCTTCGAAGAGGTCTTCCGGGAGGGTTAGGGGGATGTTATCGGAGTCTAGGAGCAGGAACTCGGAGAACAGCGTGTCTACCACAGCGGCGGTTTTGAAGTGGTAGTGTCCGTAATTCCTCTCCGTGGGGCCATGCGTCTTCCAGAAGTTGTCCGAGGCGCTCAAGTCATTGTATCGAATTCGAGGGTATATAGCGTTCAGGAACGCCTTACTCTCCTCGTTCATCTCGTCCTCCCAAAAGTGAATCTCCACCGGAAGCTTACTACCCAGCCTCACCAACTGCCTCATCAGAATCGCCACGCGCGGGATCGTATCGCCATGTCCTGCCAATGTCACGATTCCCCTCCCCTTATGTTTCCCCTTGACACTCTCCCATGGCACAAGGTCGTTCGCGACAAACTCATGCCACTCCTGCCGCCTCGCCTCAGTCTGAGCGAGCGTGGACTGGTTCGCAAACCAATCCTGATCCGGACCCCATTGGAATTGCTGTTTCCTGTAATCCTCATCGTTCCAGAAGCACGTCCGCTTAGCGTCTTGCACATCTAGCGGGCTGAGCTTCGCGACCTGGAAGAAATGCGGCTTGAAGTCATCCGGCGTCTTGAAATGGTGCGCAAAATCCGTGACGTGGGTCCCGCTTGAAGCCGCTGCGGTGCTGTGCGAGGACTTGGGCGGGAAGTAGTTGGTGTATGTATCGTGGATCGCCTCTCGATGATGCCTCGGGAAGATGGCGAGAATCAAGATGACCAGTATAACAGAAACAGCGATCGGGCGCTGCCAGCGGCCAAGGAAAGATGTAATCGGGGTCATCGTGATGGAGCGAGAGGATGATGCCGCCGCCTAACGACTCTGTGCACGCATGCGAATAATTCTGTCAAAACATGTCGAGGAGACAGTTTACTACATGGCGCAAACCATCAGGATACAGCCCAGATGCCCCCTCTCCCTGAGTCTGACCATTAACGGTGGCTTCGTCTGGTCCCGCTGAGGTGGAGTCGCGACGTGAACTCTCCCAGACGCGGAGCGCCACATGTCTGAAGCCGAGGCAGCTTGGCAACGATTAACGCAGGGGGATGATCTGCAATCTAAATGCAGATCCTCGGAGGCCGCACGAGCGTGGCGTTTGGGGTCTGAGGTGAGATGAGACGTCGCTGTCAAGGCTGTATATGCCGGGATGCATGTATGGACCGCGATGTTGTGTTCGAAGCTCATAGTGCATTGGAATGTATCATAGGTATCATCGCATCTTCAAGCACAACGTCCACCCTCTCTGGTCAAGCCGTCGCATCATAGCAAAACCCACCATCTGCCCGATCATCTCATCCTGCTGCCTGTCATCAAGTCGTTACTCCCCTCTGCGGCGCCGCTTCCTCCCACTCCGCCCACTCTCCCTATCACTCTCCCCTTCTCCGCCCCCCGCCCCCATGATCCCCTTGAGCAGCTCCCCAGCCCCACCCCTCCCACTGAGAAGCGCCTGAATGCTATCCGCAAGCTCATTCCCACTGCTCTCTTGTTTGCGCTGTCCGCGTTCATCAAATCTCGCAGGCATTTCAACAGTACTGTCAGAGTCATCCTCATGCGGCGGGTGATCGTACTTGTCGCGGAAGAGAGATGGTGAGTCGTGCGCGCCGTCGTTATCGGGGCGCGTCGTTCTGTGGTGATGGCGATGGCCGTCGGGGGAGGCTTCCACGTCGGCGTTACGGCGGCGGCGTCGTTCGCGGGAGCGGGAAGAGCGGTCGTCGCTGGAAGTGCCTGTCCTACGAGTATCTTCTGGGGAGATAGCGATATTGGACCCGAGATCGAAGCGGACGCGACTCGTTGATCGAGCGCGAGGGGTGATTACACCATCTGTGAATGATAAGTCAGCATCCACGTAACGCAGGTGAAATATATATGTCATCGTCGCGCTCCAATCAGTCCCGGGTGCCGTTGGTAGACATACCCGCATCCTGATCCTCGCCTTCACGACCAACATTGACAACGCCACCGCCAGCAGCAGCAGCTTCCACCCCTCGCTGCTGCGCAGGATCCGATACATGCACTGGAGAGCCACTCACATTTCCTGGATCACGGTCGCGCCCGCGATGTCTCGCCTCCTCCGCCGCAGCATCTTCGCGTATCTCATGCTCGCGCTCACGCTGTGCAGCAGCATCCTCAGGCGCCGCGAAGCGGCTATCGCCTGCGAATGTGTCTTGACCGGGGTAAGGCGCGCCGAGAGTGGCATCGCTTTCACCATATGCGCCTCGTGTCTGTTCGTAGGGGTGTGTAGTACCGGTAGCAGGGTAGTCGGCTGGGTTGTAAGCGGGGTACGGGCTGTAGTTCTGAGCTGCGGCAGTACTATCACGATTGGAAGCGAATGGGTCAGCGTGCGCATTCGCGTATGCTGGATCTGCTTGCGCTGCATTCGGAGGTGGTGGGAAGTGCATGCCGCCTGGATAGGAAGACTGTCCGCCTTGGCGATTGTATCCGGCGTCAGAGTGCCGCGGTGCGATGTAGCCGCTCGGGTGGTCGTAGTCGCTGTATGTTGTGTCGGTGTAGTCGTCACTTCGTCCTAGATATTTGTTAGTGCTGCCTGTGCTGAATCTCACGAATTGATAAGCATACTCCTCCCATCTTTGGTTGCGCGACTGCGACTACGCTCTCTTCTCTTACTGAGCTCATGCGCGCCCAGAGCAGCAGCGCCAGCAAGACCGGCAGCCTCTGCACCAGAGACACCTCGACTGCGACTCCTGCTAGAGTGTCTGCGCCTATTGTCCGGACTGCTTCCGCTCGAGTGACCCCTTGAATGGCCTCTCGAATGCCTTCTGCGATAAGATCCGGGCTCCTCGTCGCTGTAGTAAGCACGATCTCGATCAGGGTGAATAGGATCGGCGCCGTAGGCTACGTAGTCCTCATCAACCCTGTGTCTGTCACGCGCAGCATAAGGTGCAGGGACGGACCTACTCCTTGACCGGCTTCTCGAGTGCCTTCCTCTCCCTCTGTGAATCTCACTATCGATGATTGCAGCCTTCTTCGCTTCCTTGTTTGCCTTGTTCTTCTCGTACAGGCCTGCCAAAGCAGCACCTCCAAGTCCGGCCACCGCGATGGGCGCACCTTGTTGTATGCGACTGCGAGATCGGGACTTACCACCACCACGACTCTTCGATCGGACGTGGTTGTAGATGCCAGCTGCTGCAGCACTGAGCGCGCCAGCCTGTGCTATGCGCTTGTTGCGGTGTTCCGGGTTTCGCGCTGACTGACTCCGGCTCCGACTCCTATAAGAAGACTCTGACAAGTAGCCAGTGTCCCTGCTAGCAGCACGGCGTCTTGACCGTGACCGTCTGTCATTGCCCTCTTTCACGATGATCGTCTCGCCCTTGTTGCCCTTGTTCTTCATCAAAGCGTAGCCCGCTAGTGCGCCAGCTGCTGCGACCGCCGCCATACCACCGTACTGCCTGACCCGCGACTTACTACGTTCGCGCGACTTTGAACGGTGCTTGCGATGACGCCTTGACTCGTACGAGCTGCCCCTGGATCGACTGCGACTGCGAGACTCTTTCCTGAAGCTCTTCGCGCGACGAATGGCCTCGGCACCAATCGCACCAACTGCCGCGCCACCAATGATCGAGCGACCTCGTCCCCCTACGTCCTTTCCTTCTTTCTGACGATGACTGCGAAGAATCTCGGCACCCGCAACACCAGCAAGAGCGCCAGCAGCTAGATCGCGTTTGCGGTGACTCGATCGCGACCGTTCGCGCTCGCCTTCAATCACGCGCTCGCGACGAATATATTCGTAGCTGTCATCGCTGCTGGCCTGGGAAGCGCTGTCTCGCGGTCTGATGTCATCTCGTGGTGCGCGCTCGACCTCGCGTATGCGACGCTCGTAGAAGTAATCCTCGTCATTCGCCTTGTTCTGCACTGTCAGCGCTCTGGACGGTGCTTTGGAGACAACAGTAGCAGGGGCCGGTGGATCGTCTCTGCGGACCATCGACATCTTCTCTTCGCGCACCTCATCTCGCTCAATTACCTCGTACTGTGGCTCCTCACGCCGAATGACAATCGGCTGTGGTTCTCGGCGTTCGCGCTCGATAATGATCGGCTGCGGTGCTGCAGACTCTCGGATGATGATCGGTTGTGGTTGCTGGTAGTACTCTGTATTCCGCACATATCTTTCGACCTCGGGCTCCCTTTCGCGTTCACGTCGCGGAGGCGAGTATGATCGCTCTCTCTCGAACCTATATTCGCGCACACGTTCTTCGACCGGCGGTTGTGGTGCGCGGACTGTCTCGCGCTCTCGCTCGACAAAGCGGAACTCGCTGCGTGAGTCCGAGTGAGAGTGGCGGTCGTGGTCATCCCGCTCCAACACACGATAGGAAATGTCGCGGCGCTGTGGGATCTCTCGTTCGCGCTCTCGTTCAGTCACTCTCTCGGTGACACGATACTCGCTCTCTTCGCGATGGCCGCGATCCCTTATATCTCGATCACTGGCGCGATAGCTGACTTCAGTCCGTGGAGGTGGATCCTCACGACGCTCTCGCCGCACCATGATCTTGTCTGTCTGCACGGCATCTTCATCGAAGGACCGGTCGGGGACTTGGTAGCGTTTTACTGTGGTGTACGATCGTTTCTCAGGCTGCCAGTCGTCGTCGCGATCGCGATCCCGCTCGCGGTAGACAACCCGCTCGCCGCGGACTGACATTGTAGTGATGTGATGTTGATGCTTGTGGCCGGGGCGTTGGTTGAGTGGGGTTTGATATTGGGAGCCTTGCACAGTAGCTCAGCAAGGCTGGCAGTGAGTGCGCCGCGCGGGTAGATGCGCTGGCTTGTGACTGCAAGAGTGGTGCGACCAGCGGGTGGGATGCGACTTCTAATCGATAGTGGGATGGAGCGACGGCAGGCACGCGCCCACGGCGTGTGGTAGGAAGGCTGAGCCCGCCGGCAGCTGCTGCCCAAGACCGGTGACGTCGCTGGCGGCAGTCGAAGTGTCTTGGCGGATGTTTGGGGCATTGACTTCCAACCTCATGATCTCTCTTTGCACGACTGCGCCGACATTGTATCGTACAATGCAATTTTCCATCTACTATGTGCGATTCACACGTTACGAGTGACCACTAACCAACACCAGCCCATGCACAGCAACAAGACGAACCCGACCGTCGGCTCCTGCAGCCTACGAGTGGCTGCATGATAGATGCAGCCGGTCGACCATGAGCTCAGCCTCACCAGCAATCCAGCTCTGGTCGCTAAGGTAGGTAGAATGCGCTCTCTTATTCCTTGTCTCCTATCATCTTTTATCTCTGCACTTTGATCTCGCAATGTCTGGCCTCACAGCATCGAGCGCGCCAGGTCTTTTCCTTACATGTATCGATTACTTCGAGCTTATCCAGCTCGGCCGCAACTTCAAGCCAGACTATGCCTCCTGCGCCATCCGACTAGAAGCTGCCCACATCCATCTCCTGCGGTGGGGCAAGGCAGTAGATATCACCAACGCCGAGGCCCTGCAGGCAAAGCTCTCAACATACAGGGAAGAAGATGTCGGATTCGTCAAGGAGCTGCTCGAAGAGATCAAGGAGCAGTTCGAACGAGCCGAGAAAGACTCTGTCTCGTTCAAGAAACGCGCAGCTCGGAACGCCGATACGAGCTCCAACACTGAGACCGAGACCCTCGATCCGAGCACAGAGATGCAGCTTGCATCCACAGAGCACATCACCGCCGGCAAAGCCATGACGAAGATCAAGCACGGCTACGCGGAAGCACTCAGTGTGGCGACTGGAGTTCATGACCGGACAAGATGGGCTCTCTACCAACAGAAGAACCTCGACACCCTCGTAGACGAAGTTTCAAAGCTCGTCACCGAGCTCGAGAAACTCTTCCCAGCCATCGACCCAGAGATGACGCAGCGCGAGGACCAGCTGGCTCGAGATGAAGTCGCGACACTGGACGACACTACCCTCGAGCTGCTGCCGGCGCTACTAGAGAACACCGACACAGTCTTCACGGCAGCTATCAAGCGTCAAGAAAACGCGCGTGGACTCGATATCCGAGACGCCAGTATCAAGGGCGATGGCACGGTGCATCTGGGCAACGAGGACACACCGGACTACCAGCACGACCGTGGTAGTAACATCAGTATCGGCAGTCTCAGTGTGAATGGCAGTGCTAAATCACACATCGGGCACAGCATTGAGTACACTAGGTAGCGTGGCATCGCTATATTCAAACTACGTAACCCTATACCAGCACTTTACTATGGCTGCGCTCGGACCGAAGAATTGCACGGTGGGACCGCGCTGCTGATCGAGCACAACCAACGCTCCTGATCCTATCCGACCCGCGGTCCTACTCCTTCCACAAAGATCACCAGCCGCCTCCAGCTCTCAGCTCCGCGATTCTACACACGCATTGTCATCCGGGTTGCGTGGCATAGCGCCCTCAGCCTTCGTCGCCAGACGCTTTGTCCCTATTGTGACACCAGGGTAGCTGTTAGCGCGGAGGCTCTCGAGTGTGCGGCAGGCCCTCTGACCCTGAGGCGCACATAGACGTAGAGACAGCTCTATCACCCGTAGAACTGGTGCTGGGATCATGGTGAGGCGGTCTGACGCCGTCGAGTTTGCCGACGATAAGTAGTCCGAGTAGCAGCCATCGGAAACGAGTGTATTGCACCCCATTAGAAGTCAGCTTTTGCCCCTACCCGCGGAGGAGTTCATCTTACTCAGAAACATCACGCATACCACCCAGTTCCTGTCCCGTCTCCATGTCCTCTTTACTCTGACATCCGCCATTCCCCTGCTCCCCCGCGCCCCCATCTGCGTCAAAGGCCTGGACTGAGGTCGTCGTGGGTCAGTAATCGTAGTGCGGAACCGAGACCTCTCTCATCTTCTCGTACCTAATGTTCATACTTTTGCAGTGAAGTGAGAGAATCAAAGACAACATCGTGGGATTCGAACTCGGCGATCAACAAAAAATCATGCAAAAGGGAAGGGTCGCCCTCTGCGACATCTGCTCCACTGGCTTGTGGTCTCAGCTACTTCCCTGTCTGAACACCTCTGAATACAGTATATAAAGCATGCTACCTGAGTGCTCGCAGCTACCACGGAAAATTGATCGGATAGGGGCATGGCGGTAAAGATCGTCAGAGAGAAAGATAGGTCTGTGAGGGCACACCGAGTGCGTGATCTGGATATCATGTGTGTGAGTGTTTTACATGTATCTGTTCCACTACTATCAGTACACTCCCCGACCACCATAACTTGGCTACGGTGACTTCTCCCAGTCAATCTTGCCGCTTCGAACGGTGGCGAAGCTCATACTCGTCGACTTCAGATTCGCAGCCGGCGTGCCTCCCAATGGTGAGGCGCCAGCTTCGCCAGCAGATGTCAAAGATGTTGCTGGAGGCACAATGCCGGCCGGACTGTCGGCGATCTCATTGACGTCTCGGGCGGTGAGCACGTCACGCAAGGCGCCACCTCGAGATTGTATCAGAATGGTGACTGGACCGCGGAAGTGTAGGAAAAGCTTCTGCATGTCAGTCATGGACTCTGCACCACATCATGCACTCGATCATACCCGATCACCCCATATCGTCCGTCGAGCTGTGGTTCTAAGCGCATACGAAGTATTGCTAAGAAACCTCCAGATAGTCGTCTCCCGCATCGTCCGCCAGAAGCGCGACTCCGAGAGCCACGCAGTCTTCGGGATTTGCAACCTCAGCAGATTTGCCTTGAAGCGATATGGCTGTGGCGCGTTCGGCATCTGGCTGTACGCCACCACATTGCTGGGGTGCAAGACGTACTCCTCGCCAGTCTTGAGCGTGACTTGGTGTATTTGGCCACGGCCACTCAATGCGAGAAGGCCTCGTCCGGTGACGTGTGTATTACCCCAGTGTGCTAGACTCTTGGTCCGTTAGTCTGTTGTCGGTAGTGCACAATAAACTTGAAGCTCACCATCTTCGTGTTCACCCTCGGCGACAGACTCAATGTATGTCCCGTCCACGCCAACAACGCATTACGCTGCGCTATGATCCAGTCGAGCCGCCCATCAAGATGTACCACTACCATGGACGTTATGGCCGACCGTGTCGCGATCAGGGCTGTGTAGGGTGTACTTGACGTGACCTTTTGGTAGACGAACGGTACGCCGAGGAAGGCTCTTCGAAAGGGCCCAAGTAGGGACAGAGTCGAGACGGCATCTTCGGGCTTGCCATTGAAGCCCACCAACGTGCCTTTGCGGGTATACAGGTTCTGAGAGGCGGAGATGGAGGCGGAGAGGAGGGAGAACGGGCTGCTTAGCACTTCGAAGCGTGCATCTAAGTCTTGTTAGTCGTTATGCCTAGCTCGGCAGAATATGGTAGTCATACCGGCGCCTGTTGTGCTCGCGCTGCTGGCATTGGCCGGGCTTAAGCTCTGGGATGGCTCGGTGGAGGAGGGCGTCGGGCTAATGTGGACGGAGCGGCGAGATGGAGCATTACTACGCCTCAGGGTGTGTCGGCATGATGCGCATGCGGGCTCCAATATGCGATGCCGCATTGTGTATGCCTCTCCTCATCAGGCTCACGATGAGTTCGCGTAGAACGCTTTTTGGTACACGCGGATTTACCTCGGGATTACATACGGGATGTACTTTCCGCGACCGTGGACCTCACCGTGCTAACTCCTTCGCTCCTTCTTTTGCCCCAAAGGCTTCGGATTGCCATAGCAATGAAGCGCCGCTTACTGTCAAATACCATGGCTTTGATGTACGGCGTGCGCACGTCTTGCTCTTCGTCTCTGCGCAAGCATCTTGCGCTGCTGGCAGCATGATCGCCCGTGCCATGCACACACGGGATGCAACCGTCAGGGATCATGTAGGCAGCACTATATGTCTCCTTTGCCTGCTTCGCCTTAGCATATCCTCCCGTCGTTCTCTCGCGAGAAGGTAGAGACGACATGACCTTTTTGCAAACAACCCAGGGACCACTGACTTCACCACAGGGATCATGACTGCAGCAGATACACCGTCACAAGCTGTCGGAGCAGCTGTCAACCCGCTGGATGTACCTGCACTCGACACCAGCGATGATCAAGCCCTTCGAGCCCCATCCCCATGCGACTGGAAGGCAAGTCTCGAGGTCATTCACAGACCTACCAGCCACCAAACCTTCTCACTACCAGGCGGCCGCTCTCTTGGCTACGCAACTTACGGCGCCGAGACTGGCCCCACAATCTTCTATCTCCATGGTCTCGGCGACTGTCGTCTGACAGGTGCCTGGTATCACGACGCAGGACTCGAGTCCGGCGTCCGCATTGTAGCCGTCGATCGCCCTGGCATCGGTCTCAGCGACCAACATGTTGGTCGCACTGTGCTCGACCATGCGGAAGACATCCGTCTCCTAGCGCGGCACTTGAAGGCTGCGACGTACAGTGTCATGGGAGTTAGTGGGGGTGGAATCTACGCTCTAGCATGTGCTCATGCTCTCCCCGCTGACGAGCTGAGAAGCGTGGCTGTCGTAGCCGGCATGGGCCCTTTCGATCTAACAATGTCACACTCCAACTGGACGACGTATACGTTCTTCAATATGTCCAAGCTCCTACCTTCGATTATTCGCTGGGCATACTCCAAAGAGCTGGAGCAGCTGAACACACAATCTTTGGAAGATTTTATCAGCACGACTCAGACTCGCTCTAAGGCATGGTACGTCCCCTACATCGGTCCCGACGCGAAGGACATGGCACTCATGCGGGACGATGACTTCGTCGCCTGCGTGTACGAGTCACTGCGAGAAGTCTGTAAGCACGGGATTGAGGACCATATGATCGAGAGGGAAGTCATTTGTGCGAGCAATCTTGGCTTCACTGTTAGTGAGATCAGACCTACCTTGCCGATCACGCTGTGGTACGGGAGAAGGGACGCAAGTCTGAGCCCAGCTGTAGGTCAGGCAATCCGCGATGCGATCGGTGGGTCTGCGAGGCTGATCACAAGGGATGAAGCGCATCTGAGTCTCGTGATCGGGTGCAGGAAGGACATTGTAGCGACTCTAAAGCAGCAAATGCTGCATGGCTAGTCGTCGGCCGAGTGAACTACTGTTGCGCAATACGCGTGTGAATGCTCATCTACACCACTGGCATTGCTGCTGTGGGCCGCCGCATCGACGTGAATGGGGAGATTTCTTGCACCTGCGGCTCAAGTGTCGGCGACATAAGGAAGCTTCCCGAAGACGATGGTAATCAAGAGCACGCAAAGGGACGTGACAAGCACCTCTCACTTGCCCAGAGATGTGCAGAAAGCGACGTGGTCTCGCGTCGTAAAACCGATCGACACTTCATGCTCGTCCTCCACATCCAACAACTCTGTCACGAATGCAGCTGGACCGAGATCTGTCAGCGCTGCCACCCTCCTCAGATCACTTGCTTCCAACCGCGGATCTGCCGATTCTCAGCGTCGAGCCCGATATCGACAATCACGACATCCTCAGAAGATAGTTCGCCTAGATACAGCCCGTCTGGACCAGCTTCGCCCAACTTGTGTGCGCTGATTCAGGCACACGAAGGCAATTCGAAACGTGACGGCGATCCGCCAGAAGACGCCGTGGACAAGAAAGCCGCCAACAATCTTGAGCTCGCTGGTCGCCAGGACGGGCACACCTTTGGCGACTTGCGAGCTGCTGCGAAGGCGACAGACAGACTGCGTAAGGCCAAGGCTTGGTGCATCACTTCATTCCAGCGCAAGACCAAAAAGCTGGAGCATCGGTTCGGGATCAAATTTCGCCGCGGTCGGATGTCCAAGTGGGGCGCACACGCGTACTGTGACAAGGAGGTGAAGGCGATGAGATGAAGGAACTTTGGAGGAGCGTACGAACGCCCGGGAGATTGAGCAAGTGATAAAGATGCCTGCTTAGATGAGGGGAATGCCTGGGGCATTCACGGCACCCAGAAAATGGTACACTTCTGTTCGCTTTAGCTGAATTACCGTCGTGAGACAATCGTGCCAGTCTTGTTCTGACCACAAGGAGTGCGTGTGAAGAAGTAAACAATCGCAAAATGCAGCCCTATAATATCCAATCGCTCACATGACTGCATGGATAGCACACATGTCACCATGTGAGTCCATCAAGCCCGCGCAACGTGTATGTCCCACTTCTTGATCATTTTCTTGGAGTGACCACTTCAATCATGAGGTGCTTGAGAATATCTGAGAAAGGACAAGACCTCAGTGTCGTCGAGGCGAAATTGAGCGCAATGATATTGACGAGCGAATTTATCAGTTGGGCTGTTGGGCAGGTTCGGGAACAGCCGCACGGCAAATCCTGATCTAAGCGCACGCCCTACAGGTCAATGTGACTCTGAGCAATAACCTTGGAGCCCACAACGAATAGTGCGGCGAGATCGGTGGGAAGTAGCGAAGTGACTCGTATCGACTGGAGAGCGCTAGACATGCTGGTGTAAAAGATAGACGGTCGACAACTCTTGCGTCTCAAGATCTCCAATAACCGTTCCCAATGGCTCAGAGAAGTCCCACGATCAAGCGAGTCTGCTTGAGCCTGTCGCAGTATCGATCGTACTCTGCACCAGCCGAGCGCTCGATACCAGCCGCCAAACAGAAGTATGTGCCAACGACAGGTACATATCCGAAAGGCTTCCTCGCGGGCAGCGCTTATGCTGGCGTGAAGGCGTCGAACACGAAATTTGACGATGTGGCCCTGATCATTTCCGAGAAGCCCTGCCCAGCTACTGCCATTTTCACGCGAAATCTCTTCAAGGCGGCACCTGTCACTGTGTCAAAGGACTTGCTCGAGCAGCGACAGTCAGAGGGCTTCCGAGGTGTAGTTGTGAACTCTGGCTGTGCCAATGCTGTCACTGGTATCGAAGGGCGTGAGAATGCCCGAGCTATGTCGACTGCAGCAGACGCCTGTACTGGAAGTGCAGCTGAGGATGTGCCTCAGACACTCGTCATGAGCACTGGAGTCATTGGCCAGCAGCTCCCAATCGAGAAGATCACAAATGCGATACCAAAGGCTCACGCGGCACTTGGATCAGATCATCAGCACTGGATGAACGCTGCTCAGGCTATATGTACTACTGACACCTTTCCGAAGCTAATCTCTCGAACCTTCACGCTACCCTCACACCCAGAGACTACCTACAGCATTGCGGGCATGACGAAAGGCGCCGGCATGATCCATCCAAACATGGCCACCTTGCTCGCGATCGTCTGCACGGACGCAGCCATACATCCGGAATCAATGCAGACCGTTCTGCGTGAAGCAGCCAATACAACATTCAACAGCATTTCCGTGGACGGCGACACAAGCACCAACGACACCGTAGCCTTCTTCGCCAACGCCGCCGCATCACCCGAAGGCGTGCAACCCCTAGCTTACCCTGAAATGTACAGTAAGAACGGCCGATTGAAAAAGAAGGATCTCAGGCCAGCCCCAAACACCGATCCAGACCACGTCGCCTTCCTAGCCGCACTGACAGACCTCATGCGAGACCTCGCTAAACTCATCGTGCGCGACGGGGAGGGCGCGACGAAGTTCGTTACAATCCGCGTGCGTTCGGACAAGAACATCATGGTAGCGAAGCGCGCAGCCGTAAGCATTGCCACGAGCTCGCTGGTGAAGACCGCGCTGTATGGCAAGGATGCCAATTGGGGACGTATTCTGTGCGCGATCGGGTACGCGCCAATGCTCATGGACTCGCCCGAGATTCCGATGCGTAGCAATCCTATTGGCTTTGAACCGGGGAACACGAGCGTGAGCTTTCTGCCTACGGATGGTAGTGAAGAGCTGAAGCTGCTTGTGCGTGGGGAGCCGGAGAAGGTCGACGAGGCTCGGGCGAAGCAGATATTGGAAGCGGAGAACTTGGAGATTCTTGTCAACCTCGATGATCGGCCCGAGCGAACGGGTCATGAGGATCAACGTGAAGCCGTATTCTGGACTTGCGATTTCAGCCATGAGTATGTGACTATCAATGGGGATTACCGGACTTGAGAAGTCAGCATTGAGAGGGTGAAAATGTCATAGACGAGGTAGAGCACCGATGCGAGCATCTGGAGCCTTAGCGTAGCAAGGCAGACTTTGTGCGAGACAAGCGTGCTCGAAAGTTATCAACGTATCTGGGTATAGTAGTTCCCTCCCAACGAAGTCCCAGCCCTGGCGCCAATTGTGTGCGCCAACGATTGCAGCCTCCGCTCAGTCTCAATACTGACTGACCTGACTCTCGCTCAATGCACTCCTCTTCAGAGGCGGAGGTGGAGGCGGCTTCTTCGCACGGCTCGGCGGTGGCGGGGGCGGCGGTTTGCGTCCATCAACCCAACTCTGTCGTCTTTGGTTCGAAGGCGCGAAGTCAGACCCATCTGAGTGATGCTCGCTATGTGAGTCGTCGTCGAAGATATTGCCACCACTGTTACCTCCATACTGTGATGCGGGTGCCTGAGTGTTTCGTAAATTCAGTCGTGCAGCTGAGATCGAGACGCTATCTGCAGTGGGGACTCTAGTGAGCCGGGTCATGCCACCCGCTGGACTGACATCTCGTGCAGACGGTCCTTCGAAATTAGAGTTCGTCCTGCTGATAGTCGGGCGTGCAGGCATCTGTAAGTCGAAGCCAGGTAGCTCACGGCGAGGTGAGTTCTGCCCAGACGGGAGACGAGAGCTGATGCGTGCCGGTGCTTCAATGACTGGCTCTTCGGCTATGCGCGAGAAGCGGTCTGTGTACGATGTCGCTGTGTTAGAGCGAGATCGGGTGCCGCGACGTGCAAGCCCGTTGACTGGGGAGGCTGTGTCGGAGCGTGACGGTGCGGTAGCACTGGGATAGATGTTAGCATCGTGACCACGATATTACATCCGAAGCAGAACAACATACGCCGGCCATTCCCTCTTGACCTGTAGCAACACCTCCCGACATCGGTCATAGTACGTCAATTCTGCCTCCAGAAAGCTCGACAAATCCGCAATACTATCCGCCTCTGCCTCCTTGATATCCAACATCCGCCTATACACATCCTCGCTGCTCTCCTCGTACTTGGCTTTTTGGCTTCGCAGTTCCTCCTCAGCCCTGAAGTCTTCCTTTTTCATCTTCTGTACATTGCGCTGCGCAGTATCATATGCAAGTCGTCGGCTCTCCAATTTAGCCTTGGCTTTCTGATACTCCTTCATCTGAATCTGCGAGCGCTCGACGGACTCCAGCCAGCTGGAAGTCGCGTTGGCTACATATGTCTCTTGCACGCGCGCGAGCCGCTCATTCGCACGGCCGAGCTGTCCCAGGCATTGGCCGAACTCAGAGTCCGGCTCGAAGTCGTCGCCGTGGCTAGCGAGTGTGCTGCCAAAGTAGCCGATTGGCAATTGCTTCTCCCTTCCCTCGCCTTGATCACGTCGTGAGAGCGACTTGATGTAGGCGTTCGAGCACAGCCCAAGTCGGTCCATGCCTTATCTATTGTCAGCAACCGACACCACATTTCCAGAGCACTGGAAAACACACCATCGTTCCGCAGCGTCATCTCCGTCTCCAACGACCTGAACTCATCGCCCAAATCTGTCTTGCTGCCATCCGCACCCAAGCGTTCCCGTCCCCATTGCTTGAACCGGTCGAATTTCTTGTTGACATTCATGTCGGCGCTGCAATCCGAAGCTGGTAGTGGTCACGTATCCCTGTCTCGCTACTACAATTCATGCAAACATGTCCAAACGAGTGTGGTGTTGCAGCGTTGCGAGAGTGTTGGGCACAATAAATTGGACTTCATTGAATGTGGTCTGGCTCAACCCCATACTTTGACCCCTCGCTGACAGGGATCATGTGAAACGCCACAACGCCCAAGCGCTGTGTTTCATGTGCGGAATTGTGTTTGTAGTGTATGGACGAGACTATATGCATGTTGCGGGCTCCGACTTTGAAAGGGTGAAAATAGATTTGTCGGTACGGCCGGCTGCGCCAGGGACGCGAGCACCTTTATTGCGTCGTTCATTATACACAAGGTAGGTCATCATCGGCCAACGTGGATATCCGATCTCCCCCGGGGCCAGCAGCCCATGCCGATGCGATGTAATCTCGCACCTCGAACCTGATGTCCATAACACCGATCCACGTCGAAATCGTCCGATATGTGGCGTATTCGCTTTATACAGTCCCAGCGATACTCAGCTCCCGTATCTGGCCAAGCACATCCTCCACTCGCGCGTCCAAATCACCGCTAGCATACTGGTCTCTCGTCGATGCATCCAGGTACCTATAGGTAAGTGTGAGATACAGCAAGCAGGGTATAGGGAGGAGATCAACATACTGCTGCACTTGTGCCATCCGACTATATGCCTCCGCGCAGAACCTCAGCTGGATCTTTACCAGAGCTTCGAATGAAGGGTCAAGGTAGGGTACCCTGCTGAAGTCAGTAGATTTTACCTCATCTGTGAGAAATTTTCCAACTTACCGCAAGTCAATAAGTTGTGGCAATTCAGTAGTCAACTGCTCGTTCAGCTGTTCGTACCCGGCTTTCGCCTGTTTGAGCTCGTCAGCTTGCTTTCGCATAAAGTCCTCACGTACAGGCACCATGATGTCCTCCAGCTCGCTGGGCTCGAACCATGGAGCGGGACAGGAGCGAACACTGCCAGATGAAACGCGCGCCAACGTACCTCCGCGCGTTGAGGCGGAGGCTGAAGGCTTGCGTGGGACGGTGTGAGCGGAAGAGACATCCAGTAAGCGCATTGCTTTCACGCGTGAAGGCGATTCGGGCGGCGAGATGTCGGAGAGGGTAGGATGCGCCGTCTTGGGAATCTTGCGCCTTGGAATGGTGTTCGTAGTCGATGAGCGCTTGGCTTGTTGATGTTGGGCGATAGGACTCGTGCTCTCGTGACGCTGAAAGATCGCCTCGTTCGAACCAGCACCTAAGCGAGGTGACAGTAACGTCGAGCATCGCCTCAGCAAGCTCGAAGCTCTGTGCGAGCCATCCTCCTGACTCTTGTCGCGTGTTGGCGAAATCAGTAGCGGCTCCTCGTCCTCCAGCGCGTCCGGGGGTGCAAGTCCCAAACGCTGCCGAATGCCGTTGAGGGCTTTCGGCGGCGAGGGCATTGCGAGATCGAGCTCCGATTCGACAGTAAGAAAAGATGCAGTGCTTTGGCGCTTGACGCTCTTTCTGCGGGGGATGTTGGGGTGGGAAGCAGAAGCCGGGGAGACATGAAGAGAGTCGGGGGATCTGACCATTTCGGCTTCCTTCTCTGTGCGAGGAAGCTTGCCGGGATCTTTGTCGGGCTTCTCGGTGAGTTTGCGGACTCTTGTGCGGACTGAGTCGTAGTCTAGCATTTTGTGGTTGCGCTTCTTGATGCCTAGAGTTCTCGATCAGTAGTGTCACCAATCCTCGCATTGAACATCGCAACTTACACTCATTGATGTCCGGAAAGTAAGCACAGAATCGGTTGATAGGCTCCAGCACAGTCGTCCTGTAAATGAAGTCCATGAGCTCTCCGTACTCATCAATCTCAACCCTCCTCGCACCAGTGCACGTCTTCCGCCTCCCGTAGTTCATCTCCCACTCGATCTTCCACAGCTCCTCTGCATCCTCAACTCCCCTCTCATCATCCCAAGCATAACCCCTCAAATCAGAAGGTACTGACCTGTACGGCCCATCAAGCGCCTTCACAGTCTCCGCATCCAGATCCTCAACAGCCTGCTTGTAGCTCCTGCTCACGCCATCACTCGCGCCGCTGTCGCCGTAGAACGCATCGATCGTTTCTGCTATGCGCATCTGGGAGGCGGTCATGGCGCGCAGCGAGTCTAGGTAGCCTTTTGCTTCTTTTTGGAGGCGCAAGGAAGCGGATTCGAGGGTTCGATAACGGCGCTCTTCGACTTCGTATTCACGGTCGCTGGTCTTCTCGACGTGGCCAGTCTTCATCATCACTTGGGTGGTTGCGCGGCCGACATTCTTCTTGAAGCCGGACCACGACATGTTGGCGGAGGGTGGGGGATCTTACAGTCCAGTGGTGGTTGATGTATGGATGATGGCAACAGGGCGCAAAGAGCTGGGTAGTGCAATGTATGAGTGAAGAGGTTCGTTGCAGTGTTGCGGTAGTCACAGAGGTCGTAAGGCGTGGCTGAGTGAGTAAGGTTGACAGGTCTTGGCTGATGTCGCGAGGGTCGGCTACGCGTCTACGATGCACTTATTTGGGTAACATAAGGACACTCCTCTACCAGACCAGAGATTATGACGAGATGTAGAACACCAGTCTGCTTCGTGACGAAGACTGAGTAGAAGGCTGAGCAGGTGACACTTTCCGAGGAAGGCACAAAGGATAGTCAAGGAGCAGTCAATCGCATCTAAGAATCTATGTAAAGTACTGTACAAGAGCGTACGACCATGGTATATGTGCTAAACCAGCAAATCTCCTCTCCTCGCCCACCCTCACCAGAACATTCTCAACGCAACAGGCGCGTTCCAGTCGATGTTGTCAGAGCTCATCTCAATCCTCTTCGTAGTGGTGCCAAAAATCCTATCCCAAAGCCTAGTCTGTTTGCCGTAGCTGTGGCTGGACTTCCAGCCCTGACGATGATGTAGATCATGATCCTCAGTGATGAGCTCAGCGTCGAAGTACTGCAAGAAAGGCGTAGCTGTTGTTGCAGGCGTGTTCCACACCCTCAATCCACTGTGTCCCCAGATCTCTGTGAAGACGACATACTCGTGGCAAACCCACCAGTCGAAGAATCCCATCGGCAACCCCATCAAGCGCATTGTGCCCCAGGTAAGAAGAGGAATACCGACAATGTCGAACGCCTCTTGCACACCGTCGGCATACAGGCTGAGGAGTGGGTTGGGGTGCTTCGTAAGATGATGCGTGCGGTGGAATTGCCACAGCGTATCGGACTCGTGCATGCAGCGATGGTACCAGTAGAAGAAGAAGTCGAGAACGATGCCGTAGAGACCGATCTCCAATGGCAGCCAGAGCCAGGGCATCGACGCTGAGGGGAGCGCGGATTTGTTGTATGTCAGGGCGATACACATGAGCGGTCGAAGTGCGCCAGTGAGCTCAAGTGATCGCCAGACCGAAGTCGTGGCATGGTCAGGAACTTGGTCTCGCTCGTGCTTATCCCCGTCGAGGTGCCCGTACTGGTGGCCCAGCTCCCGAAGTAGACTTATCTCGTGAATGGCGTTGGCCTTGAAAGCGAGCATGTAAAAGACAGCCGCTGCTGCGATGTGCACCTGATAGCCCGTAGCCCTCGTGAAGAACTCTTGCGCGATGATGGGCCAGAAGGCATGTATGAGAACCCACTTGTGAGCTTGCGAATGTGGTACGTAGGGCATAGAGTCGGTTTTGGCGTGTACAGGTACTGCTCGCTTGATGTCGGTGGGATGCGCGCGGAGTACGTCCATCATCTTCTCCTGATGGCTCCATGTGCTCCAGTCCTTGTGTCGCCACGTCGACTTCATCGAATCTTTGGGGTTCCGTTCGATCGCACCCATGATGGCGGTAATCCGTGTGTGGCCCTTAGTGCAGTCGAATGTTCGCAAGTTGAGCAGTGCAAGACTTGATCAGTGTGAAGAGAGTTGTACGGTGTTGTGGTGATGGATGGAATTAGAAAAGAGATCCTGTCGTGGCCTTGTATGGGTTCATATCATCCCACGCAGGAATCTAGCCACACCACACTCTCGGCCTCAAGACACGACATCACACTGCCGACCAGGCACCTACATTCTTTTAACCGCCGTGATTGGCCACGCACCCAAGTAGACTCCAGATAGAAGTTCACTATACTGCGTGGAAGAGGAGTAAGGTTTTGGAGAAGTGGCGTCTGTCAAAGTTGCCTCGGTATTTTCGGACTTCAGATCTGAGACAGCATTTTGGTTGGTGGAGACTGTCTCAGCCCTGCACCAAGCATTGGCGACGATGACGGTAGTACGCGATCTGGCACAACGTACGCACCTAATCTCAACTTCGTCGCCTAGTGATCTTACTCGATTCAGCTGCCGACGTGCGAGCCTCGGTGCGTGCCGAGCATATTCGGGATGTGCTGAAACTGCTGCCATGTGAAAGGGTCTCCGTGGCATGGCATGCGCCTATGAGCTCGAGGCAACATGATAATGCTATACGAGTCCGGCCGTAAACACAGTCTTGCCACTTTGCAACTGCGTTGACGTGAGGAGTGACGGCGCAATGGAATCGTTCCGATGTCGTGACTAGAAAAGGGAAACCCGTCAGTGATGTCATTTGATATTGTAGTGTTATGTTGTCTGTGTTGCGTTGTAGTGAATGGGGACCGATCAACTTTTCTCAATGTCCACCCACGCAATTGACAGAAGAAGAGGCCCACTCCAGAGATGCGCGTGATCGACAATGCTAGTATAGACTGCACCGCGGCAGCAAATCGCTTCGAACGCTGCCTGGGAGAGACTTTGGAGAAGACTACGCTCTCGCTGATAGGTCAGGTACGTACATACACTCGCGGTGCGGAATAGAATACTGTCGTCGTCCCTACTCAGTCGCTGAGCGGCTCGCTTCATTTGTCACCCGCGTGCCGCCTCAGTGCTTGTGGCCGCAGTCCCAGCCTACAGCTTGACGCGCCAACTTCGCACGACTCAGCTCCCTCGGTGCTGGCAGCAGCGCGTCAATATCGAACTCGGGCGTAGCCGCGCGAACAAATTTCTTCGAGTGAACCTTCTTCGAGGCTGCTGCAAGCTGATCGAGCCAGTTTGCGAGACGGTAGCCACCCTTTGCGATCTGCATCTCCACCGTGTCGATGGTATCGGCGTAGTAAGCTCCAGAGAGCTCCATGCCCTGTACCGCTGGGACACCATCTGGGATGACTTCCGAGCAGACATACGCGTTGCCGTCGCGTGCCCAGATCATCGCCGAGGCTACAGGATCAGAGATCGTCGAGTCCTTGGTGAACCAGGATTTCGCTTGTTTCTTGTACTTGCCTTTCTGAATTTCCATGGTCAGGTTGGCAGCCCACTCCTTTGCGTCAGCAAGGCTGTAGCCGCCAACGAACTTCTCTGGGATCGACGTGTCCCAGGTAGCGTGGAGGTTGGTCGTCTTGTTGTTGAACTTAACGGGGATTGTGTTACCGCCAAGGGCAAGAGCCTCGTCATGCAGGGGCTCTGTATAAATGTCAGTGACGAAGTCTTACGGGTGACACAGCTTTGACTCACGGGTAATATCTCCGATGAAGTGGATCAGGAAGCGCAATGCGTAGTTGACTTGCTGTGCTGAAAGGGCTTGCGTCTGCTGGACACGCTGGGTGTAGTTGGCAATTGCGGACACAACACAGCCCGCAGAGCCACAGTCGCGCTCGTAGTCGACGTCGCAGGTCGTGGGTGGGTCATCCTCGGCATCGATGAAGTGGTAAGGCGCACTGAACTTGCCCTCGGCAGTGCTCCTGTATGAGTCGGCCCATGTGGCAACACCTGCAAGGTAGCCGGCGGATGAGTTGCCTGTGGCGTTGAGGATGTCGCGTGCCCAAGCCTCTCCTTTCTTGTCGATCAGGTTCTCTGCGATGTAGCCGATGGTGGTGTGGCCGAGCGAGCCCCAGGCGTGGGCGCCCTCGACAGCGATGAACGCAGTGGTGATGATAGAGGCACGCATCTTGACAGTGAGATGAAGTCAAATGAAATGGCAATCACCTTGATGGACAGAGCGGAAGGATTGAACATATACGCGAACAGATGCAAATTTCGCCACGCTTGTAGTCGCGAAGAGGTCCACCAGACCGAGTTCTGCACGACCGTGCCTGACAGAAGCAACTCATTCTTGAGCAGACTGCCCTATCAGTCTCTTCGCATAGCCCACAAGCCTGGCACTCGATGTCGAAGTGAAGCTTAGCCGGCTTGATGCAGAAGGTCGAATATGCAGGAACGGAGGTTTTGCCTCATGCTGTGCAGGTGCCCAGCCAGTGAGCATGGTAGATGGCGTTTCCACTGCGGCTCACTGTAGATCTCTGCTTTAGCTGCATCGCAAATCATGCAAGGCGTGCGCAAACGGCAGGCAATGATAGGGACACTGTCAGGGTGTCGGAGATGGGCGATGATGGAGAACCCGGGACGTTCAAGATGCAGGGTAGATCTGAGACGCGAGACCTGAAGTGGGGTGGCGGTGCATCGTCTTGGCACGACGCGCTTTCCGACAACATAGTGGCGCAGGCGGACCACCACCTCGGGTTCTAAGCACAAGCAAGGCCGACCACAGGAACTGTCACTACCACGTTGGAGGCAATCAACGCATGCAGCTAAGGAGAAAAGCGCGTCTCTGATCTGAGCGGCAATGCGTACGGCAAAGCGACCGTGAGGTGCTTGCACCACCACCAAGCGTACACCGGTAGCAAACTCCACCCCACCACCTGCCATGGCGGAGCAGACAGCGACTAAGCCCAATGGCATGTCGGCGGAGATCAGACAGCGCCTCGCCACGCGCAAAGCCAGCCAGCAAGATCTACGCTCTCCACCAGCACTCTCGCGCCGTCGCAGCTCTCTCATTTCGTACTCTAGCCTGGACGACATGTCGAGCTCTTTCGATGATCTTGTGAACCCCACGTCTCGACATCGACGATCTGCCACCGCTAGTGGAGAAGAATTCACGCACTGGCATTCGACTCCACTAGCATTCGCCATCCTGCCTGCTTTGGCTGGTTTGTTGTTCAACAATGGCAGCGCTTTCGTGACAGATGTGCTTCTGCTGGGCTTGGCAGCGGTATTCATGAATTGGAGTATCAGGATACCGAGGGACTGGTACCATTCTGCGCAGGCTGTTGGGGAGAGTCAGGAAGGGGACCTCGCTCCGATCGATGAGGAGAGCGAGGCGGACATCGCGGTGGGCTCGGAGTCAGACTCGTCACCCAAGCAGGAGGAAGGTGCTCCGGTAAAGACGACGCGGCACAGAGACCAGGCAAAGAACGATCTAGAGAGACAGGAAGTCTATGCCTTGCTTGCTAGCTTCGTGATGCCGGCAGTAGCAGCGTACCTCCTCCATGTCATTCGTGCACAGCTATCACGTCCATCGACTGGTCTAGTATCCGACTACAATCTCAGCGTCTTCCTACTGGCTGCGGAATTTTGGCCGACCCGGCAGGTATTACGTCTACTCACCGCGCGTACTCTGCATCTCCAGCGAACCGCAACAGGCCTTGATGACCCTTACAATGCAACAAAGTCTGGAATTCCGCCTGCAGAGCTTACAAGTCTGACCACGAGACTGGCGGAATTGGAAGCACGCTTGACAGAGTCAAACCCGGTGATGGCACAGAAGGCTGACATCGACACTTTATCAGTGCAGCTGCAGAAACGCTACGAGCCACGCCTTGAGGGGCTTGAACGGGCTGTACGGCGCTACGAGAAGCGCTCGGCGACACTAGCGATGGTAACCGAGCAGCGACTGCAGAGCTTGGAAGTGCGGCTGCAAGACGCTCTCTCGCTCGCAGCGGTGGCAGCACAGCACTCCCAAGGCAATGTAGTGACGAGCACATTCAGCACCCTGTTTGATCTTGCTCTATTGCCTGCGAAAATCGCATGGTCGTTCTGTGTTTGGCCACTCCACGTTGGCGAGCAGCTGTACGTACAGGCGAAGGCAATGGTTCTTGGACCTTCGCCCGCGCGAGCTCCTAGACGGCGTACCGACAAGGCTTCTGTCGGCAATGGCATTGAGGAACGTGTACGAGACGCGGCTGCGCTACGCAAGCCGCAAAGGTAGACATTTGGAGAGCATGGATTTAGCATGGCGTTGGGTGTGAGTGAAGGGTATTTTTGTTTATGTACAACACACGCAGGCATCTGAGCCGCTCCTTTAGATTGAAGAGGTATGATTGAGCGTCTGTCAATTTTTCTGCGCTTTGCTGTCGTTCGTCAGACTTTTTATCGCAGCGTCATCGGCCTCCTTGTCCTCCAGAGCTTTGATCTGCCCAGCATTGCCCTCGAGCCCGGCCAGGTTCTTCTGATCGCCTGGAATGATCATTTCGAAGACGGCATCAGACCGGATGACTGCATATTCGTAGTACCCGCAGCGGGCTATGGGCTGCACTTTCCCGATGTCAACCTTGCCATTCGTGATGACCGAGTCGGAGATGTGAACTGCTATCACACGGCCAATGACGATGTTTGTTGAGCCCGAGGGCGAGGAGCCTAATTCTGTCAGACCTAGATCGAGTACAGCAATCGATACAGACTTACCTGGCAGCCTCAGAGTCGTATAATACGAGCACTCGAATCTCACCGGACTCTTCTTCACCAAGCTTACCCCGATTAGCTTCGCCTCTTCCTTCTCGAGATCCGCCTTCTCGAACTCATCAACCTCTGGACCTAGTAGCTCAGCGGAAGCATTGACGGCTTCTCGCAAGTCCCAGGTTGCGACATTCCAGCCGAAGACTCCGGTCGTTTCGGCGTTTACTACGCTGTCTTTGCGGGTGCCGGAGGAGTTTTCATTGGCCGCGAACATGACATAGGGAGGATCAAAGGTGAGATTGTTGAATTGAGAGTAGGGGGCTAGATTATCGATGCCGGTGGGGGAGCGCGTGGAGAGCCAGCCGATCTGGAAGAGTCACGTAAGACAACGATTGTCTGCATATTTCGTATCTCCGCCAGGAGAATGTCGTCTAAACATGATTTGCGCATTGACTCGCGTCTATTGAGATTGTTGACATACCGGTCGTGGCACTACACATGCCTGCGCTCGCGATCAATCGTTTGGCTCCTGTTGGAGCGAGTGGCTTTTGCTGTACCTTGAACGGGTCCCTTGGCAAGCCATGTGAAGTTTTGCCGGGCTCGTAGAACACCATCGCAGGACTCGGAAGTGTGTTGAAGAGAGATTACATGTAATTATGGGAGGTGAAGGGCTGTTGAATGTATCTCTGAACCTGTGTTGCGCCGGAGGAGCTGCTGCCCCCACTTCATGCTCATTCTATTACCTTGGGAGTGGCAGAACGCGACGAACATCTTTCAATTTACACTTGACGACGATCTCGCTCATTGAGAACAATGAGCAAATCTTTGCCAACATTGACTTCGATTTTGCGCAGTACACATGCCTCTGCTGAGGACAGGTTCAAGAACCATGAATGGTGCTTTAGTTGTAAAATGACTCACAACGAGGGTGTGGCTGTGAACATGACAAAGAATGTTATAGTAGATTATACATAAATACGGGCGAGCGCTCATGATCTCAATCGCCGCGCTTGCAAGTGTCTTTGATCTTCAAGGCAGATTGTTGTCGCCGCAAAGATTCGAGAAATCGAGTGGAGTGAACATGGCCAGTGCAGCTTCCACTTCCGAGGCCGAGACAATTCGATCGGAGAAAACATCACCAACTACACGAAAGACACCTGTTGTTGAGGGACAGCGTAGTGGCGCGGGAGGCAACGTCGTACCTCGCGGTGCCGACCCACGACTGCGCCCTCCGATGCCTGCCGGGCGGAGTGTTCCCCTCCTCATCTGCAGCATCGGCAATCCAGGTCCATACCTCAACACTCTCCACAGCGCAGGACATACAGTCCTCAGCAAAGTAGCCGAAGCGATCCGTGCTCCACCCTTTCGCAAAGACCGCGCACTCGGCAATGGCCTTGTCAGCAATGCTACATCCCCTCATAGCGGCAGCCAATGGGTGCTTTGGCAAAGCACATCACTTATGAATGTCTCTGGAGCTGGACTAAAGGCTGCGTACAATTCGTGGTCGAAGAGTCTACCGGAGGGCGAGGCTAAGCTTGTCGTGATACATGATGAGCTTGAGAAACCGCTCGGTGCTGTCAGTGTCAAAGTCAAGCAAGGCGCCAGTGCAAAGGGTCACAACGGGCTGAAGAGCATATTGGCTTCTATGGGAGGCAAACCTTTCGTGAGGATCGGCATTGGCATCGGCAGACCGATCAGTCGCGAGCCCAACGATGTCGCCGAGTATGTCCTGAGGAAAATGACGCCTGAGCAGCGCATGAAGGTGGAGGGTTGCGTTGAGGAAGTCATCAAGAAGCTGAACGATCTGGAATCGGGGTGAAGGCTACCCAGCCAGCCCAGAGACGCTCGAATGGCATGCAGTCACGATGTTGCGTAGACTTCGCCACGGCCGTGAGACTCCGGGGACATGAAAGCTCGCCGGATAGTCTGAATGTGAGGACAAGCCGACATTTCAGTGAGGCCGACCTTGGAATAGTAGGCGGTCCAGCCATAAAATCACAGGCTGAGGCAAATAAGCTGCAGTGGGGCGACCCGCCATCTTGGTAAACCCTCACTTCAGCTTTCTATATCCGACTTTTGGATCATGCAGGCACTCGTTTCAGTGCCGTCGAAGCATCGGAGACATCCGTATCGGATCGACAGCATGTTCTGCGCGAAATGATGTGCACCTGCGGCTTCGCACCCACAGTACGAAACCTATTCCTGAACAGCTATGGAATGTTACCGACGTCCAGATCTTTCGCAGCGGATACGGGCGCAACTATCACATCCGCTCATAGGAGTGTAGACATTGTCCCGCCGCGATCGTAAGTGGAACAAGCCAATATTGTCTCAACATGTGACTTCGACGATGTGCACACAATACACTCAAGAACGAAGTCGTCCACAGATTTACGATGCCAAGATCGCGCACACCGCAGGCATACATGGACACACTACCTATTCTGTGCCTCGTTGCGACAAGAGTCACAGAGAGCTACAGAGATCAGAGACGCCTGCGGCTCCTTGCGGACGCTTTTCATTCATAAAACGCGTTTACTCCGCTACGATACCACAAATCCGCCAACTTCCGCCTTGACAACGGTAAGGAAACCATGTTCAGACGTTCCGCGCGAATGCGCGAACATAGACAGGTCAAGAGTGAGAGGGGTCAGTGAATTTGACCTTGAAGCTTCCATGTCAGAACCCTTCATGAAGGTGGAGGCGATCTCATCGGCAGAATTGTTGTTGGGACTTCAAGTAGGTATATCCGTCTCTTTTCCCTTCTCAATTGCTGTCAATCGTTCATCCCAGATCTTACTCTTCGTATTGCTTCAAGATGGCGCGCGGTATCACTGCCGGCCTTCTCGGTCTGAGCGTGCTGCTCACGCAGGCGAGTGCTTTGCCCTCTCCTCAATGGAACGCGCCTCCCTCCAATGGGTGGAATGGCTCTCCTTCCTCACCAGGGAACGGTTCTCCTCCCCCACCAGGGAACGGCGCCCCTTCTCCTCCAGGCAATGGCGCCCCTTCTCCTCCCGGGAACGGCGCCCCTGCGCCTCCAGGTAACGGCGCACCTCCACCACCAGGAAATGGCGGCACATCTCCTCCCTGGAACGGCGGCCTCTCTACCTCGTCGACCAGCGTTCGCTCCTCTACCTCGACCACCGCAGTTTACACCACTTGGGGTGGCATATCTACTTCGTCCTCGAAGCCCGTCAACTCTCCGACCTCAACCGTGTCCTCCGCCACTTGGGGTGGCATATCTACTTCGTCCTCAAAGTCTGCCAACGCTCCTACGTCCACCGTGTCCTCTACCACCTGGGGTGGTATCTCTACTTCGTCCTCGAGCTCTGTGTCCTCACCTACCACAACCTCCGTCCCTTCTCCTTCCTCGACCTCCGTCCCCGTCCCGTCCTCGACCGCTACCAAGACCCCTGCACCCGGTTCTTGCGCCGCTGTCGCTGCTAGTGGTGACACGTACGTCGAGCCGACCACCGGCGATGTCTATAAGGTCCAGCCCTCGTATGACTACCAAGACAGCGACCTCGCTCCGATTCAAGTGAGCGCCTACTCTGGCTGCTTCAGTGCGTGCAGCACCTACTTCCCCTGCGTTGCCTTTGTCTACCTCGGTAGCGACAACGGTGGCAACTGCTATCTCAAGAGCAGAGCCCAGGGCGGTAATACCAACCCAGGGGCTTGTGCCGGCGCTCGTATCTCTGATGGCACTGGTCTCCGTACGTACATCAACCCAACCACGACCAGTGCTTCTGTGCCTGCCACTACACCGGCTGTGACTGCACCCTCTACAAGCGCTACGGCCGTTGTTGCTGGCTCTTGCGCCGCTCTAGCTGCGAAAGGTCCTTACTACATCTCGTCAACTGGCCAGAACTATACTCTACAGTGCGGCGAAGATCACAACGGCGGGGATCTACAGGGCGTGCCCATCAACAGCTTCGTCGACTGCACTACTGTCTGCGACAAGACTGTTGGCTGCATCGCGTACTCTTACACGAACAACGGTGGCTCTCAGACTTGCTACCTCAAGTCCGCCATCACCCATGGTGGTATCAGCCCTGGCGTCGACTATGCCTACAAGAACCAGTCAACCCCACAGTCTTGGACTAGTTCTTCACAGCCATGGACTTCAACCACGTCACAGCCATGGATCTCGACTACATCCACTGTCTCGTCTTGGACTGTGTTGCCTCCGCCATACATCACGACGACTACATCGTCCTCTGGCAGCTGGGTGACTGTCACTTCCACGCGGACTGGCTCCTCCTCCTGGGTCACTGTCACGGTTACCAGCAGTACCTCGTCGTCGCCAGTCAGCACTCCTACTAACACAAGCTCGTGGGCTTCCACGTCTACTACTTGCAAGCCGAGTCTCAGCGTTAGCGTGTCTGGCACTACTGTGACCGCCACGATCACGACTGTCCTGCCACCGCCACCGCCACCACCGCCGTCGACCTCGTCGCAGTCCGCTGTCACCACCAAGACGATCCTCACTATTCCTTGGCCCACCACAACGTCGAAATCGGAGTGGGCCACTAGTTGGTCCAAGGGGCAACCTGTCCCCACGTTTTACCCAGACCCGCCGGGCCCAGGACCGGCCGGCCCCATCGGCGGGTCAGGCGGCGCGCCGTCGTCCCCTTCGCCACCGAGACCAGGTCCTGTAGGCGGGCCAGGTAGCACGCCTCCGTTCCCTCCGACATCAGGGCCAGGTCCTGTTGGAGGGCCAGGTGACTGGAACGACAACTCACCACAATCCGGCAGTTGGTCATTCGGACAGTCCGGTCCGGGCAACTCCTGGGCAGGTTCAGGTTCCTCAGGCGGGTGGAGCTCGGCCTCTGCTGAGGCATATGACCGTTCCGACCGTACGAAAGGTGTGAACGTCAAGCGCACTATCGTTGGACCGCCTTCTGAACTGCCTCACACGAGGGACCAGCTGCCAGAAGGACTTGCAGCTATCTTATGGGTACCGAAGCAGATTTCTGCTCTGCCAGACTCCACCTTGGGTCAGAATTCGAAGATCGCGCCCCACCAACCCAGCGAGGATGAACTCAAAGCATTGCGCGACCCCAAATACGCCATGGACCTGTTGGTCAACGCCACGGTGGCGGAGGCCTCACGCAGCTTTGGTGAACAGGATGGACCATTGCCAACACTGAGTGAAGAGCAAGAGATGGTGTTAAACTACATCCGCGCCGCTCCGGACGATGTTGCACAAGCTGATCACGACCGCATTCAGTCTGCCCTGAAAGCTTACCGTGATGCGAACCCGGGCGAAGTCAGGGATGTCATATTTGACCCTGGCGAAGGAGAGAGGAATCTCAAGGAACATCAGCAGAAAGAGGATGCCTGGCCGGGCGCCGTCGTCACCCCTGAGTATGTCAAGATCATCGCCAAAGCGCTGAAGGTACCCAGTTCGCGCGCAGTCACCGAGTTCGATCGCTTGGCAGATGAAAAGGCGACAGAAGGAGAGCGCGAGGCCCTAGAGATCAAGTATGTCGAGGCACGCGCAGTTCACGATCTCTGGCACACCGACCCCGAGGATTTCAACCGCCTCGCTGGCGAAGTCTTCAAGATTAAGCGACAGCGGGCCTTCCGCGACGCGGAGGCTTACGACCCGCGCAGCGAGATGCTATCTGCCAGAGGTATCGTTTATGTCGTCCGCGAAGACAGACATGACCGCCAGCAGCATCACATTCCTCTTAGCGAGCCCAGCAAGAAGTATGATAACAAGTCTGGCGATAGGTTCGAGACGGAGGAGAAGGCACTCAAGGCTGCCGCAGAGGGATTGAAGAAGTGGAGCGATGAGAGGAAGGCGAAGGCGAAGGGCCGTAGAGTCATCCACCACAAGAAGCCCGGTAAGCAAACACGCGATGCTATCGCTGGCGTTCACCATTGCCCTTGGACTGACGACGAGTCATGCGACGCAGCTGAGATGTGGAGTGATCGAGACTGGTGAGAGGTTTGATGGCCCTCGCTGCATTCCTGCGTAGTCAGGAAGTGGTGGCACGGGTGGTTTGTGAGTCGAGATTCGAAATCCGGCTGGGACATGGGCGGAATTGGATGGACAGATTGATGGAGGCATAGGATGCCAGAGTGAGGATTAGATTGAGTATGCGGATCGCAAAAGCTGTAGAATTGTCGTATCGATTGGCACTTTACTTGGAATGACTGCGACGTCGAGTGCTCCACATGCGTATCACCGTCCACAGTATTCAAGTCCACCAACAAGCGTTGGACTGCTATACACGTCTGAAGGTCTTATGTCTCATCCGATTCTGATATGCCTCTTATCGGTTTCCAAGGGTCTGGACTTCTCGAAGCCTGCATGCAGATGAAACGGCGGTGCGGCTGAACATCGCCATTAGTGTCGTCGCTTGACCTCGACCTTGAACAGAGCGACCATTGTAGACCCGGCGTTATCTGATTATTCCTGTCTGTTACCAGAGCCTGATTCCAGCGGTCGTTGACTGATCTTAGCTGTGGCTGGAAGATAACCCGAGCCGCTTGACAACAGGAAGTCACCGTTCAGCAGCATACACATCACGTCGATACAGAGCACTACATATGACCGCAGCCACCCCAGCTCCAAGACTCTCTCCTGATGAGCACAAATATCTGATAACTGTCCAAGACAGGATCCGAGATCACAGCCCCTCCTTCCGATTCGATGGCAAACCAGGAGCACCACCGCCTCCGCCTCTAGCGGCTTGGTTTGGCTCACCCTCCGAAACAACAAGCATCAACGACATCCTAGAGCTCTGCATCGCAGAACGTGACAAACCCGCAGCCTGTGTGATCGAAGCAATCAACTTCCACTGGATTGCCAGGATCGGCCACTTTCTCGACATCGAGCCTGCATTCTTTGCGGAGTACTTTGTCAACCCAGCGGGCTCTGATCCATGGGCTGAGACATTCGATCAGTACGAATGCAAAGACAAGCCAGACGATCACTGTCGGTCGCGACATATCGATGGCGTATTCGAAGTCCGGCACCTCAGCGGACAGAGTGACCCTCTCACAGCACTACGAAACACAGCAACGAGACCGGCCGCAGAGCGCAATGCCTGGCTACCGGTGAACGGTTACGCACCTTCATGCACTATGCGGATATCGTACTGCCGGGTGACACCTCTGCTATGTGAGTTCTGAATTTACGCTATGCCACAGGCTAGACTGACAAATCCCCAGACCTCTTCCTTGTCGACCCCGAGCTTTCTGCTGCACCCAACACCAGTTCTCGGTTCGGGAAACACGACGGTCTCCGTCCAGGCAGTGGGCAAACCTATCTCGACCTCTGCCATGACCGCCGGCGGACAGATCTCCGTGTAGCATATTCCACCCGTCGCGGCGGCATCTTCCTGCCCCAACTTGTGACGCACCACGAGCACCGCCTCTATGATATCTTCTGCAGCTTTTTCTACCACCGCTGGCACTTGAATGTCCTCTTCAGCGAGCATATCAACAAGCACACAGCGATAGGCCGCGAGTTCCTGCTCCACTTCATCGCGACTTCGACCTGGCGAACAAACTTACTGACCATTAATCGTGAGATCAAGAAAGTCTCGTTCCGCGAACTCCGCCAACCCGTGCTTTCCACGAATACAAAGCTTCACGACCTCCGCGAAGAACTTGACGTCTTCACCACGGGCTTCTCCGAGATCTTCCGCGGTCGCTCCGGGCTTCGACGGGAACACGACAAAATGCTTCAAATGAACAATCCGGATCGCCTCAATAATCTCACCGAGTCAAACCCATTGGCGCACTTACAGGACACAATGAAAGATGCTCAAGAACTCCAGCGCTTCCTGATGGATAGTTTCCAGCTGCTGATCAGCTCTGTGAGTGTCATGGACATTAAGGACCAAGCGGCGCAGACCAAGATCTCACAGGCGCAAAATGATCGTGCGGCGAGGCTAACGCAATTAGCGTTCGTTTACGTGCCGCTGTCATTCGTGACGGGAATTTTCGGGATGAACATTCGGGAGATCAACGGTTCACCGGTACCGGCATGGATATGTGTTGTCGCGTTGATAGTTGTGGCTGTAGCGACGGGGGCGATATTCGGAGGGTACGAAGTGTGGAAGTCATTTGGCAAGAAGGAACAGCCAGCGAACGGCCAAGGAACTGTGACGCCTTCGCCGTCAACGCTGAGACTTGTCGACGTTGAGAAGGGACAGAAGCAAGCTTGAATAGACTTACCTACGCTCTTGACAAGACTCTGGAGATCTCTCAATGGTTACGGTTCTTTTCCTATGCATTGATTCTTCAAAACACGACAATGGCCAACTGAGAAGATCAGCGTGGAGAGCACATTGTGGGAAGTAGTCCTTGAGGACTGACGCTCTCACCGAAGTGTTATTTGTAGTATGGCACTTCCGCTGGCCGCAATGGTAGCACCAGGCTCGTGAGACTCTTACAAGAGCTCGGATCGACTGTCATCAGTGCATATGATCTTATTGCGTTTTATCTACTAAATCGTCCGTCGATATCTTCTGCCACTCAACAGCTCGTCAGCAGATAGACAGCCGTATCATGCGGCTCCACCTTGGTCTTGATGCTCCCCCTCTTACATCCCATGTCCTTTCCGGTCCACACGTCCGTCGCTCGGTACCTGCCCCTCGCCTTCAGCCCAGGGATCTCACTGAATTGCGCGGTCATAGCCTTCGTATCGTTGTACGGATTGAAAGTCGCAACCATCGTGCCCTTATCCGACTGCCCAGCCCAGTACTGCGCCGGGAACGTCGAGTTGAAAGTGTAGTCCGGGTTCGTACCCCACTTGTACGGCTTCGCTGGCTTGCCAAAAGTGCCATCTTGGTTGAAAGCGATGAGATACTTGTTCTCGAGGATGTTGAGCTCGGGTTGTGTAAGCTTAGTGATGTCTGTCCCGATGAGGAGAGGCGACTTCATCATTGCCCAGAGCGCGAAGTGAGACCGCTGTTCTTCAACTGTGAGGTTCCCGTTGCCGATTTCGAGCATGTCGGGGTCGTTGTGGCCGTAGAAGTCGGCGTAGTCGCCGAGGAAGGAGTTGACGTTTAGTATCTGGAGGATGCGACCCCAGCCGGCTGTGAGGAGTGTCAGTGAGAGCTAAGCTGTGTGGTTCGGGTGCGAAGAACTTACAATTGATGTCATTTGTCGTCCGCCACGAGCTACCAGTGGCGTTTCCCCATCTCCACGGCTGGTCAACACCCCACTCGCACAAACTGTACACGATCGTCCTGTTCTGCGCAAGTAGGGCGTCACGCATGATGCGGAAGCGAAGGGCAGTGTACTTCTGGGTGTAGTTGACGCCATCGGAGGGGAAGTTCGGGTAGTCCAGGTTGCAGAATGGGAACGTGACGTTGAAGGAGTAGTATCCGGTCTGCGGTGTGGCAGAAGTGCAGCTACCGTTCTTCATGCCCTTAGAATCGAACGAAGGATCTGAATTACACGACAAACAGTCGTCAAAGTATTCCGGCTCCACAAAGCAGTTGTCGTACTGGGTCCGCGTCAGTGGCGCCAAGCAGGCCGAGATGTAGCAGGGAGACGTACCTTCAAGTAGTCCATTCCCCAGTCCGAGAACGTCTTCGCATCAAGCTTTTCGTACCCAAGAGAGCCAGCATACCGTCCACAAGTCATCGATCCGCTGGAAGAGTAGTACCCAACCTTCAGTCCGAGACCATGGATTTTCTCAGCTGTTCCCTGCAAGCCAGTAGGAAACTTCGTCAAGTTCGGCCGCAGTTGGCTGGTAATTGGATCCCGTCCTTCAGAGTTCTGCCAGCAGTCATCCGTGATAACGTACTCGTATCCGGCGCCTTTGAGGCCAGTGTCGACAAGTGCGTTGGCGGCGAGCATGACCCTGGGCTCGTCGATGTCGCAGCCGTACGCATTCTGGGGATCGTTAGCTTCGGTCGTGGGTGTGAATGCTATTTGCAAGGTCTCACCCAGCTATTCCATCCAAGCGCTGGAAGTTTGCCAGCTTGGTCGGCCAGCTCCAATGTCCATGCTGCGGGTAGCGCAGCAAGCGCGAGTGCTGCAGTCCTGATCATAATGGCAAAGAGACGAAGATGAATACAAGTGTCGATGAAACAGGGCTCTCGACGAACGAAAGATACTTAGCTCTTCATATAGACCAAGTCACAGCCGTTGATGGACATCTCCTCCACCTTGCCCTGCTGCGTACTGCATCTTTGCCGGATATAGTGGATAGTCGGGTATCCTCCTCTGTCAGATGCCCTGTTGCCCAGCGCGATCCCCGCAATTGATGACTTTGGGTTCAGTGCAGTGTGACATGACGTTGCTCGGGGTAAAATGGGTAAAGCTGGAGAAGTTGGGGATACGATGAGAAGCGAAGTACCTGCATGATCGGGATGTGGAGGAAAGGTGGAGGGAAACGCTCTTTAAGTGCCGGAAACGACTAATAACTACTCAGTTTGCCGACGCTCAGTTTGCCGACGCGGCCACGATGAGATCGACTGCTGCATAGCCCAGGTTCGCAGGTCCTTCTATCGTACGTGAACCTGCCTCCACATCTTTCAAATCCGTCACACGGCTGTTGTTGCAAAGCTGAATCGACCTGGGCAGTCGCCGAGACCCGAGGTTTCCCCTGCTTCGGCACCACACATGCACTGACAGTAGCTCCGTACAAGACTCACACACTTGGTGAGCCCAATGCGACCATCGCCAAGAATCGATGAAGGGGTATCCCGCGTTGGCATCACTAATCACCTTCAGGGCAGCCGTCTCCGGACACCACCCAAACCACTTTGTTGTGCGCTTCCCATTAGCTCTCAACATGATGGGAGTGATGGTGCCGAGGAGAGCTGATTGCTGTAGGTCGACCATTGAGCGATGTTTACGGAGGTCGTGAAGCCGTTGTTACAAAGAGCTTTTCACTCGCCTGTCTACGTCTAGCTCAAGTCGGCGCCTTCCACAATTCCGTACGAAGTATGAAGAAGCAGCTTCAGCAGTCGTGATTGTGCTTCAAGCATGATATGGGCCATTGGAAGCCGATCTGGTCGCCTCGGTGCATCCTCTCGGCGTTGAAGCGCTCGATCCGGCCACATGCACTTACACACCACGGAGAGAAGTTGACGGCGAAGAGACCCTCAGACCATTGGGTACGAAAGTGATACTCGTCGTATGCTGCGTAAAACTAGGGTGTGTACTTAGTCCGGTTGTACAGCAGAGCAAACAGCAGAGTGACATTGTCCTTGAGTACACTGACGCTTGGATAAAGCAGCATGGCGGCGAGACGGGACTGTAGAGTTTTGCTGCTTTGCAAATCGAAAGTGCCATAGTCACCGCCTTGGTGCTGGGTATCGACATGACAGTCGACTTCAGCATGTCGATCACATGCAGCTACATGTATAATCTTCTGTGTGAGTGCATGACGAGCGTCGGGTAACAAAGGCAGATCCGATCATTGGCAATGCTGGAATTTAGTTCCTCGATCACGCGCTGGACTTCAGCATTTGGTAGGGCGCGCAAATACACTTTCCCAGTGCACTGTTGATCGCTGCCGATGACGTCCCAGCAACTGCCAGTGTAGTACGATGTCTGGCAGACGCTGCAAGCATCATGAGCGCGAGGCCAGCGGTGCAGGTCCTTGCCAGTGATCAATCTGCGACGTGGATCTGCAGCAGGTACACTGTGGAGTTCTGTCGCCATGACGCTGTTGTGGCGGATTTGTGGTCGCAATAAGATTCCGAAGATGGGCGTGAGCAACGCGTCAGCTGCTTCTTTGCCTTTTTCTTCTCAGACATGCCTGTGATATTCCTCGCGCAAGTGAGTAGGACTCTTGATGAACAAGGAGAAGACGTTCAACGCGCAGCAAACGCATCTTTACGACACACATTACCGTGTGCAGCCTCACTATGCTCTGCTAAGAGCAAAAGCTACAGCCTTGCCTGCTCGCAATCTTGAGCGACCTGCACTTGTTGAAAGCCAAGGTCGTACTCGAGGAAAGGAATATGATGAAGGGTAGCTTGATTTGAAGGTGAAGCTGGAGGATGAAGTTGAATGGGAGTTCGTGATCAGCATCCCAAAACGGGTAACAGCTGCGTCATTTTACTTCAGCACTTCGAACGCGAGATCGGGGCGTGGAAGCACGTCGTCCGACCAAAATTTCTAGATCGCGTGACTGTTCGATAGCACGCCATATATAGACTGTAAGCAAAATCCAATTTCTCTTCTCAACCCGTCCAACGCCTCCATGACTTCCAACACAATGCCCACCGCAGCCCGAGACATCCCTTCGCCCAATGGCTTCCACCCAGGCGACCTCGCACGCACCGTTTCAAGCTCCTTCGGTACGCTCGATCTCTCCACCAGCCCAACAGCGACCTTTCACAGCCCGAACAACAGTTTCGGCGGCCCTCCCCGGACATCCGCCAAGCAGCTCAAACCCTTCGCAACATCAGACATCAAGGTCCTGCTGCTAGAAAATGTCAACCAGACCGGCCAGACGATCCTCAAAGGCCAAGGCTACCAAGTCGAAGCTCACAAGAGCTCATTACCCGAGGATCAGCTGATTGAGAAGATCAGAGACGCGCATGTTATTGGCATTCGCTCGAAGACCAAGCTCACGGCGAATGTGCTGAAACATGCGAAGAACCTGATTGTGGTGGGGTGTTTCTGCATTGGTACCAACCAAGTAGATCTCAAATTTGCGGCGGAGAATGGCATCGCTGTGTTCAACTCGCCGTTCAGCAACTCGAGGTCCGTGGCTGAGCTTATGATTGGAGAGATCATCTGCTTAGCGAGGCAGATCGGGGACAGGAGCAATGAGATGCACCAAGGGAGCTGGTCGAAGGTCTCGAACGGCTGCTGGGAGGTACGAGGGAAGACGTTGGGGATTGTGGGATACGGGCATGTCGGTAGCCAGCTGTCTGTGCTGGCAGAAGCGATGGGCATGAAGGTCATCTACTACGACGTGGTAAATCTCATGGGCATGGGCACGGCTGGGCAAGTGCCAACACTAGAGGCTCTCCTCAACGGCGCCGACTTCGTCACCCTCCACGTCCCCGAGCTCCCGGAAACGAAAGACTTGATCGGCGAAAAGCAGATCTCGCAAATGCGCAACGGCGCCTACCTCCTCAACGCCTCCCGCGGCAGCGTAGTCGACATTCCCGCTCTCATCAAAGCACTTCAAGCCGGCAAACTCGGCGGCGCAGCTCTAGACGTCTACCCTAACGAACCTGGTGCCAATGGCCCAACTTTCAATGCCGAGCTCAACGACTTCACCGAGGACCTCCGCAAATGCAAGAACATCCTTCTCACGCCTCACATTGGTGGCTCAACCGAGGAGGCGCAGTCGGCTATTGGAGTCGAAGTCGCAGACGCGCTGGTCAAGTACGTCAACTATGGCACCACTGTCGGCGCGGTCAACATGCCTGAAGTATCGCTCCGAAACTTGACACAAGATGAGCCAAACCATGTACGTGTGGTGTACATCCACAAGAACGTCCCGGGTGTGCTGCGAAAAGTCAACGAGGTGTTGGGAGATCACAATGTCGACAAGCAGATGACGGACTCGAGGGGCGAGGTCGCATACCTCATGGCTGATATCTCGAATGTCAACACCAGTGAGATCAAAAATCTGTATCAGAATCTGGAGGACTTGGGAAGCCGGATACGGACGAGGGTGTTGTATTGAGTGGGTCGGAAGATCGGTGTGTGGGATTAGCGAGAGGCGTATTGGAAGAATGCAACCAAAGCCTCGAGAGGCATGCATGATGATACTTCAACATAGATACGCGAGACGTAAGTCCGCTGGTGGCTGAAAGGGAACATAATCAAGGAATCACAATCGTCGCTACGTCGAGGCAGATGTAATCGGCTGAATTGATCCGCTCATGTTACTTCAGCACAGAAGCTGCCCAGTCTGCGATTCCATATAGGCACTCACCCATTCTTCGCCTTCACATCCGCCAAATGTGGAGCGATCATGCAGTTCCACAAGTCGCTGAGGTAGTAAACGGTATTCCCGTCCTGGCTCGTCAGTCCGCTGGACAGCGTGTCTCCATACTGCCAGAACATATCTCCGCCGGTCCCAGTTGTCTTCAGCGCCGTAGTCTCCCAACTCAGTTCGATTGCACAATTATCGCTATACCCGAATTCCTCCAGCACGCAAGGCTTACCAGCAGCCACACAAGCCGCAGCGTGGCTCTGGATCCACGCATTTCCCCATGCCTGCGCCGACGCGGCGGGGATCCCCCAGGAATCGGGGTATTGGTGATAAGTGCAGAAATCGATGTTGACATCTGCGCAGTTGGCCGCGAAGTCCGTGCCTTCGCCAAATTGGTACGGATACGAGCCATCGCTTCCTGTGGTGAGACCGAAGCCTTCGGAGCCGGTGGTCACCATATGCTTCCCATCTATCGACTTGATGAACGCCGCCGTAGTCTTGATCCAGTTCTGCATCACGCTCGTCGCGCAGCCATTACATCTCGCCTCGTTTGCGAGCTCCCAAGCGAATATCGCCGGACTACCTGCATACCGCGTCACGACGGCGCGAATGTAGGCTTGGTACTGCGCTTGGGCTTTCGCGCTGGCGTACCATTGGGCGTTTGAGGTTATGCCGGCGTAGGAGAAGTAGGCTGCCATGCCGCCGTAGTCGGTCCAATTGTTCACGAAGTTCACGATTAGCTTGATGCCGTGGGCTTGTGCTGAGGCGACGACATAGTCGAGACGCTGCAGACCATTGGCACCGGTGTTGATGCTTGCGACGCCGTTGATGAAGGATTGGTAGTAGACTGTTCCGGCGCTGGGGGTGGAGGTTACGTCGTTGAAGCTGGTGCCATCTGTCAGTAGTGAGCTGCATCGGCGAGAATGGAATAGGGACGCACCCCCAGACTCGTAGCACTTTGATGCCAGATGTGGCAAGGTGCTGCATGACGAGATCGACGTCCGCGTTGTTCGTGAGGAAGCCGATCCAGTACGTGTTGGTGCCGACGAAGTATTGTAACTTGCCATCGATCACAAAACTAGTCCCACTCGTGGTTGCGATGGCGCCTGAGGCTACGGGCGCAGTTGATGTTGTGGTCGTGGTGGCAACCTTCGAAGTGGTAGAAGTAGACGCGGAGGTCGTGATCGCGGTCTTCATCGTCGTAGTGGTAGACTTGGATGTAGTCGTCACGACTACCTTCGATGTCGTAGTACTAGTCACGATGCTCCTTTAGGTCCCGTCAGCGCCGCTCAGTCTCCGCTCGAGATGATCAGACCAACTCACGTTGAAGGCTTAGTCGTCGACGCCGTCCCAGGCAGACACTGCGAGTAGTACTGGTTCTGCGCCTGACAACTATACCCAGCGACGCAAGTCGTTCCACCCGTCCAGCCCTGCCCGCCACACTGTCCCCAAGCACCTACTTGAGCTTGGGCAGCTGCGGCCGAAGCCATTACTGCTACCGTGAAGAAGTGTCGCATCATGACAGGCTCGAATGAATAGGGTAAGGAAGCGTTGCCACTTGAGAATGGAGATCGAAGACTCCTACCCTGATGTCACGCTTGATATACGTGCGAATCTGCTCGGTCACAGGCCGAGCATGCCCGGCCAGGACGGCAATCTGAGCAAGGACCGGACGGTCTTTCGCCGACGAACCAGCGCCAAATCCTACTCGAGGACATAGAGTTGACAGCAAGACAAGCGGCTCAAAGAGCGTCTCAAGTGGGAAATCTTCCGTGGCCTTCTGTTTGAAGAGAATATATGTGGAAATGAAGTCGAAGGGCGCTCAACTACCACGCTAGCCACGGAGGCCCCGGCTCCGTTCAGGACCAAAGCTGCGATTGGTGGCTTCTTCGACTTCTCACAGTCCGGGAGGAGTGTGAGCATGAGGAAGGCGCTCTGCCGGGTGGCTATGATACACTCGTGTATTCATACAAACCTACACTAAGTCTACAAGTCCTCGTCTTCATTCCTCCGCGGCAACTGCAGTGTCTTCCTCAGCTGCAGGAGTGGGTACAGCGGCTTCGCCGTCCTCATCCTCCTCGTCGTCGTCGTCCTCGACAACTCTCGCAGCAGACTTCCTAGGCTTCACCTTACTGACAGTCTCTTCCTCAACGCCACTCATCTTGTCCTCGCCATCAGTCCCAGTATTACCGTTTGCTTCTGCAGTCGCGTCGTCTTCATCAGACTCCTCAACCGTGTCCGCACTCTTGAACTTGCTCTCCCGCCCACTCTTCCTCTCCAACCTCCTCTTCTTCCGCCGTCTCCCCGCACCACCCTCGCCCTCCTCGCCACCAGATCCACTAGCCTCCACGCTCTCCCTCGCGCTCCGCCGTCCCTTCTTCCGCCGCTTCTTCGCACCTTCCTCAGCCTCCTCGCCACTAGCCACGATCCCACCATCGCCGCTCTCATCATCTTCACCCTTCTTCTTCCGCTTCGCAGCCTTGCGCTTCTCCCGCTTCTTCTTCTCGCCAGTCTCAGCGTCGGTCGTGTACTCCGCCTCCTCCTTCGCTCTGTCCTCTTCCATTCGTCTGGCGATAAGCTCTTTATCCTCATCTCGCATTCGCTGCCGTTCTTCGGCTACCTTCCGTTGCCGCTCCTCGACAGCCTCAGCTACAGCGCGCTTCTCATCTTCTCGCCGCTGAATCTCAGCTTCGCGCTTCTTCCTCGCGTCGTCAAGACGTGAGGCATTCTTGCGCTCGTAGTCGGCTTGTTTCTCCGCAGCGGTCGTGAGTTGGCGTTTCATTGTGTTGCGACCCATACTGGCGCGGGCTTCGATGTCACCTTTGGGGAAAGGAGGGTGTGGTGACCGGGCGATCTCCTGGAAGGATGTGATAGCCGCGTCGAGATCCTGGCTTGCGGTCTCGACATCCGCAAGGCTGCGTTGGGCTTCAGGAAGCGTTGTGATGAGTTGTGCGATCTGGATCTGCACGAAGGCGACGTTGAAGCGATGGTTGATCTCGTCTTTGGCGCCTTTGCTCGCTTCGAGCGCGCGGCGAGAGTAGTCGAGCGAGGTCTTCATCGCTTCAAGCCTGCTCTCCAGCTTCTCTGATTTTGCTCGGAGCAGCCAGGTGCGGCCGAGGCAGGCCAGGACACCGGAGAGTTGTGGATCGGTACTCTTTGTCTTGGCCAGAGCAAGCTCATAGTTCTCGATGGAGCGACCGAATTGCTTGACTTCGACGAAGATATGACCGAGATTGAGGTACACGCTCGAGTCTTTGATGCTTTCCCGGACCTTGCTTAGGATCTGTATGGCGTTCTGTAGATCCTTGCGGTCTTCAGCCAATGCGATGCCCATTCCTTGTGCGGCGTACGCGTTCCGTGGATCGAGAGTGAGGACTTTGTCGTAAAACTCCACGGCTCTGCGATAGATGCCGCTCCGCTTGTCTTTCTCCTGATCGGTAGCCCGTGGCATCTCTCGCGCGACTTGCAGGTGCAAATTGCCCATGCCAGTCAAAGAGTACAGATCGTGTTTGTCGTAAGTCTGCAGTGTGCTTTTGTAGTGCTTTTGTTCAACATCCTCATTCAGCGCGAGTGTGCGCCGCTTTGATCGATTGACGTGCCAGCCGTACAGACTCCGAAGCTGCAAATTGCTCGGATCTGACTCCATTAACTGCTTTAGCATCTTCGCACCTTGAGCGGGCTCAGAGTTCAGCGCAATGTAAGAGAGACGGATGCTGGCATCGATGTAGTCAGGATGGCGCTGCAGCAAGCTGGTGTACACGGTCTTCGCCTCGTCGTCCATGTTCTCGACTTCATAAGTCCGAGCCAGGTTGAAGGAGATCGTGGTGACCAGGGCATCGGTATCAATCGGGTCGTCTCGCTCTTGCATCTTCACACAAGCATTCAGTGCTGTTTGGAAATCTTCTCGAGCCTGTGCGTAGCGATCACCGAAGAAGTGGAAGCAGCCAATGTTGTTGAGTAGTTGTGGGCTGATAAGAGCGCGCTTGGCTTTACGCTCCTCCTCAGGATCGTCAATGCCTTCAGGTCGGTCGTCCTCGGGAATATCATCGATTTCCATCTGTTCGACTTGTAATAAGCATTGCAGACTCTTCTCCGGCCCGTCGGCCTCGTACAAGCGTGCGAGATTGAGGAGTACAGCAGAGTCTGGTGTTATTTTCCGCTTGGGATCCCGCCATGCCGATCGCACTTGCTCGAGCAGCCCAATTGCCTTCCTCTGCTCGGTTGTCTTGTCCTCCTTTCCGCCACTAGCTTGGCTTGTGAATACCTCTTCAGCGTGCAGTATCCCAAGCAGTGTCATGGCTTCAATGCTCCTGTTTTGCGCAACGATCTTCTCAAGTCTGAACTTGGCACCATCAAAATCATTATTCAGCGTCCTCAGCTGAGCAGCGCCGAACTTCGCAGGAGTGTAACCTTTCTCATCTCCACCTCTTGCCAGGTCAGACTTGTTGTAGCAGTCTGCTGCTGTTGCAACATCGTCCTGGTAGTGCGCTTGACGAGCTCGGAGGTACCATCCATCACTCGCTATTGCCGTCATGTCTGTCTGCTCCACTGCACGCTTTGCCAGCTTGTCCACATTCGCCCAGTTCTTGCGCAGCAGGAAGTAGCCGCCGAATGTCGCGCAAGTCAACGGCTGCATGTCGTTGATCTTGAACGCCGTTTGGGTGTGGACTGTCATCGCCTTTTTATACAACGGACCGAATGCCTCATCCGCCGTGGAGTACTGGCTTGCCTGATCCAAGTAGTGCAGCCCGAGCAAGGTGTGCGCGATGTTCGAGTTTGGACTCAGCTCCAGTGATCGCTCCCAAGCAGTGTGTGCATGCTCCTTGTGACCAAGCGCCCACAAGCAGCAGCCGATGCCTATGCGTGGGTCTGGATCTACAAGGTCCGGCGCATTCTCGAGTGCGCGCTGGTATAGCTGCAGGGCGTCCGCGAACTTGCCCATGGAATACAGCGCCTTCGCTCTTCCCAACATGGCCATGATGCTCTTTCCCTGGCTATGCCGCAGAGCATCCTCAAAGAACTTTGCAGCTGCACCGAGATGAGACGCACGATCGCCCTGGCCCCGCCCGGGTTGACCTGTCACAAGCGCAGCCCGTAGCAAGGACAGCACACCACGTGCAAGGTACAGCGGTGGATGCGAAGGGCTGATTTTCGATGCCTCGTTCAGCGTTTGGGTGGCCTCCGTGAGGAATGTCTCCTTCGTTCGCGGATCCTCACTATCAGCCTCTGGTCGCGTACGTCGTGTGTGTCTACTCCTCCACAGCTGCAGCCACACCAAGCACGTGAGCATGCTCAGCTTGTCCTCCGACTTTGACCGCAATCGCTCATAAGCTGCGAGTCCCTGCTTGATCATATCGATGGCAATGTCGACCTTGTGCTGCTTCGCGTATGCCAGGGCGATCGTGATCCAATACGTCTTGGCCGCAGCCTCGTTCTCGAGCAGGCTGCATAGCTCGTCGGTCTCATCGAGGAGGTCCGATAGATCGAGGTTCACCACTTCATCGCCGTCTCCTCCACTGACCGGAATGTCTATCACGGCGGGAACATCGGCGAAGCGAGTGAAGCGATGCGAGTCGGTGTGGTGGTGGGTGCCATTGACCCCATTCGTGTAGCCATTCACCTTTGCGGCCATGGCGGAGGTGGGAGTGCGCTCAGCGCATCGACTGAAGCGGGTCAATGGTGGAAGCTGTGGTTCACTGCAGCGGTGATGTCGTTTCGAAATGGCCGAGGAGAGGGGACGGTGCGGTCCGTGGCTGAATGCAATGCTGTTACAAATGTGAGGTATGTCAATGTCACTGAGCCACAGACTGGCATTTGGCGCGTGAAAGTCAAGTCGCCAAATGCTAGCGCGGCCGAGGCGGATCCACTTCCGCAGAGCCTCATGGGCAGGGCCATCTCCTAGTGACACAAGAAGCGGACCTCTCATAGTTTCCCTGGACTGGACATTGGTAATCAATGGCACTGCTATGCCGCGTCGCGGTTGATGCTGCCTAGTAGAGACGCTGGAGGAGACTACAGTATGATCTCTCTATACGCTTAAGAACATGCATACGCTCGCAGCGCGACATAACATAGCCTCCTCCTTCACGGTGAGATCCTGAGCGATCAGCTTCTTTTGTCACTCGCGTTAGACCTCAGGCATTACCCATTTTACACGCTCGTCCAAATTACAGGTAGACGTGATCATCCATACGAAGGACCCAACGACCGTACATCAGCACCTGCTCCTGAAAATTGGTTTCCACCCAGCGGGTAGCGTCGTTACTCGCCACCTATAGAGACCGCCAGCGCCTTCCCCCGTGAAGAAGCCCTCGATCATGGTCGGCACTTGCTTCAGTTGTACTCGCGTCCAGCGAATGGCATCGGAACCGTGAGTCGTACACCCGACCTACATCATGCTCATGGTACGGCCGCTGCAGCAGTGCCCACACTAGCCGTCACACTGAGTACTAGCTGATGAGCCGAGCTGGCTGTGAAGGCGGGCTTTCTGCCGAAGCTATGCGCGTGGTCAAGATAAGCATCGTGGTCAGCATGCAGGACTTCACTATCCCGAGTAGCTTCTCTAGCTACTCAATGCACATCGGGCATTGCAACCTTTTGCAGACCAGCGACTTCATCACCTCGACCGCTCGACATCCGTACACGTCTGTCGGCACGGATACAAAGCCGACGTGGTTATCGTCAAGCACTATTGTGCACAACATGATCGACACCGCTTGTGCCGGCCGATCAGTGCGATCACGTCTGGCCGACAACATCCGATCGATCATTCGAGATCACGAAAGGTCGCTCTGTCAAGGACTAGAAGGTCAATTTGTTATCTTGTACGGCCAACGTGGTTTACTCTAGGGTAGCTTCGGCGAGCAAGCAACGTCGACAAGCAAGTCATCGGCCCAACTATAAGAACATGTTCAGTCATGTCTATGAGCGGGAGTAAGTATATAACGAATAGAGTCTCCTTCTTCGCATTCTCCTTCACCCCATCTCACCAATAGTTGCTATACGGACCCAGTCTACCATCTCATCACCAGTCCTCATATCTCTGGGAGATAGCCCTCCGTAATAAGCGCCATGTCGATCAAGCTGGGCAACTACCTCTTCACTAGGCTCAAGCAGCTTGGCGTCAACACCGTCTTCGGCGTGCCAGGCGGTATGGCACTCCACTCCACAACCGCCGAACAGCGTACTGACTACCCTCAGACTATGAGCTCGCATTGCTGGATCTCATCGGCGAGTCGGGCGTCGACTTCTCTGGCAATGCCAATGAACTTATCGCATCTTACGCAGCCGATGGCTATGGTCGTGTCAAGGGCGTCGGTGCTTTTGTCACTACTTTCGGGCCTGGAGAGCTGAGTGCGTACTGCGGACACGCTGGAGCGTACACAGAGCACGTACCCGTCGCTCACATCATCGGCTATCCTGGCCGTGAGCAACTATCTCCCCTTAGAATAGCAGTTCCGCATGCTAATATGTAGCAGGTCCGGCCATGGAGAATCATACTCTGATGCACCATACCTTGGGCACTGGCGAGTTTGGGTGGGGCATTAGTTTTGTTGACAGGACAAGATTCCGTACTGATCAAATCGTAGCATGTACCACGAAATGGCCAAACACATCTCCTGCGACACTACGATATTGCTCGATCCGAAGACCGCACCTAACGAGATCGATCGCGTCCTCAACACTATGCTATACGAAAGCAGGCCCGTGTACATTGGAGTACCCGTGGACGTCTCCCACCTCGAAGTAGACGCCTCAGGTCTCAAGACACCCCTCAAGACCATACTTCCTCCTAATGACACTACCAAGGAGAACGAGCTCGTTTCTCAGCTACGTACCCTACTCGAACAGAAGCGCAACCCAATCATCATCGTAGACGGCAACGCCATCCGCGGTGGCGTTGTCAACGAGAGCCGCGAGCTCGCTGAACTCACCGGCCTCCCCTGCTTCACGACCTGCATGGGCAAAGGCGGTCCCGACGAGTCAACTCCCAATTTTGGCGGTGTGTATCAGGGCGCTGGCTCGTATCCCGACGTCGCCAAAGCTGTTGAAGCCTCAGACGCCGTGTTCTGGATTGGCAATGTGCAGACCGACTTCAACACTGGCGAGTTCACAGAGAATGTTTCCGAGGATGTCACCATTGATTTCCAGCGCTTCTTCGTGAGGGTTGGGAAGACGCAGCGCGATCTCAAGATGCTGTATGTCCTTCGCGCTCTGGTTCAAAGCATCAAAGAGAAGCCGCTAGCCAGATCTGCATCTAAGCTCACCTGGGAAGCTTACCCCGAAAACGATCCTAAGCCTGAGGCTGCCTTGACCCAGGACTACCTGTGGCCGGTAAGTCTCGCCAGCTCCATCAGACATGAACACAGCACACTGACGACCGCCAGACTCTAGGCAAGTTCTTCCGCCCCGGCGACTTCATCATCGGCGAAACAGGCACTTCGGCCTTCGGACTCACCGCTGCCATCTTGCCAAAAGGCGCCACGATGTACAACCAGACGGTCTTCGGCAGCATCGGCTACGCCACGGGTGCAGCCCTCGGAGCGCTGAAAGCTATCCGCGAGATGGGTAACTTCAAGCGGCTGATCCTTTGCACCGGCGAAGGGAGTCTGCATTTGACTGTGCAGACTTTTGCGGACTTCTTGAAGCTGGAGCTGAACCCAATAATGTGAGTCAGACTGTCGTAAAACTTGTGAGCAGACGGGATTGACACAGCGTAGCTTCGTGCTCAACAACGACGGCTACACTGTTGAGCGCCTGATTCATGGCCGCGATGCGTTCTACAACCAGCTCCCCTACGTACGTCCAGCCCCGCCTGCCCCCATGCCATCCTCTCTCGACTAATGCACATCACAGTGGGACTACAGCAAGCTCGCGCCAGCTTTTGGTCCGCGCTTCCCGCAGGCTTATCACGGGCCCATCGACACGCCAGAGAAGCTCGACACCCTTCTCGCGGACGAAGGGTTCGCAAAAGCTGATCGCTTCCAGCTTGTGGAGCTGAAGCTGGGATATCTTGATGCGCCGTTGTCGCTTAGGTTGGCTGCTAGTGCTGTGGAGGAGTTCAATAAAAGGAAAGCTGGGGATGGGTCCATGGGAGGTTAGATGGGCGGATTGTATGAAGGTCTGTCGACATTGAAGGTGGAGAGAGCGCGAAAGCGGTGAGGGACGGTGTAACAAGTCACTCTTTTGGAAGCGGAAGCGCAAGCGGAAAGGAATGGGATGTGGTACTTCTGGCTATGTCAGATGGAATCTCAACGGTAGTGTTACTCTACTTCGATGAATGGATCAGGACGGATGCATTCAACAGCACTCCCCTGTATGTTCTGCGAGCTTGACTATTGAATGTCTCAGCGTGCACGTGATCATCGGCCTTGGCAAACCCCGTAGCATGGACCAGGGCAAGCTTATGTAGTCGACCTTACGCATTGTTCACTGCAAGCTAATGACATTGATCGACGTCTTGTGGACCATATGCCTTCGCTAGAATACGAAGAGTGACATGGATCGATAGCATACATCGCGCCATGTCGCGCACACGCCCTCCGCCGAACGGCAGCGGATACCTCAATGGCAACAGCTCGCAACACCTCCAGCGCTTCGACTTCGATACCAGCAGTCGCGACACGAGCGCAGATGAGCGATCACGGTCTAGGGGTCCGGGTGGCTATGGCGGTTTCGGAGAGCCTGCAGCGCCAGGCGGGAGAATACGCGCACCAGGACGGCTAGATCGTGCGCAGGCGAACAGGAGAAGCAGAGATGGCGGTGCGTGGGACAGCAGTCGTAGCAGGAGTCGGCCGGCGCCAATGTCACATCGCGGCGGGACGCAGGTTGAAGGTTAGTAGGATCTTGTATGTAGACGTACATACTGATGTATCAGACATACTTGCACATGCTGAGCCTCCGTCTAGATATCTCACGGTACATTGACCAGCAATGGTCCTTCATGAGCTTGCAGTCATGTATACCCGTCAAAGTCGCCCTGCAATTGAATGACCCGAGTTCGCTGGGTTTGATGGACCAGTACGACCAATTCCAAGAGACACATCGGCAGCTGCAGAATGCCCTCAAGGTGATCGTCAATGAGCACCATCAGGGCTTCAACAGCAGTATCGGAACTTTCCATACGATACAGGCAGCCATACACTCATCGCAGCATCGCGTGCGGACGCTGAGATCTGGACTAGTGGCAGCGAAAGGAAGCCTGGCTACCACGAAGCCTGAGCTGAAGGCTTTCGCTCAAGGCAGTCAAGAATATGACGGCATGCTCCAGACGCTGAGTATTATCGAGACTCTACAGGCAGTGCCCGAAGTGCTTGAAGCTGAGATATCGGAGAAACGATTTCTGGCAGCAGTCGATACACTGCAAGATGCGCTCAGACAGATCCGCAATCCCGAGATGGAGGAGATTGGCGCGCTCACCGATTTGAGAGTCTATCTGAGCAATCAGGAACACTCACTTACGGACATACTGATCGAGGAGTTGCACAGCCACCTCTACCTCAAAAGTCCGTACTGCGAAGAGCGATGGAAGTCTCAAGCCCGGTACGACTCGACTAAGACTTCAGTCGCGCCAGATCAGAGACCACTGCACGTCTTCCTCGAGTCATTTGATGGCACCAAGCCGATGCAGGAGGATACTACACGCAACCCAGAGGCTGAGACGTTCTACTACATTCAGCTGCTCATCGAATCATTGAACAAGATGTCGCGGCTTGATGTTGCGGTCGATGCGATTGAACAGCGATTGCCTGTCGAGCTTTTCAGTGTAGTCGAGCGATCCCATGCAGAAGTTGAGCAGCGGCATCCGAATACACTGCGAGCTGGTCTAAGGAAACGTATCGATGTCTTGGGCACCAAGGATCAAGCAGAGAGCGAGAAGAAGGCAACGCTCGAGGACCTTCTAACGACTCTGTATGCGAAGTTCGAGGCCATCGCTGAAGGCCACTGCGTACTGCACGGGGTGATCGCAGCGATTTTGAGACGAGAGAACTTACTCGATGGACCGACACTGAATCGTAGCTTCCGCGAGATGTGGAAGTTGCTGCAAAGCGAGATTCGCTCACTGCTGCACGACCATCTCGCTACAAGCGGGGATGTGTCGCATCGTGGCGGGCAAGCCAATGATCCGGGTGCCAGCATCTTCAAGCCGAAGCCACGAGATCGCAATCGGCGGATCTTCAAGCTTACTGATACTGACGCGAAGTCTACTGAGCTGGCTACGGAACGAGAGGATCTCGAATTCATTCTGCGAGCTTCAGTGCCGGGTCTTGTCAATGCAAACAGTCGCGACAATACGAAGAAGCAGCATCATGATGAGCTGGTCTCGGATCGCTCAGCCACAGGCCATAAGCTACTGGTCGAACCGAGCATCTTCAATATGGCTATCTTGTTGCCGCCATCACTAGACTTCCTGCATCGCCTACAAGAAGTCGTCCCGAGGGGCTCGACGGTCGTTGCATCAACGTTGACATCTTTCCTTGACGACTTCCTTGTCAATGTATTTTACCCGCAACTCGATGAGACACTGATGGACCTATGCTCGCGCTGCCTGAACGACACAGACGCCTTCCAACCCGACCCTAAGTGGCAAGAACATAGCCAGCGTCCCATCTTCAGAGGTGTCATCCGCTTCTACGAGATCATGGAGCGCGTGTGCACCATGCTAGATGCCTTGCCGCACGATCAATCGTTCAGCCAACTGCTCATCAGCCAGATGCGCACTTACTACGATCGCTGCTTTACCTGGTCGAAGTCACTTCTCCAGCGCTCTCAACTCAACCAGGAAGATCAGCCTCGCATGCGACTAGCTGCCGAGCTCGCTACCAGCAGCGCCATCCAGTCCGTCGTCGCTGATCTGCTCTCTCCGCCTGCAGACACTACAGCCTCAGCACTCATCGCAGAAGAGAACTCCGCTCTCATCTCCATCGCGCAAACCCGCGTCATCGAAGAAGCAGACCTGATCCACGACCGTAAAGCCCTCGCCGCCCTGTGCACCCTGCACACAAGTATGAAATGGCTCGCAGCCCGTACTAAAGCCCTGGCTTTTATCTCCCCGCGGGCGATAGACAACACCACAGCTTCCAGCTCTACAAACCACCACACCCGCCGCTGGACCAACAATACCTCTCTCTCCTCCACCCTACCCTCGACCCCGTACCTGCCGCTAAACGCAGCCACGAACGAAGAGTTCGAAGCAGTAACTTTCAGCTTCACCGAGCTCTCGGGCCTAATCCTACGGACGCTGCACATAGACCTCCGCCTGCACCTGCTCCACGGCGTCTCCACTTCGCTGCGCAAATCCTACGTCCTCACGCAACCGTACACAGATCCTGATCCCTCGATACTGGCTCTGACCTCCTCCCTCGCAACCTTCTGTGGCGGTCTGGAAATGCATCTCCTACCAAGCCAGGTCGAGTACATACTCATCTCGCTTGATAGTCTCGCCAATACGGCTTTGATTGAGCTGGTTGGGTTGGTGCAGGGCATGGATACACATGGACGGGAGAGGATGAAGTTGAATGTCTTGGTGCTGCAGCAGGGGTTCAAGGGGCTGAAGGGGGAGTTCGAACTAGGCAAGGCTGGGAAGTTCTGGGGTGCTGATGGTGGAGGTGAGGGGGTGGCGAGCGAAGAGGCAATTGTGGGCCTGAAGAAATTGGGGGCCGGTAGTTGAGCATGTAGAGTACGGTGTCAGGGTTTTGGTCAGCGCAGCAAGTGGTACAACAGTACTCTGGCACAAGATGTCGGTAGGCTAGTAGACTCGCTACGCCAATCAATCTGCCAATCTCACTCGACAGTAGCTTCCAAACCCCTGATGCACGCTCAGATTGTGCGCGATCTGGCCAGCCAGGCGCACCAGCAGGAGTTGCCTGGTGCCAACGCCGGCGAATGAGACTTAGTAGGTGCGGCTCCGCTTTAGCTCTGATGTAGCATGATGTCCCTTGAACATCAAGCTCTTGCCACTCAGATTCCTCGACCTTTGCATCTTGCAACAAGTCCTCACGGGGGCATCATCGAGCTGCCCCTGGGATGCACGACTGGTCCATGGCCGCGCTCCACCTTACTCAGCAGTCCATTGCCAGTTCGCTGCGCACCCTCATTCGTTGCTTGACCATCATTGGCAGGTTTCTCGTTCTCCTGCCCACTACTCTTCTTCTCGGTACCCTCATCAGGCGCCTTGTTCTCCGCGAATGCCTGCACTCCAGCTCCGATAGCAAGCATGTCAGGGTCCTGCTCCCCGTACTCCTCGCCCTTCGCCTTCGCCACATGCTTCGCCACCAACCCCAAGACCTCATCCTCACCGGTTTTCTCTCTAGCCTCCACCCACTCCTCCCAAGCATTCCACCACCATCGGTGCGTCTCCCCATCATTGCCTCGATAGCCTGCCCGACCATCCTCTCCGACTCGACCAGCCCACGGCTTGTCTACGATGTAGTGCAAGCAGACTACTTCGTCATCTCGCCACATAGCATCATGCCAATATCTCATTGTTTTGAGAGCATTGTACTGCCATCCCAAGCTCCTCCAGCGGTTGCGGAAGAACTCCGCTAAGAAGTCTTGATCAGGGAACTTGAAGGTAGCGAGTTTGGGCGTAGTGTTGAAGAAGTGCAACATATCGTCCCAGAGTCTCTGCGAGGGATGGTAGAGGAACATGCCGCTGTTCAACAGATGGTACGTTGGTCTTGACTCCGGTGTAGCTTTCGTCGGCTGAGTAAGAGCTGTAGGATGTGAGAGTGGCGTGTAGGCACAATTTTCCTCTCGCCACTCTTCTGGAGCCCAAGCATCCCGTTCCTTGTTGCAGACGCAGGCGTGGTTCGCAGCGATCCAGTCACTTGGCAGATCTGCGGCATGAGCGAAGATAGAGTCCATGTTCTTGTTGAAGATCGCCATGTCAGCGTCGAGGTAGCAGATGGCATCGTACTCAATCGCTTCGAAGACGCGGAGCTTGGTCCATGTGTCCGTGAAGCGTTCGGCGATGAGCCAGGTCTTCACGTTGGAAGGCGGGAGAAGTAGCTCGCATTCTCGGAGGATGAGGTTGAGTTTCGGGGCTTCCGATTGCAAGGCGCGGACTGCTGGGGCGGCAAGACTCGGTGGGTAGAAGACAATGAGAGGGTATTGCGAGCCGTGCTTGCGAAGGGTGGAGGCGAGGATGATCACGCCAGCCAAATAGCTTGCTCGGGTTATGAGCGTCGTGTAGGCGAAGTTGCCGCTCGGCGGTGGTGCGGCGGACATCTTGCGCTCTCGGATGAGGTGATGTATGCCGTGAATTGACGTGCAAAGAGTAGGACATGGAGTGGTTTCGGTTGGAGTGAGCTTGATGAGTGACGTCGGCATAGAGCGCCAAGACATATCTTCTGATACGGAGCCTCTATGTTCGGAACAGCCTACTCAGTGCTCAAAGATGGAAGGCGCTGGTGGGCTTGATATACCCGTCCGTGTTATCGTCGTTGCATGGGCAACAGTGATGCACATGATGCGCTCCTTCCTGCCCATAGTTAATAGGACAGTTTTCCGAGATCAATCGTTGTGAAATCGTTTAGCGCTTCGCTTGAACGCATCACTACAATGTAGCAATATGCCTGTCGCGTTAGAAGGCTGCACTTGGACTGATATACAAACAGGTCGTATTGCAGCACTCGTTACTCATAGTAGGACGCATTTCTGGACGTTAACCGAAGGCAAAAGCGGTCTATTAGATGTAGCTTCTAGCAAAGAGATGCTCTAACAGACCTTTCCGTATAGAAAGAGATCCTAAGTTCATGTAAGATCGTCAGATGTCTGCTCCGTTTTATGGACATCTTCTGGCGGCGGACGCATCGCCATTCTGTACTTTGAAGGCTGAATTTGTACAGTTAGCGATCACGACCTCCAGTTACACCCCAGTGTCTAATTACCTCGTCCGTGTCGACAACTAGTAACCCCTCTTCTGCGCCCCCAAGCATGTCGTAAATCCCTACCTCCCCTCCACTGAATCGCATAACGCAGCTGCTGCCTGCGTAGCATACCGAATCTCCAAGCGGTATCACCTGGCCAAGCTTGGTCGTTATCGACTCGACCTCGTTCTTCTCTACCCCAATCCTGTTCGCGAACACGACGACCACATCCTTGCCCATTCGTGTAGCCTCGATGACAGGCGCGAAACGCTCAACCCAGTACGCGATTGTCCCAAGTTCCTGGTCCATCGGCTTAGCAAGCATCTCCTCGATCGGCACGTGAGTTAGCCAGGCCATGCTAAGCACGACCAGCTCCGATTCGCTCTTTACAGCTTGATCCGCGAATTCGTAGGCATCCCAGGGTGCAGTGAACTGGTAGGGATTGATATCCATGCAGATGCCGAAACTGGTCTTGCCCAATCCATCGATCTGAGTCGTAGAGAAGCCGACTGGCCCTTCAGAAGCCCAGGATTCGTCGGTGTAGTAGAGAAAGGCTTTGCGGTAGTGGGAGACGATCTCACCGGTCGGAGAGACTGTAACAGTGGAATTGTAATGTCGCTCTGTCGTTAGCGGCTGCTCCGTCAAGCTGCCGTTTAGGGCCGTCGAGACGCCCGAGATCTCTGGGTAGCCAACGACGACATGACACCTCAGGCGCTTCGCAGTTGTGATAGCCCATTGCGTCGTTCGTCCCGCTGCTGTCGGCTCAAGGTAGGGTGCTATGGCCTCAGCGGACGGGAAGTTATAACCAGTGAATGCGAGCTCTGGAAGGACGAGTAAATCGAGATCCAGGGGTGGCGGGTTGGTGGCTAGTAGTGCATTTGCAGTGGCGATGTTACGTTCCGGCTGGCGGAGCTTGGAGTCCAGTTGTAGCACAGCGATCTTCATGTCGGGAAACGTGTGGCCGGCGAGGCAGGGGAGGTCCTCGAGTGGCGGCCGTTCGTGTTAGATCATGGCAGCATGGTGAGGATGAAGAGGGCGGAAAGGTCAATTCAAAGTATTGCCATGGGTGGCAGTGTGTGGTCTGACCTGCTCGAGAAGGTGCGCTGAAATGAAGGGTGCCAATTCATTCTTGAACAGAGTTCATATACGAGATGCTCGAAATGCAAAGCCGCACAAGTGGGTGTGGTCTCGACTTCTTGCATTCTGTATACTCAATTCTGCAATTCTGGCTGCTCGGCGAGCTATGATTCCTGCTGCCACCGCTGAACGCCAAATACGCGAAACGAAACGCTCGACGAATCCACACGCAACTAGAACGATCCCATCACTCTACAATCCACCCACCGCCTTCCTCCCCTCACTAGCCTTCCTCGCCTCCCGCTCCAACACCTCAAAGTCCCCAGTCATCTCACACATCCCTCTAAACACCCCCCTCTCCTTCCCAAGCAACTCCATCGGCTCTCCAAACTCCACGACCTCCCCTATATCCAACACAAGCACCTTATCGTAATCCACGATCGTCTGCAAGCGATGCGCAATGGTGATCGTAGTATTCTTGATCTCCCTGATCGTCTCTTGGATCTTCGCATCGGTAGCGTAGTCTATGCTAGCCGTGGCTTCGTCCATGAGCAGGACTTTGGGATTCTTGAGAAGCGCGCGAGCAAGGCAGAGGAGCTGGCGTTGGCCCTGGGAGAGGTTTGAGCCGGACTCGGTGACGGGGGAAGAGAGGTTGGTGAAGATGTTCTTGTTTTCGTAGGTTGGGTTGGTGGGTGTTGACGGGATTCCTGGGACTGCGAGCGTGGGCTTTGAAGGCGATTGCTTCGATGCGGGCGATGAAGGCAGGGCATTTCGCAGTGTGTTGACTGGTGTTGAAGGTCTTGACGGCGTTGCTGAAGCTGCGCCGATAAGCTGTACACCTCGTAGTGCTGTGAAGATCTCCTCATCGGTGAAGAGGCCGAAGGGATCAAGGTTATTTCGGATGGTGCCTGTGAAGAGCGTCGGATCTTGCGGGACCATCACGATGTTCTCGCGCAGATCTTGCAGACCGATGAGGCCGATATCGACATCGTCGACGAGGATCTTGCCCTCTTCTGCTTCTAGCGCGCGGAACAGAGCCAATGCCAGCGAACTCTTGCCAGCTCCAGTCCGACCGACTACACCCACCTTCTCGCCTGATAAGATGCGGAAGGTAATCTGCTTCAGCACTGGATCGAAGTCCGATCGATACCTTGTGCTGTATCCGATGAACTCGACTGCACCCTTGCTTGGCCAATTGGCTGCAGGTCGATTCTCTGCCACGATAGACGCTGCTTCTTGATCCACATCCAGATACTCCTTGACACGCTCAACGGCGTTCATGTTCTGCTCGTTGCTTGCGTACAAGCGCACGAACCATAGTACATTCTCCGTGAAAGTCACTGCGTAAGTCATCGCAAGTCCAGCAGCTCCAGCATCGATGCGTCCGGTGCCAGTGATGATGAAAGCGCCCGTTGAGAAAGACACTAACGCGCCTACAACGTCAACACGGAGTGCCAGCCATCGATTAGCAGCCCAGAGATAGATGAAGGGTCGACTGTGCGTATTAATGCGTTGCAAATTGTCTCGAATGAAGCGTCGTTCGTCTCCATATGCTCGTATAGTGGTCATCCCAGACATCGTCTCGCCGAACTGCTGGTACAGCGGACTTCTCTGGACGGACTCAAGCCGCTTCAGATCTCGCGAAGAGCTGATGTAGAAGCGCCCGATCGCAGCGTACATGATAGTGATAAAGAACGCCGCAATGAGGAAAGCCGGCTGGATCACGGAAATCAGCACAACGATGGTGATAATCGAGAACAGGCACATGATGACGCCGACTGCGACTGGTGCGATTTCTTGGTCGACGACTTCGATATCCTTAGAGAAGCGATTCATCATCTGGCCCAGCGGTGTAGCATCGAAGAAGCGGAACTTGGCGTGCGTGACCTTCTCGAGCAGCTTGCGATGAATGCGCTTAGAGGCATTGAGTGAGCCAGCGAAGAGTATGCCCTCCCTGAATAGAGTAAGGAACATGAAGCCGAAGCCAAGTGCGGCGTATACCCCGAGGTAGTAGACCACATCGACTTCCGAGTCGCTTGACGAGACTGTTATCTGGTCAGAAGGCACAGCAGATGACATCGGCCAGGTCAGGATGCATGAGCCAGTGCGTACGCAGTTGTACGACCCGCTGACGCCGCCTCGAATATGCGTCATTGGAGTACCGTTGAACTCCGATGTGCTCTGCTCCTTGGTATTGTAAGCGTTCGCCCACTGACGGATCCACACATTAGTTGCGACTTGTGAGAGCTGCTGGAGCACGAATGCGGACGCTGCGACAGTCCAGAAGAACCAACCGCCCATGGACTGTAGGTACATGGTAATGGTGATCCACTTCACAGCGCCTGTAACAGTCTTCTCCTCCTGATCATCCTTCTGCGACGCCTTGTTCATCCCGGGAATATCTTTGGTGATGACTTTTGTCAGCGCCTCGTCCTGAGGCGGGCTGCTAGCTTCTTCCAGTTCGAAAGTATGCCCGCTCGGCTGCTTGTCGTCCGTCTTGTCTGCGCCGTGTATGGACGGCACTCGCGAAGGCATTGTCGAGTTCAGCCTTGTGCCCGACTTCGAGTCGAGCTTCGACATGTCTTCCGCCAGTAGACCCGAGGAGATGACCTCTTGAGCAGTACCCGACGTTGTGACTCGCCCGTTGTCCAAGACGACTGCGAATGAAGCTTGCGGCAAACAGAGCACGGCGTTATGCGTGACTAGGATGCATGTACGGTTGTACATCAGCGGGCCCAGGAGTGCCTTGTCGAAAATCCACTTCGCGGTATGCGAGTCCACTGCACTCAACACGTCGTCCATGAGCACGTGCCTGGCACTGCAGTAGAGCGCGCGAGCTAAGCTGATGCGCTGCTTCTGCCCACCAGACAGTGTGACTCCCTTCTCGCCCACAACTGTCTGATCTCCACCGTCCAGAATCTCTAGATCGCGCTCCAAAGAGCAGGCAACAATGACGTTCTTGTACCTCCTCGCATCCCACGGACTGGCGAATGTGATGTTCTCCTTAATCGTGCCGTTGACAAGCCATGCTTGCTGTGCGCAGTACGCCACGCTCTCGGTAAGTCCAGTCTCCGGGTCTGGCTTCATATCTTCGCGACTCTTGCCTCCTGGTAAGTAGACTGTGCCTTCGAGAAGAGTCATCTCGCCTAGCAGTGCCATCAACAGCGAGGTCTTGCCACTTCCAGTTGGCCCAATGACGACGTTCAGCTGGCCGATCTTGAATCTGAGATCGAGGTCCATCATCTTGAAGTCGTCTGACTCGGCCACACCCCATGAGAATGTGCCGTTGTCGAATCCGATGACTGGCGCACCCTCTTCGTCTACTTCATCATACTGCAATTGGCGATACTTGTCGGTCTCTGGCTCGTTGAGATACTCTTCGACTCGATCGACTGACACCTTACTTTCTTGTACGTGTGCGACCATGTCCGCCAATTGGTCCAGTGGTATGCGCAAGAGACTGAACAGTGAGAGTGCAGTAAAGGCCACAGATGGTATGAGATCCTTCTTCTCGACCAGAGTGTACACCAAGAATGTAAGCAGTGTGATCAAAACAGGTGCACCACCCCAGACTGTCGCAGCAATGGCCCAGACGATGTACCTGTTGCGCAAATGTCGCAATTCAGTCACTCGCTTCTCATCGACTGTGGCCAAAAACCTTTGCTCCCATGCGAAGTACTTGATGATGCGAATGTTGGTCAAGACTTCGTTGGTCGTGTGTATACGTGCGTCCGTGGCCGCTAGGATTAGCTTCTGCGTCCTTGTAAACGCCTTGGCGATTACCATGTTCACAGGAAGTAGGAGTGCCATCATGCCGATGCCAACGATACTGCTGTAGCCAAGAATCCGATAGAGCAGAACGATGCAGAGCACGAACTGCACCGGCGTCTCGGCCCAGAGGAAGTGCAGATAGGCACTGATCTCAGCGACCTTGAAAGAGTCCACAGCCATCAGGTTAATAATCGCTCCAGAGCTGACCTGTCCCTCGTCCGGTTCAATCGCCGCCTTAGGCACATTGTTCGAGTCGTCCTGCTTCTTCTTCTTACCAAACGATAGTATCTTGTCCATGAGCCCAGGCTTAGCCTTCTCTTCGGTAGGTTTTGTCACCTGCTGCTGCCCGAGGACCTTGTCGGCGGAAGCTGCAGTTCTTCGACGCAGCGCCTTGGCGTAAATCTCGCCAATGATAATGGCTCTCAGGCGAATGCAGATTTTCCGACCAATCCAAAGTGCCTGGCCCGCAGAAAGTGCAAATGCCACACCCGAGACGAACAGCAAGATCACATAGAACCAAGCTGCATTGCGAGGCACAGAGGTGGGGTCCTCGACGTACTCGAGTATGGCCTTGAGTAGTAGAGTCGGAACGAATGTAATGAGACCAGACATTACAGCCCATGATCCCTGGATGATAAGACCGCGCTTGAAGTACTTGAGAAGATGAAACGCCAGAGCAGATGTCTTCTTGACTTGCCGGTAATCTGACAAAACAGCAGATGCCTTGTCCTTTGCGGCCAGATTCCACACGTCTTTCATCTCGTATGCTTTGACGTAGCCTTTCCAGACTACGGCATCAACCCAGCTGAATGTCATGATCGACAAATAGCTAGCCAGTGGCTCGCGCGAAGGCTCCAATTCGCCCTCGTAGTCGAGCTGAACCAATCGATTGCCTCGTCGTGAGGTGAGTGCGATCAGCGCCAGTAAGGTGTTGAGCGCAAAGATAGCGCTGACCAGAGCTTCGCTTTTCTGCGAACGCGGATGTACCATCGCCGAGCGGAAGACGAGCACGTTGCAAAGCCATTGGATCCCGTATAGAAATGCGGTCTGATACCACAATCCGGTGAATGAGTACTTACTCGAAGTAGAGATCAGCACTCTCATCGAGGTGAGCACCACCAAATATGTCCATGTCGCCACTTGTGCGATCGATGCTATCCGACCCTTGTGGTCCCATCCATCCACGAGAGACACCACTTCCAGTGCGAGGGCTGCAACCACGCACACCTCCTCTATTATCGGCACCCACACCTGACCCTTCGGCTTGTCTATCGTCGTTACGGACACGCCGCCCAGGCTCTTCGTCCCCCGCAGTGCTAATTCCTCATTTCTTGCAAAGTAGTCATCCTCGTCGTCGCTCTCCGTCTCTTCATCCTCCTCTCGAGGATGACCGTTGGTGCCGCCATTCAGGCGACTATCCTTCAGCAAGCTGTATCCCTCTTTACTCCGGGAGTGTTGTAATGATCGCGCAACCAGATATGTCGAGTACAAAAGTGAGATGCCGCATGCGATGAGCGGGAAGAGTGTCTCCAAGTAGTCGCGCCGGAAGCAATGCGAAAAGTCGTCAGAGCGCCAGATTGGACTAGAACAGTGCGCGAACATAGCCACCATACGGCCTCGATAAGTTCGATGTATGCCCGTGCAGGATGTCGTGTAGCCGAAGGCGTGATGCGAGTGGCGTGTGAAGTCGCAGCTTGATCTGAGTCTACTGCGATTTCGACATGTTCCCAAGGCGACAGATTGCTGAATAGAAGGAAGCAAAAGAGCGACTGTGCAGAGCGCAATGGGCGACGAAGGGCATTCAAAGCAATCGAAGACGCAGAGTGACGAATGCCTTAGCGGGAGACAAGCAGCAGCTAGCCGAACTCAATTTCACACAAAGCGTAGACGATTAGCACACTCTTTCCATCCAGCAGAGGAGTCATACCTTCGCTAATGCACATTACCATTGAGCGCACAACGGCTCTCATGGTCTCTGAGCGACAGGGTATGCAATCCTACCGCGCACTTGATACGCTGTGTAAGAAATTGCAAGCGCAACGAGAGATCAAGTCTGACGCCCGATTGCACTATGACCAATGGATATATATGGACAGACTTTGTTGGATGCTGATGTTGAAGAGCTCCCCACCACCTTCCCAACCCGGTTGGCGGCGTCCGAGTCATCTAGATACGAACACCGCTACCAGTGCACCCTGCATCAGCTCATGCGTGAATCACACTGTTCTAGTGTGCACAGCGGCATTGATGCCTGCGGAACGAGAGCCTCTGTAGTTGCGACAACATCATGCTGGCAAGCCTAGCATGCGATACTTTTTCTTGAGCCGCTACGAAGCGAGCTGGCGATGACTCCAAGGGTAGGTCGCGCAGCATACTGAAAAGTTCTGAAGTCAATGATACAGCAGTATGTACAATGGACGTTCTGCGCGCGCCCCTGCTTCATCTCGGTCTTCATCGCGCAGCAGCCTCCGGCTTCCACGCCGAGTACTTGTTCTTGACTCTGCAAGTCTGTCAGCGAATTCAACTCGTTAGAGAGCTACAAGTCTAACTCACGTGCTATACGGCTTATACGCGCTCCTCGACATCGTCAACACCGGTCGGTGTTCTTGCGGCTCCCACGTACGTACTTGACGCTGCAAAAGAGGGTCCTCGGTAGGTGGCTTGTCGACCATGTATGACATCCACGCATGCCTTGATATGCAGTCAGTACCTCGCACCTGAGATGTGAGAGTTCCCGCTGCGCTTACCATCCAGGCTCGATCTGTGACGGCTCATACTCCTTGTTCTTGTAATCTACCCATCGTGTCCGTACTGCGCTCGTCCTCAGTTTCAGACTCCCATTGTTCCTACGCCCCATGTTCACTTACGTGGTAGCTCCTCTGCATTGTTCTCGTAGTACTTGTTGCCAGTCTGATCCGTGCCGACCAATACGCCTGCCTTTGTATCGCCTATATCGATTCAGCCACGACCCAGAAGCCCTGAGGTTTAACTCGCCATACCTATGTACTGTCCAGACAGTGTCGGTTAGCATCCTGAGGTCGTGAGAACGTCGGTTTTGGGTTAGGGGCTGCATACCTGCATCTGGCGGCCGTATTCCTGAGAGATATGATTAGCTGAGACTTGCGCCTGTTGCATGCATGTCAACAAACCTTGATACCGATCTGGCGTATATTACGCAGCGTGCGCATGATCGTCGACATCTTGGGCGCAGTGAGCCTCCAAGTCAGTGGGAAGGCAGAGCTGTGGTGTGGATGCGGCAATCACAGGCATTGAAGCCGAAGCTCACGGCTGACTAAGATTGGTATCCTTGGCATGGCCTCCTCTCCAACCAGCCAGACTTCCAAGGACTCTGGCTTCACACATCACAATGTCGATCAGATGATCGTGCGACGCACACTGCCTCACTACAGGCTTGTCGCTATCACCTGCACCCGCAATGCCTCCCGTCGATTGTGCCGCGCCCAGCGGCGATGCAACAGCACGCAAAGCGCTACCACTGCGTCCCTGAATGCATCGCCAGCGGGCATCGCGCCCATAGCGACTATCACAAACGAGCTTGACAAGCTCGCACCACGCTTCGATGTCTCGGCCGACGCGATCGAGATCTTGAAGAGTCCAGCGGAGTTTTACGAGACCTTAAAGGCATGCATCACGACATATAGATCTCCGATAAGTTCTATCACTGACCTTACTACAGCACAAGATATCGCGCGCAAAGCGAAGGATCTACTTATCGACTCTCTATGTCGGCAAGACAGAGCATGAGCTGGTCGCTACGATTCATCAAGCTCTCGAGGCCAATCCAGATCTCAAGGTCTCCATCCTTACGGACGCTCTACGAGGCACTCGGGAGGCTCCCAAAGCATCGTGTGCCAGCTTGCTGTCATACCTCCTCCGTGACTTCGGGCCCGATCGCGTCGAGATCTGCATGTACCACACTCCGAACCTGACAGGCGTCCGCAAGGCCGTGATCCCGAAACGCATCAACGAGGGATGGGGCCTGCAGCACATGAAGCTCTATTGCGTCGATGATGAGATCATTATGTCTGGTGCCAACTTATCGGACGACTACTTTACGAACCGACAGGATCGGTATCATGTGTTTAAGTCTGCCGAGATCGCGGAGTATTATGGTGGCATCTACCGCGCGGTCGCAGATTTGAGCTATCGCGTGATCGTCGATGAGAAAGATTCGAGCGGATTTCGACTTGTTTGGCCGACAACGAATGTCCAGCCTGCGCCTCTGGACGATCCAAAGGCTTACATTGCCTCGGCCACGAAGTCATTATCAACGCTGCTGAAGCCGCAAGCAACCATACCAAGCGGAAAACGGGGCAATACATCAATCTATCCAGTCTGCCAATTCACGCCTCTCCTGAACCCAGACACCTCGAACGAGCTCCCAGCCCTGACCTCCATGCTTCGTGCCCTCAGCACGCCAGCCCTTCGATCCTCCCGCTGGACCTTCACAGCCGGCTACTTCAATATGACGCCCTCGTTTCGCGACCTGCTGCTGACTTCGAACGCTGCATCAGGCACTGTTGTCACTGCCTCGCCCTGGGCCAACGGCTTCTACGGCTCGAAAGGCGTCACTGGCATGCTGCCTGCGGCTTACACCTTCATGTCGCGATCATTCATCGATGCTGTGGCTAAGCGTGGCTTGAGCTCCTCGATCACGCTTAAGGAGTGGCGGCGAGGGACTGTCAATGAGCCGGCAGGGTGGACGTATCATGCCAAGGGCCTGTGGATCACGTTGCCGGGCGAGACGCAGCCAAGTGTGAGCTTGATCGGCAGCTCAAATTATACCAAGCGAAGCTACTCACTGGATCTCGAGGCCAATGCTGTGATCGTAACGAGGAATGAGGGTCTGCAGAAGAGACTGGGCGAGGAAGAGAAGGCATTGCAGGACTATGCGAAACCCGTCGGCAGAGAGGAGTTCATGAAGACGGAGCGGAGAGTGGGGCTGCATGTACGGTTGTCTATGTGGTTTGTGACATTGGTTGGGGGAGCGCTGTAAAGATAGTGTACGATCATAGACTGTACCAACATACCCTAATGCTCTGACCACTTCAATGGTCATGCTCGGGCACGGTGAAGCATGCCCGTAGATGTGCACCGATTGGGCTCGAGTCATGCGAGACGCATGCCAAGCATTTGCGGCTTCATCCCGCGCATCGACGGGAGCTTCTCCAGTTTTGCATGTGAGCTTCACAGCAAATTTCCAGACGAGACGACAGAGCAGCGCAGGATAATATACGGCACATCGCTACATTGCTATAGCCTGCACGTGTACCCACTAGCAGCGCTACAAGCTATCGCTACCCTACATCTCCTACACAGTATCGCACACGCTGAGTGCGACAGACACCCGCAATGGCGCTCGTCAAGACTTCCTCCCTCGACGATGCGTACATCATAAAACCAGAGGCCGCTGCGCCCAACATTAACTACGCAGACTGGCCGCTCCTGTTGAAGAACTGGGATCAGCGTACGTTGTCACAGCAAATGGTGTCCGGGAGTCTGCATGTGCTGTAATGGCAGCGCGGTAGACTCCCATAACCTACAGTTACATAGACTAACACTTTCCAACAGTCAATGTCCGCACCGGTCACTTCACACCCATCCCCGCTGGTTCGAACCCCGAGAAGCGAGAGCTGAAAGAGTACATCTCCTCCGGCGTAATCAACCTCGACAAGCCCTCCAACCCCTCCTCTCATGAAGTCGTAGCATGGATGAAGCGCATGCTCCGCGTAGACCGCACTGGCCACTCTGGCACTCTCGATCCGAAGGTCACGGGATGTCTGATCGTCTGCATTGACCGCGCGACTCGTCTTGTCAAGAGTCAGCAGGGTGCAGGGAAGGAGTACGTCTGCGTGCTGCGTCTGCATGACAAGCTACCAGGTGGCCAGGCACAGCTTTCGCGCGCACTCGAGACGTTGACTGGTGCGCTCTTTCAGCGGCCACCGCTCATCTCAGCTGTCAAGCGTCAATTGCGAATTCGAACGATTCACGAGAGCAAGCTGATTGAGTTCGACAATGACCGTCAACTCGCCGTCTTCTGGGTCTCCTGCGAGGCCGGCACATACATCCGTACGCTCTGCGTGCATCTCGGTCTCCTCCTCGGTGTTGGTGGTCACATGCAAGAGCTGCGCCGTGTACGGTCAGGCGCAATGAATGAACAAGAGGGCATGGTCACACTTCACGACGTCCTCGACGCACAGTGGCTCTACGACAACCAGCGCGACGAGAGCATGCTCCGCAAAGTCATCTCACCCCTCGAGTCCCTCCTCACATCCTACAAGCGCGTCGTCGTCAAAGACAGCGCCGTCAACGCCGTCTGCTACGGAGCCAAACTCATGATACCCGGTCTCCTGCGTCACGAGTCCGGCATCAGCTTGTACGAAGAGATCGTCCTCATCACCACAAAGGGCGAAGCGATCGCCATCGGTATTGCGCAAATGTCCACAGTCGAGATGTCGTCTTGCGATCACGGCGTTGTAGCAAAGGTGAAGCGCTGCATCATGGAGCGCGATCTGTACCCTCGCAGATGGGGCATGGGGCCCACAGCCGTGACTAAAAAGCAGCTGAAAGAGAGTGGCAAGCTGGACAAGTACGGCAAGCCTAACGAGCAGACGCCATCAGAGTGGAAGAAGGAGTACAAAGACTTCAACGACGAGAACGGCGTTAACGGCACCGTTGGTGTCGCGGGTTCGCATGGTGCGCCGAAGAGCGAAGCACAGGCCGCTGAAGGCGCGCCTGAGAAGAGCGCGGAGAAGACCACGAAAGAGGACGTTGAGATGGCAGACGCGATTCCTCCTGTTTCTGTCGACGGCGGCAAGAAGAAGCGGAAGCACGATGGTGAGACGGCTGAGGAGAAGGCTGCACGGAAGGCTGCAAAAAAGGCCAAGAAGGAGAAGCGGGCTAGTGCTGGGGGTGCGACAGCGGATGCCGACAGCGAGTAGAACTTGGACGGCGGTGTTTGCTTGGGGTCGTCGCCTGGTGGTGTGAGCGTGGCCCTTTGATCAATCGCTTCGTCTCAAGTGAGCGTCAGGCTAATGCTGAGACACTGGAGCTGAGCCAATGTCGGAGATTCAGGTGTCCTCTTGTGTCGAGATATGCGGACTGTCACACTACACGGCGTACAAGCGGAGACTTGTACAATATGCACAGCATGAGCGTATGTGGCGAATGGCGTTTCTGGAGAAAGCTGTCTGGGACATGGAAGGTCTAGTGGGCTGTTTTGCTTCGTTACCAGTATACAGCTCTTGGAAGCGTGTCTACGCTTCAGTATCAACAATATCAAATTCAAAGTGCCTCCTGCGCCTTTGCAATGTCATCAACATGCCATGTGCTCACAGCCCCTGCCATGTGTGTTCTGAATCTTTACAGCTTCGTGCATCCGGGAGCGATACTCTCCAAATGCGCAAACAGCTCCTCGTTCCATCGCTTCTCCATCTTCTGCCCAGCCTCGCTTTCGACGCCATACCCATCCCTATCTCAGCATTAGCCACAGACACGTTCACCAGAAAACAGGTCGATACTCACGTAGCAACCTCACAATCCATCAAGAACTTCCCATGCTCCCCCTCTCCCATACTAGGACTCACAGCGTGCACCAGCGTCCTCCCTCCAACCTCCGTCGTCCGCGCCATGACCTTCAACATCACACTCATGAATACTTTCTGCGCGAACGGCATCTCATCGCGGAAGATCTCGCTTGTGCATGCGCCGGGCGTGGCGAGCGTGAGCACCACGTTCGACTTCTCTGGCGAGAAAGGCGAGAGTGTGGAGGCTATGTGGCGGTGCGCGTAGAAGACTAGGAGCTTGGAGAGGGCGTAGTAGGTGCCAATGGGGATTGCGTCTTGGGTGTTGAGTTTGTCCAGGATTCTGCCATCGGTTTCGAGAATGGTGGGGTCGGCTGTGTACATTAGGTCACTGCCGATGATGGCTATTCTTCCTTTCGAGCCAGTGCGCTGGGCTGAGCGGCGGAGTGTGGGGAGGAGTAGGAGTTCGAGAAGTACTGTGCCGATGACGTTCACGGCTACGTGGTGCTCCACGCCATCGATCGTGCTCCATCTCGAGCTCAGGACGCCTGCGTTCAATATTGCAGCGTCCAGTCTCTGCAGCCCGGAGGCGCGTTTGGCAAAGGCTTTGACGGAGTCTCGGCTACTCATGTCTAGCTGCCAGACTTCGATGCGATTTGCGGGGACATTGCAGGAGGATATGAGGTCTTGTGCGGCGCTCTCGCCTTTGGAAATTGTGCGGACGGCGAGGATGACTTTTGCGGCGTCTAGATTCAGGAGATGGCGGGCTGCTTCGAGACCAAGGCCTGTATTACTCCCCGTAACGATTACTGTTTGGCCGCTGAAGGACTCGGTAGGCACCGGGATGGAGACGAAGAGCTGGGAGCGAAGGAGGGTGTAGGCGTAGGGCGCCATCGTCAGTAGCTCTTTGGGAGGTGTTCAGAGAAGAGAACGTGAGATTGATTGTGATGAAAAGTGTCTAATTCCTGAACGTTGAATAGAGTACGACTCAACTCTGCCGTCGTGGTACGGAGTCCCGCATCAGGACCTACCTTACTTATCGTCGTTTCGGGGCGAAAGCGCTGAATAATGTCATCGGCACTGTCGTTCGCGCGAGACGCCCGGTACTGCATTGTACGAGATCGGAGACTGGAGCAAGAATGGACCCATCGTACAATGAGGTGTCGAGAGAGATCGAATCGGGGCGGCGGGCGATCTTTGAAGAGCTCCCGGAGGGAAGTTGAACCGAGCATTGGACGGTGGGTGCCTTGTAGAATGCCAGCCGAATTGACTGTTTGCGGAACTCCGTGAGATCGCACTGACGAATGACAAACGAATGGCGTGCCCGAGCTATCATAGCCTGCAAGTAACATCGATCATGTTGACAAGCTTTGGATGGACATAGCGACGAGGTACAGCGTGGGCGTCAAGATCATGAAGTGAAGTCAATGAATTGCGCTCATATCGCGTCCGTGCACTGAAAGATAGCAAGCGCGTCATCACGCGGCGCGGTGACAACACTCCCTCCGAGAGACAAAGAAATGGAATGACAACAGTTCAAAGTACTGCAGTCAAGGATGAGCATCCTTCCGCTGCACTTGCCCGTACCTGAGATCTGCAACTCACGATCCGCACTCCGGTAAGTCAGGAATTAGTGGGTCTTGCCATCATTAAGCAAAACCCGTTGCAACAAAATGTCTACCTCACTCCAACAATCATCTTCCTCCACTTCCAATCAAGAAACAGCAGAGATGGCCGCACCAGTCCGCCGCCTGCTCGTCACCGGCGCGACAGGCAAGCAAGGTGGCGCTCTTATCAAAGCTCTCCTCAAAAAGCCATCGCAACCCTTCGAGATCTACGCTGTCACTCGCAAATCCGGGTCTGCCAGCGCGCAAGCACTCGCCTCTAAGCCAAACGTCAACGTCGTTGAAGGAAACCTCAAGAACATCGATGGCATTATGTCGCAGATCCCAAAACCAGTCTGGGGCGTCTTCTCAGTCCCAATGCTGGATAACGGCATCAAGAACGAGGAAGCCTACGGCTATGCTCTCAATAAAGCTGCAGTCGGAGCCGGCACTTCGCACATCGTCTTTACTTCCACCGAGCGCGGCGGGCAGGAACAGAGCGAGAATGACCCGACTGTCGTGCCCCACTTCGCCAGCAAGTTCCGCATCGAGCAGGACATCAAGGCCAAAGCTGCTGAGAGCGACGGCAAGCTGACTTACACGTTCCTCCGCCCTGTGGCGTTCTTCGAGAACCAGCCACAGAATTTCATCGGTCAAGCCTTCATCAGCATGTGGCGTCAGAACGGTCTCGATCGACCGCTGCAGATGATTGCGTCCAGCGACATCGGTGAGGTGGCAGCCGAGGCGTTCCTCAAAGCTTCTGAACCGGACTACAAAAACAAGGGCATTTCACTCGCGGGCGACGAGCTGACCCCAAACCAGGCTGCGGAGATCTTCAAGAAGGTGACTGGGGAGGAGATCCCGGCTACGTACAACGGGATTGCTGCTGCTATCCGGTGGATGGTGGGAGACCTGCATCACATGTTTGCGTGGTTCGCGAAGGAAGGTTTTGCGGCGGATGTCAAGGGTTTGAGGGCGAAGTATCCGTTCATGAAGGACTATGAGACGTGGCTGAGGCAGGAGAGTGCGTGGAAGAAGGTGTGATGTCCGGATGGCATCGTGGGAACGGCATGGTCCTGCTAGCATTGCGAGCGGCGTTCAGGAGGGACATCAAGGGCGGCGGCTTTAGATGGCGCATGTAAGCTACAGACTGGAAGCGATAATGCTAGGGGTTCCTGCCTCTCCGTGAGACTTCGTTCAACTTCACTATGGAGGTTTCCGTTGCCTAGCAACGACTTTGAGACATGTCTGTGACTGCAATCGAGCTTTTGCGACACATTGCCTGCGCCGGGCACGAGTTCATCAGAGCGCATCTGTCGCTCCCTCGTTACACAGGATGTCAGCGTTACAAATTCGCAGCGCCAACACTTCGATGCCCGCAGCAGAGAGCGCCAAGACGAGTACTCCAGGCGAAGAGAATGCGACAGCAGTGCAAGCACAAGAGCACAAGAAGGTCACAGAGCAGAAGCAGAGCGAGAACGATGGGTACGTCAAGAGCATCTCATCGGTAGCCGACCGTCGTATGATGGCCAGGAGCTGACAGACCTGTCCACGAACAGACAACCCTATATCAGCCCTTCGGACTCGATCATGAGCCCAGCAAGCCAGAAGCTCTCGTCGTTCAAGCAGAAGCAGATCAATAAGCAGTATGTCCACTCTCCTCGCCTGGCGCGTCTCACGACATCCCACTGATGCCCCTCTGTCCTCTTAGGTCCGGGTCGGATGCCACAAGAAGGTCTCTGTTCGCAAGGACAATGTCGAGCAGCGATCAGGATGCTACAGTTAAAGAGCAGAAGGCGTCGTGAGCAAGTGTGATTGGTCACTGCTGTGCGAGAACCTAGGCTAGGATGACTCGATGACTTTGGCATACTCTGGCGCAAGTGGAATTGTACAGTAGGGGCGCTGAATGCGAGTACACTTGCACGAGACGGCTCGGATGGTCTTGTGACAGAGGGTTGACGGCTGTCATGCTAGCAATAGGCAGCAAAGATGGGCGAGCTTGGATGAATGCATGTACAGGGTGATCGTTGTCGCAGCCCGCAAGCGATCCTCCGCCAAGCCACTATTACTAAGGAACTCGACTATGTCCGAGTCTCCGAGGCAGCTCTTCCAAGCGACCTTCCCATTCAACCCTTGCACAGGACACCGCATCATCACACTAAATCCGCGAGGAGTGAGGCTGAACCATTGTGTCGGACTCGTCTGCTCAGAGTGCATGACAGTGCAGACGGCTTCTAATCAATTGCCACATGGTAGGAGTATGCAGACACGCCGAGCTGTAGTGCGGCTGATCGATCTCCGACGACATGGAATTTTACATGGCTAAAGCCTTGATGAGCCGTGTCAGTGTAGCTTTAGCGAAGGTATTCGAGTTTTGAGATCAACTCTAGACAATACTGAAACCTAGTCACACCATGTCTAGCCGACTGCAAGACCAGCGAGATGCGCGAGCGAGAAGGAAACATCACAAGGTCCTCACCGGCTGCGTGACATGCAAGAAACGGCGTGTAAAGTGTGACGAGACGAAGCCAGCCTGTGATCGATGTGTGAAGGCAAAGGTCGTGTGCGGTGGCTATCATGTACCCAAGGCGCTCATCTTCGAGTCCTCACGATCCAAGTCCACAAGCGAAGACGAACTTGTAAGCTCGCAGCAACTCACCGTCCCGCTGCGAAGAAACGACCCATTCGCGTCTCCAAATCCTGGGCCTGCCTACTACGACGCACTATTCGCCGCGTTCCTAACGACGTGGATCCCCGATGGCCTCTTGAGAAGATATACCTCGCCAGACGCATCAGGCGACCTAGTGCCAATGTCTTCATGGGCATTCAGTGCTTGGAACCTGGCCAGCCGACGACACGAGAGCGTTGTTGGGCAGTCGCTCGTATGCCTGACGCTCGTCACACTCGGTACGCAGATGGGCGACAAGACAGTACTTGCTGATGCCACACGTCAGTACGATCTTGTTCTACAGCGGCTACGGACCCAGCTATCCCTACTCGCACGACGACAGCGGCGTGCTGAAAGAAATCAGCAGATTGCTGAGTTGACTGCAGCAAGCTACGTCTGCAGCCAGATGGAGTATGTTCTGCGGGAGTGGAAAGCCAGTGACTTGCACCTCCAAGGGATGGAATCACTATGGCACGCCTGCGATCAGTCCTGTCTCGAAGACGTCAATCTTCGCTTGGTCTTCCATGATTACTGCCTGCTATGGATCTCGTGCTCAGTAATTCACAGGAAGCACAGCTTCGAAATCCCCACGGCATGGTGTGCCGGAGCTTCCGAGGCGCCCACCACACCAGCAGCTTCCATCATCATGAAGCGACTTGCTGTGGCTCAGCAGCTCCCGGCGCTCCTCGAAGAGTACGACAACTCATTGCCATCTTGTCCGATTACAGAACAGGTAGACCTTTTGCGCCGCCTTCTGCGAGTGATCGAAGATATCGGAACGATGAACCTTTTCTGTAACCATTCAGTTGACCCGGGTAAGCGTATCTGCCCAGCTCTTCCCAAGTCGTGCACGACCGTACGAGCCAGTCTCCCTTGTCTCAACAGCAGAATTTTGTCCTGCTACGCCTACGGCTATGCACTACAAGCATCGATGACCGTCTGGGATCTTGTTCGTCGGCTCGAGTCGAATGCGACGATTGCCATGACAGAATTGCCAATAAGCGAGCGGAAGATTGCAACCAACTGTGAGGAATTGCTGGCTGAGACGTGCCTGTCTATCTGTCAATTGACAGATCAGGGTTTTGGGCTCTTCACGACGAGTCCTTGTTTGTTTGCGCTGGATACGGCTTGGACGGCTCACACCGTGCTAGCCAAGTATCGCGGCTTCGATCTTGATGAGGTACGTCCATGGTTTCTCGAGCTTGGGACCAAGCTGGCGGGCGTCGGATACCCGCCGCTGAGAGAGCCATGGCGTGTAGAATGAGATGAGCTGTCGGTGCAGGGCGCCTCGCTCGCCAGTGTCGCCACGGAAGACAAGAGGATGCCTAGACAATGTCAGTCAGCACATCATTGTGGGACGAGCTCAGGGCTGGGCTACCGCTAGCAGCACCGTGTCGGTGTAGGCGAGATTGTCTTCACTCTACAGGAGATAGTCACCAGGACCATAACGAGAAGTGGCCAGAGGTCCCTACAGAAAACGTAGTCCACTGACAAAGACCGCAAGTCGGGGGAAGCACTACCACCTCACTTCTTCCAAAAAGGACGTTTCTCAGGTCCTGTCGTACAGTAGCTCCTACTAAATTCCAGTACATGCGACAATCAGCGTGACTTTTGGAGAGAGACGCTAAGGAACGAGGTCGCTAAAGTGACGAGCGAATCAGCCAGGGCCAATTCATGCAGCCAAGCTAGTGGTGGAACATTACATGAGCAATGCTGTTTTGGCCTTAGGCGTCTTAAAGCCGTTGTCCACGCTGACTACTACCACAAATGGGTCGCCTTCGTCAAACAGACAGCTTGCCGCCCATTGCCACCGTGCGATGATGCCGGCACCTGTCTGTATCACGCCTCAGCAGGACTTACGATTGGTCCGATTACCTCATGAACTGCCTCGCCACGACTGAAGCTCGTGTGGTCTGTAGGTCCGGCGAATGTCTGTCAGCATATCGCTGGGACATGTTGCTGCTCGATCTCCGTTCACGCGTCCAGCGGCGTTATGAAGGTACATATAGCTGAATGAGCAGCTCTAGTTGACTCCCTCCATTGCGTTCATCTACAATATCATACTAGCCACCTTCCAACACCGATCAACGAACTTAGTATCACCATCGATCAAAGCAACCTCCACAAAGTCCAACTGTAAGACCCTGATATCACATCAGAAGCCATGTCTAACTTCTCGGCCTTCCTCGACGGCGAGAACAAGCCCCTTCGTGTGGCTGAGAGTCACATACCGACTCCAGGACCTAAAGACATTATCGTACGCAATCACGCAGTCGCAATCAACACTGTCGATCCTGCACAACAGGCAGGCTTCAAGGTCGCGCGGTACCCTACGGTCCTCGGTCATGATCTCGCCGGCATTGTCCATGAAGTTGGCTCGAGCGTGATACGCTTCAAGAAGGGCGATCGCATCCTCGGACATGCTTGGCAGTTCTTGACAGGCCAAGCTGGAGATGGTGCGTTTTCATTGTACACGCGGATCCCGGCGGGTAATGCTGCGATCTTGCCCAACAATGTCTACTTCAAGCAAGGCGCCGTACTTCCCGTTGCCATCGACACAGCTGCTCGTGGCTTTTACGACACTGGCTTCATGGGTCTGGATCTTCCCACTACTGATGCGAAGCCCAATGGCAAAGTCGTCGTTGTCTACGGCGGGTCTACGTCCGTCGGCGCCGCCGCCATCCAGCTTGCTGTCAATGCTGGATACCGAGTCATCGCAACGTCGAGCCCAAGGAATTATGATCTGTGTCGCGCTGCCGGCGCCTCAGATGTCTTCGACTACAAGTCTCCATCGATAGTCGACGACATCGCCAAGTCGGTCGGCACTGACCAATTCGTCGGGTTGTGGAACACCATTGGTATTCCAGAGTCCTTCGATGTTGTCACACCGATCATGCAGAAGCTGGGTGGAGGCTTCGTAGCGAACACCAAGCCTCCTGGTCCGACGCCGGAGGGTATTACGGTCAAGTTTGTGCTTGGTCTGGGTGAATACAGTTACCCGCTTTGGGAGCATTGGATCACTGCTGCGCTTGCATTGGGGAAGCTGAAGGCTTTGCCGGAGCCGAAGGTAGTTGGTAAAGGACTCGAGAGCTTAGAGCACGCATTCGAGGTCAGAAACGGGGATGTGAGTGGATGTAAGATTGTGGTGGAGTTGTGATAGGATCTGTGAAGGCGACTGTGCTTGGATCTTTTATAGCTGTGAATAGACTTAGTCACTACCCGAGTCATCAACAATCACTCACGTACCAAACAGGACGCAGAACAATTTCTCTACTCCGTACCTTAAGGAAGCAAGCTATCTCGGTCATTGGTACAGGAGTGTCAATCAATGTAAAAAGACACGATGTGATCCCTTCTCGAGTGAACTCCGATCGCTCGATCTCCAACTCCGCAGCTCCCCTCCAGGGTTCCGTCTCTGCATGACTGTCCTTCCTATTGAGGCACAGCATGTAGATCGGCGCTATTACCCGAGTTTGTATTCAGCTCGATTGTCGCAGCTATGCTGCCTGTTCACGCTCTGCCTCTGCACAGGTGTCGCCAGCTGAATAGCAATGATGGACTTCGAGAAGCAGGGCCATGAGGTCGCGTCCGAGATGCGGAGCATCCAACAACCACGCGTCGCACGAGCTCGACGCGTTCTAGAGTATTGCGCCGTGGGTGTTGTTGTATGGCTTGGTCTGAGTACACCGAAGCTCTCAGACTGGACCAAACCAACAATTGCTCCCATCGAAACGAAGGCGTTCAGCTGGGACAACGTGGTCCCGAGGCCTACACTCGACTATGTTTCGTGCTTCGATGGGTAAGCCTTCTGTAGTACCACTGTTCCCACGTCTTTAGCACACAAGAAATTGACAGGACCACAGATACCAATGTGCTCGTCTGGAGCTTCCGATGGATTACTGGAACGCCACAACAGAAGCCAAAATCGCTCTTGCTGTCATTCGCAAGCCTGCTGTAGTTCCCGTCACTCATCCACACTACGCCGGCGCCATCCTCACCAACCCTGGTGGTCCCGGTGGGTCAGGCGTGGGCTTTCTGCAACGCGGTAGCGCCGGTCTTCGAGCAGTCGTCGATAGCGAAGATGACAAGTATTTCGACTTGATCTCCTTTGACCCTCGAGGAGTCGGCGCAACCACTCCAGGCCTACACTGCTTCCAGTCTCGCAGCGCAGACTGGGCATGGCAGCTTCGCCTACTTGAAGAGGGCTGGTTCGAGTCTTCCGATGCCGCTCTAGGTCGCATTTGGTCAATGTCTGACGCGCGGGGGCGAAGCTGCGCACAAGCTGCCACCGACGGCGATGTCCGCAAGTATGTCACGACTGCGTCGGTTGCAACGGATATGCTTCAGATCGTGGAACGGCATGCAGAGTGGCGCGAGCTTGAAGCACGGAGGCTGTCCTGCAAGAGCAAGCCGATTGCCGAACACCTCAAGCATCACCATGACAAGGAGAAGATCAACTACATCGGCTTCTCGTATGGCACTTACCTCGGTCAGACATTTGCAGCAATGTACCCAGATCGCATCGGCAGATTCGTAGTCGACGGTGTTGTCGACGTCCTCGACTATCGCAAAGTTCTCTGGACGGCGAACCTTGTCGACACAGAGAAGGATATGGATCTGTTCTACTACCACTGTGCGCGCGTTGGCTACCCGACATGCGCTCTTGCTAGTGATGGTCACAATACAGCATCTGCGGTCAAAGCGCGGACGCTCAACATCACACAGAGTCTGCTTCACAATCCGCTGCCAGTGGTAGGCTCCAATGCAGAAGTGATCACGTACAGCGACGTCCGCAATTTGATATTCCTCGCTTTGTATTCGCCGACTAGACTATTCGCACCCATGGCGAGACTGCTGGCAGATGTGGGAAAAGGCGATGGCACTGTTTTCGCACAGGTGCTGCGTGCTGCTCACACATACGACTGCGGGTCGGGAGGAGAGACTGTAAGTCGCCTGCTCTGCTCAACACAGCTTCCACTGTTGCATTAAACCGGCAAAGTGCTCTCACAACGGACCTTGTACCCGCTGCTCACGTTCAATGGTCTCAAAGAAGCGGTACCATTACACATGCTGACTTATGTATCCCAGGGCGGCGCCTCCATTATCAGCAGAGATCCGCTCCAGGCTATCGCCTGTACCGACGGCGACTCACAATCATTATCGCGCGATGAGTTCGAGGACTACTCTGCTGATCTCGCCCAGCGTTCGCCGACCATTGGTTCCTTCTGGTCGAGTGTGCGGATGAACTGTATTCACTACGACGTCCGCGCCCCGCATCGCTTCGTCGGACCATGGCAGGGAAATACCAGCAACGGTATCTTGTTCATCGGTAACACTGCAGACCCAGTCACGCCTGGCATCAATGCTATCAATATGGCCAAGACTTTCGAGGGTGCGGTAGCGCTCATCCAAGATGGACCTGGTCACTGCGCAGTAGCGAGTACGTATAGTCGCTGTACTGTTGGTATTGTCAGGGAGTACTTTGCATCTGGCAAACTGCCGCCCGCTGGTACCGTTTGTCCGGTGGACGAACTGCCGTTTGGTGGGTCTGATGTGGCAACGATCGAAGACGCTGTATTCGCGGAAGCGAAGGCGCTTCAGCCGAGTCTTGCAGATGCTCTGCTGGCTCATGGCGGCTTCTCTGGCATGCTGCCTGCTTGGTCGACGAACGATGCGTTATTCGCCTTGTAAACGTTACCGTCGGTCATACTGGGTCGATGATCTGGCAAATGTACAGAGCTATAGCTCTCGATGGACAGCGTAACAGTATGAACACCTCCCATACACAGCGGCTAGAGAGATTCTGTCGTTGGAATGAAATGGTGAAAACTTCAACACTATGCAGGACAGTGAATACACAAAATGAGGACCGAGAGATACACGGCAAGTACTCTCCACGTTGTATGTCCGATAGTTTTCAGGTGCAGACTGAGCTCCTCTTGCTTTCACTCAAGACCTTCTGCCGCACTTTGTCCACCTTCCTTAACTGCGATGTTGGATCGCCATTCCTAAATTATAACGCACGACGCAGCTTACCGCTCGCGCTCGTCGAAGTCCTTCAGAGGAATAGTTTCGGCGACCGATTCCCTTACGGTGGACGTGGATTCGTATGGCCTTGCATCGCCGAAGCGCTCCGCAGTCAAACCAGCGGAGCCGGGATGCTTGAAGCCGCGCTCGAGCTGCCTCTCATACGACACTCGACGCAGTCTATCGGATTCCGCAGGTGTAAGTCGAAGCTACAGCACCGTCAGCGATGCCAGGAGCTGATGAAAGCTGAACTCACGTATAGTTCGACGCCAATGGCGTGAAGCCAGAAAGCTAGCCAGCCAGCCGAGCCAAAACTCATACCAAACGCCGCGCCGACCTCGATAGCTTTACCCTTCTTGTTCGCCTGGACGACGACGACTTGCTCCAGGTTGGTACCGTTGTAAAAGTTTGAGCACTCTGGCCAAAAGCGCACAGTGTTCTTCTGGCCGAAGGTGTAGTCAATCTCGGCGCATGGGCGGGCAACATACCAGCCAGAAAGACCTGAGATAATGGTCACTGCCAAGATCATGATGATGCGGAGCGTGACGATGGTTGCAAACTGCAAAGAAGTTAGCGATGTGTCCTTGAAGACGAGGCTTCTTGCACCAACATAAGCCCAAGCGCGCAGCATCCACGCTCTATGCTGATCTATCTGCAGCCGTTTGATGTTGACCCACGCCATGAGATATGCTATTGTTGTGCTGATGATCATCGCGCCAGTCCACGTCTGCGTCGCCATGTCTCCTCCGAGAGTGTGCCTTGCAATCATAAAGGCACCAGCGCTGGCGATGGTCGATAAGAGTATCACGAGGTAGCCGTTGAGTCGGTGGAAGATGATGACCTTGTGTCGGATGATTGGTACGAATTGCAAACAGACTAGCAGAGCAGCGGGCAGGATGGTAAAGATGTGCAGCATGATCCCGAGCTTGAAAGGATCTGGAAAGTGACTTGGTCAGTGTGGCATCGTACGGTCCTCACATCGCTGTGCTTACCGCGAGAGTAATAGTAGCACTCTCCTGGGATCGCGTGGTTGATGCCTTTACCACCAGGCTTGCAGAACACGCCCCAAAAGGAGAGGTACTGGAGGCGAGACAGCGTAAAGCCGAGGAGAGCCCCTACGGTAATGAAGACTGATCTCGTGTGTCAGTTATCCATGTAAAGCATCGCTGTGCTGACATCTATTACACAAGACAAAGTTGTAGCCCTTTCGAAACCCGATCGGTCGGTAGACCTTACGCATCGTCCGTACGAAGCCATTGGGGGCATCGCGATCGGACTTGGACATTGCTGCAATAGCTTCGTCGATTCCGACGTGAATCGTGGACACGATGACAGGGAGAAATGGAAGAAGCGGAGCTGGGATGGAGAGTACACCGCAGTGAGCATTGAGCAAGAGAGGTCGCACTTGTCAAGAGAGTACCTTGTCCCACTTATAGCCATTGCAACTGCTTACACATAGCCAACTGCTACGACTCCTACCAGCCTTCCCAGGTAGTGATTACCTGACGCGCCGGTGTTGCATTCGCCCAGCGATGCCGAGCGATGTTGGTGCCATAGTTTGGAGGGACTCCACCATCGGGTAGTTGTTCATGGAACCTCGCAAAGCACCCGGCGCAGAATATGGCTACATGTGCTTAGCGCGAGCTCCCCCTGGCCTCCAGGGGAGTTTTTTTTTGGCGGAGACGTATGATTGTGGTTTTAGTAATGTAGTCGTATCTGCTTGGCGTAAGTAACCCGACTCTAACAGATTTCGCACCGGATCGAGTATCTCCGGCCAAGCTTCACGCGATAGTTTCTGAGTTAGTCACTGTTCGGCAGGTGGATTTAGTGTCTTACATGATTACAAAGGAGCTGTTCAGAGTCGATCCCCCACTGACTGCGTTATCAACGCGTTACACGACTCAAACACCCCGATCCTTCGACACATCGGCCAGACCATCTGGCAGATTGCAGCCGGGAACAAAATCCATTGTCCACGCTACATGCAGGTCCGATCGTCGCGCGCAGGCGCTATCCACGCGGCGACTGAGGCTCTCGATCAGCCGCACCGCTACCGGTATACTCTTGACTTCCACTGGCTCGCTCCACCCAGGCGGCAGACGTGCATTTGGCTCTAGGGCCAGTGATATCGATGAGGCAGGTGGATGATGCTTCCAACCCGGTGAGCCGCCCAGTGCGAGGCGCACATTGCTGCCATAAAGGAAACCATGGAATGTTCTCTTCCAGTGCTGTTCTTCTAGAAATACCTTGAACGCTCCATCACCATGGTCGGTGTTCCACGATCACGGGGCTGCCAGATCTGCCGGAGTATCAAGAAAGGCTGCGACTTGCGACAGCCGAGCTGCAGCCGATGTGAAAGGCTGCAGCTTTCATGCATCTACGTAGGCAAGCAGTGGAGGTTCATCACGGACGTAGCGACTGTCCAAGCGAGCCCTGTGCCTTCGGAGGGTTCATCCAGCGCCTCCCGATCCGTCGTATCGACAGACTCGAATGGCGATCTCGGTTTCACCGCACTGTCGCTCCAGCGCGCATCCGTGATCGAAGGGCTCGTCGACTCGTGCTTGTCGGTGTTCATGCCAACCAGAACAGCATATTCGAAGCATCCAGTAGGCGATGCGTTTCACGCACCATCCGCCTCTGAGCTAAGACTATTGGCGAGTACGCCACGCAGCGCCTTGCAGACCGCGCTTCGCGCTTGGACTTGCGCTCTCCTGGGCGTCCATCGTAATGACACTGTTCTATTGACTCACGGTACAAGACTTTACGCCAGCTCCCTGCGTACGATCAATCGCGACCTGCAACACCCGGTGCATTGTCGAAGCGATGCCACCTTGACCGCTTGCTACTATTTGGCACTATACGAGTGGTTTAGGCGCGACGCCACAACTCGCGTCACGTCCCAGAGTAGTGACTGGGTTAGTCACGTGGCTGGGACGTGCCGCATGATAGAAATCCGCCAAGCAGACGATCACGCTTCCGCCGTAGGCAGTGCTCTCTTCGCTAATGCCAGGCAAAGTGCGATGACAGCCGGCATGCAGCAAAGACAATCGGTCATGGCGAGCGACATATGGCGCACCGCACGCTTGCCTCCGGAGCAAGGCTGCATCAATCCAAGAGACTCGCTGCTTGATACCATGATGAACATCCCGGAGTTGCTACAACGCCATGACCTACTCAAGCAGCGCTGCAATCTGGTTTCGAATGGGTTGGGTGATCAAGACCGATCGTCGCTTCTAGACGACGGCGAGTGTCTCTTGCGAGATTGTTCGACGACGGTGGAGGCGCTGCGGGGTTGGGAGATGCGGACACTGGAGCATCTTGTGGCATCGGCGTCTCACGATGTGGATCCTCCCACCACACTGCGTCAAATCTGCAAAGACTACGGGTACGGATTCTTCCACACTGTCATGTACTACTGGACAGGCTCTATATTACTGAAAGGGCAGATGTGGTTCACATTCGCTTTACTATCTCGCCTTCGTCTGACAGCGGAACTATCTGAACATCCGAAGCCATCTTTGCCGCCGAACATTGACCCAAGAGAGGACGCAGAGAACATCGCTGCCAATATCATGCACTACTTCGAATCTGAAGCGGGGCTATGGGGAGCACAAATTGCCGCATTCCCATTAGGCGCAGCCCTACACTTCTTCATCGTGACCGAAGGATCTTCGTCTCCAAGCAAGCAGCGCTTGATCGCAACTGTCGGGGAAAGCAGTAAAGCGGCTTATACCCTCGCGTTTCTGGCAAGCGCAGCCGCGGAGACGGTGCCGCCTGACATCAGAGGAGATGCGGCTGATGGCAAAACGCATGCCGGGATGGCTTCGAGATGGTTCAGCGGCGAATCCAAAGCAGTCACTGAGGTCAGTAGCGAAGCGCCATAGTCTCAGCAACTCGCTACGCCGATCTGTGTATAACGTGAGCAATCGTTTCAATTCACCGAATAAATGAAGCGTTTACCTTCCGTTCAAACTGTCTCGTGGCACCACTAACAGACAGACGATCAATCCAAGCACGCTCATGGCAGCTACCACGATCACAACATGAGCCCAGAACATGTGTCTCTGCCTCAGCTGCTCGACCTCCTCAGCGTCAGCCATCCTCCATCGTGCTCGGATCTCCTTGACTGGTGCTCCCCATTCCGCCTTTGCTGTCTGGCCCAGCCGATCTGTGTCGACTTCGATTCGGGTCGCTGCTTGCCACTTCGCAACCAGCTTGGATCTTGCTCCGGCTAGCAATGGTCGAGTCGATGAGCTTCTTGAGGGTGTCATGGTATCGTATTTTCGAGACGAGTAGCTTTGGTCGAGGTAGCTACGATTTCGGAGTCAGTCGAGCAGGGAGTGTGCCTATCTATCCACGAGTCTGATCCACTCGTGAGTTCAGTGTCTGAACTAATTGCTCCCTGTTCGCTCACGTAAAGTTACATCATTCACTCGGACCGCTTCGGCATACAGCCTCTCTGACTTCATGTCTAACAAAGTATACCACGCTCCTGGGAACGCTACACAATCTTTCACCTGTGGTTTCACACCGATTATGCGACTGGGACGGTGACGGAGCATCCTCGTTCATAAACGACTGATGCGACCTTTGTGCTATACAACTTGCTTAGCTTCTCAGAATCGGAGCAGCATAGCGGGTCGCCGTTATAGCTCGGTGGATGATATATATTTAAAATCCTGATATAACTACCCCAGAAGTCTGTGTCCCGGGCAGCCGTCCAGAGTCATCCAACACGCCTGCTCGCTAAACGCATCTAACAGGACCCAGAAGCTTTATCCTCGCGTCACCCAGCACTCACGCGAGATTCGAAATTACTATCTTATGTCCCCCCTCATTACCATCGCCGAATACGAGCCAACAATAAGAATGGTTCGGATCCACCCGGCAGCGATGATCCGCCCACGACTCTAACCCCGCCCAAACAATCGCGAAGATCAGTGCAATGGTAAGCACGATCGTTAGCATGAATATCATAATGTCAAACCTATTCCGGTTTGCGAACAATCGGCGCCGAAGGCTTCTCCGCTGTTGCTCAGCAGTGTGCAGTTGGACTTCTAAAGTGTATTCTGACATAGACATGGGACTCGGGACCCGACTGCGAGCGCGTTGGAGCTCAACGCCGGCTTCGAAATAGGCTGGCTCGGGTAGGGGAAGGGAGGCGAGGCTGACTTGAGGAGTAGTCGGTGTGTAGTCGCTGGAGGGACGGGCTGTTGCGTGGTCGCAGGAGAACGGGCAACTTCCGCCGACACTCGTGTAGTACTGAGGTGGATACGTAGGGATGCCAAAACAGGGCTCGTGCTGTGGAAAGTGTCGGATTTTACGTGTCCAACCTGGGAGGTATACGCACAGTGTCAGCTGGGTTGGTAGATCTCAGTGTAGAATTGCTCGCAGGCCCTGCGCTGGCTGGGGCGCTGGAGGCTGCGCCATTGTACTGCAGTGACGTTAGTGGCTCGATCCGTTGACAATGTTGGCTAGTCTTGCACGCACAATATGGGCCATGGCTGATCTCTGCGAAGTGTAGTCTCGGTCTGGCGCTGTGTAGAGCAGCTAGTATTGGGGGACTTTCGCCATGTAGTAGGCTGAACGGGCCTTGAGCCCTCTCTAATTGGCATTCCGTAGTCTCGAAAGCGTGCGTGTGGTTGGGGGCTCGAATATGCTATGTGTGTTGCTTGTATGGTCGGTGAGCGTGGTCAGCGTATTCAGTTGAGGTCTGGTTGGGGTTCATGTACCACACCTTCGATAAAGTTCACGTGGCAGGAAATTACCGCTGAGACGTAGCGTGAAAGGCCTAGCAAACGAGCGCAGTCGTCTCCCTTGCCGTTGAATGCAGTGGTCAGCAGCCTACATGATCCTGTGAGTACGTAGCAGCGAGAGATACTCCAATCGTTCCAATGCTGCCTTCGGCCATGAGCCATATGTGTCACACGTGAGGGTTTGTGGTCCCATGTGTATTCGGGAACATCTGCGGCACTGCTCGAGTGGGAATGACAAGCTTGTCATTGGGACACGTTCGCATGATCGCGAAAAATGCAGTCTGAAGGGTTGTAATGAAGTCCGGTTTCCGTCTACCTCAGCCATAGCCATGTATTCGTACTCTCGATAGGTCGTTCGCTTGGTCCATTCCGCCTCTATACCGATGCCATCTGACCATGCCCACGCCACGCAACACCCTCATTCAAGCCAGTCTCCCCCTTCAGCTGTTGATTGTCGAAGTCGTGTGGTGTAGCATAATGACGGCGCGATCGGTGCCGGATGCCTCGTCCTCCAATGTGGCGAGTCGTCTAGATACCGATACGGGTCTTGCGCCAATGTCTCCTCTTTGCGTTGTATCTGCAAGCAGAGTATGTCAGCCGTTTGCCTCTGCAGTCCCCAGCTCCCTTAATGCCCGTGGTCCTCCCAAGACTGATTCTCGGCCCTCCGAATCCACGAGAGATGTGATTATGCCTACCTGATGGTGTTGTTCGTCTTCAACCGAATCCACTGAGGGATGGGCCTGTTCTGCTTCTGCGCCTTCGCGAGCTTCGTCTTCGTGCGGAATGACTTGTGGGACTGTATGCACCGTTAGAACACCGTCCAAGTACCTTCGCTGTTGCCATGAGTACGTACAGGCATGTTGACGGTTGTCTCGATGTCTTCTGTGTAATGTCTCGTCTTCGATATCGCTGGCAGAGGCTTGAAGTCATGCGCATCGAATTCGACATTGCGAAAGTGCGGGTGCCGGACGAATGACTCGTGTGCCAAGACATTGACACAGTCACGTGTCGGTCGCCCAAAAGTAGAGGTGCTGGGAACTGCGATGATGACACTGGTGGATCATTACATTACGGTATCTAGGCAGCACGTATGCTGTTTATTAACCTCTCATCGCTACTGGTCGAGCACTTCGAGCCAGTCGATGCCTTGCGCCAAACATTCATGCTTTCCTTCCTCCGTCCGCGTGAGAGGCCTTACGTCTCTGACTGCTTGATGGGGTGGGAAGGCAGTCCCCAAGTGGTGCGGGCTACACCTCATGCCTTGACACTAGCTCGTACTCCGTCTGAGCATCGGCTCTCTGCCAGAACTTCCACCTTGAGCCTGACGACACAGGCTTCCTCCGTGTATTGCCAGCCTGTCCCCTCAACAAGTATCGTTGGTAGGCGTACCAGACCACGAACAGCACCGTTAAGCCAATGACCCAACCGATCACCGTGACCACTATCCAGTGTCGTGCCATCTGCAATCGCGTCAGTTGCATTGTCAGACCCGTTCTCCCTCAAAACGCCAAACTCACCCAAAAGATCAACTGCACATCATACCCATGCCAGCTATCCCCCTTATGATGTGTGAAGAAACTCCACTCATTCCCCTGATACTCCTCTCCAAAGATTATCCTCACTCTCCCCTCTCCCACATTGAATCCCTCGGCGCTCCACCTTCTCCATAGCACACTCAAAAACAGCGGCCCAGTGCTCCCCATGACAGTGATATAAGGCAACAACCAACTTCTCTTATACCCCGCGATATCCTTGATGACCCTCTCAAAGAACGGGTGGTGTGGCACCGCACCCATGGCGTCGTTGGAAATCCCCGTGGGCATCGTTTTGCGCACCCAGGCCGGGTAGGCTAGAAGCGGTGCCATGTCGCGGGCGCAGCCATCGTCGAGATCTAGGTATACGCCGCCGAAGTGCGCGAGGACGAAGTAGCGTATCGCGTCCGCCCTCTGGATCGGGTAGGAGTACGACTCGAATGTCTCAAAGAACCAAGGGTATACCTCCTTTATGAACTCCACGCTCGACTCGTCGGTCCAGAGCTTGTACTCCCATGCTGGCGCTGGGTGCAGATCCAAGCAGCTCTTCTGCGCTTCGCGCCAAATTTCAGGTATCGACTCGGTTTTGTACGTCTGGTGCAGGATCTTTGGGATGAGCTGGGTCTTGTCCTTCGAGGGCTTAGCGTTCAGCGCTGGCAGCTCGGATCTGAGGATCTTGTCAGAGAGCCCTGAGTCGAAGAGCAGGCCGAGCAGATTCCAGACTTGGGAAACGGCGAAGATGAGCACGGCAGCGGTGACGAGAAGGAAAAGCAAGATGCCGCGGCGCATGGTGGAAAGCTTCGTCTTGGGCCGGAAGACCCAGCAATAAAGCTCTACTGTAGTCTCGTGGCCAACGGCTGATCGTGAGAACGGCGACTAGAGTCTCAGGGCAGGTCCATCACTTGGGCTAGGTGGTGAATCGCATGTCGTGTTGTCGCGGCAGAACGTGTGTACACTCTGGATGTCACTTCGAGACTCTGCGACTACAACGCACCTGATGACAAAGGAGAACGCGAAGGCGCCGATGGAAGTTCGCGGGAGGATCGCATAGCTGTGCGACGTGCGCATTCGCGCCGGATGCCATCGCGTCAAAATCCCGAGATGAGGCACGCGGTTCAACTTGCCACTAGGAAGCTGTGGCCGTTAAGGAATAAAGCACGCTAGAAACCACAGTCTATGCATCTACGGAGCTGGGATGAGATCAAGGCGACTGATGCAATTTGTCGACATACATAATTTATCTCCATGCGCCTCACGCTTCCCTGCCTGCCACGACGTAGAGTGAGATGGCAGTCAAGTTGTCTTACCAAGACAGCATCGACTACTCAGACAGTCGACTTCGTAGAAACTCCATTCTCCATGACTCCACGCCAAATGCGTACACACATCGAGCTCTCAAGTCATCGCTCGTGACTTCGATCCGCGCCTCTACTGTCCACGATACGGATCATAGCGCCAGATCCTTGCCTTCATGTCGCCAGACCCGGTGGCGAACAGTCCTCCGACTGGCGAAGGAGCGACAGAGATGACTGCGATGGAAGTCAGTAAGATCCTCAGCAACAATAACAGCATGGACCACATACCCGAGTTCTTGTGACCCTGCAGCATCAACTGCGCCTGCCCAGTCGCCGGATCCCAGAATTGCACACCCCGATCCTTGCTCCCAGACATCACCCACTGCCCATCAGGCGTAAGCGCCACACTGAGCACAAAGTCCCTATGCCCCTCAAAAGTCTTGACACACTTCCCGCTCTTCGTCGCGGTAGCAGCACGATTGTAGAAGCCGCCATTGTTGAGCTCCCACATCTTGATAGTCTTGTCCAGCGAGCCAGACACCAAATGCCTGCCATCGGGCGAGAATGCCACACTATAGACGCTATCCTTGTGGCCTTGCTCGCCTTCAGTGCGCTCAACGAGCGCACCGCTCTGGACGTCCCAGATGCGCACGCTCTTGTCGAGACTGCCGGCTGCGACGAAGCGGTTGTCGGGCGAGATGGCGACCGTCGTGACCCCGTCTTCTATCTTGAGTTCGAGGACGCACTGCTCGTTCGGGATGTTCCACAGTCTGATGGTTCGGTCGCCAGAGCCGGAGGCGATGTGCTGGCCATCAGACGCGAAGTCGAGACTGTAGATGTCTTGCTCGTGGCCTGCGAATTGGTGCACAATACGCTTGCCTGCGATGTCCCAGACCTGTGGTAATGTCAGTGATTGCAGATCGGAGTGCTGAGCAGTTCAAACTTACGCGAATAAGCTTGTCCTCGGCTCCAGTAGCGAGATACCGTCCATCGGGGCTGAAGCACACACTTCGGATGTATAGATCGCCATCCTGGTTCGTGGCTGGGTCTGTCAGATGGCAGACTTCGTTTCCAGTGTTGACATCGTAAATTTGCGCCACGCGATTACTACCAGTCGCGACGAAGCGTCCATCATGGCTGAAGCGGACGCAGCAGACGACGCTCTGGTGCGGGAGGGTGTGCACGAGGCCGACATCAAGTCTGCGCATGACGCGAGGGTTGAAGACGGCGTGCCAGTCCTCGCCTTGGCGCTTGAGAGGCGCGGGCAACTTATCAAGGTCGAGTCTCGAGAGCTCGTTGCCGATGTCTTCCAGCTCCTCGGAAGTGTACTTGAAGCCCTCAAACTGACCGGGTCGAAGCTGATTCGGCGGCGGCGTTGGTCGTGCTAGGTACTCGTCAATTTCGAAACGAGAACAGTGGAAATAGCAAGACTATCACTTACCCGGTGCAGGCGACGCAAGTGGAGGCTGCTGCTGAGGTCCGTACCCATTCAACGAAGGTCCTGGAGGCTGTCCTCCGTATGCGAACGGGTTGTGTGGTGGACCTGGAGGTGGATTGAACCCGGGTGCACCTTGTGGCTGCATATGGCCTGGCATGCCTGGTTGGCCTTGCTGATCTTGCGGTGGCGGAGCGAGACCTGGTCCTCCTTGTGCTGCGCTACCAGCCATGATCCCCTGGAACAGATTTGCGGGTCCATGACCGATCGCGGGAGGTGGAGGCTGCGATGGCCCGGATGGACCACCGCCTACTGGTCCGCCGCGCTGTTCAAGTTCGTGCTTCAGTCGGGCGATCTCATCCTCATATCTGCATGTATTAGTACATTGCACAAGGAGTCGCAGTCGCCGGGTATTACCTCGCTTTCATGGTGTTATGCGTATGCTCAAGCTGATAGATTTTGCCTCGGACAAGCTCCATTTCCTGCACCTGGGCCTGCACTGTGGCGCGTCAGCATCAGTTGGCTCGAATATTGACCAGTGATCGCAATAGACATTACGCGACACTAGCGGGCGATGCTTCTGAGATCGCCCTCTCTAGATCCAAGGCAAGCTTACGTTGATGTTCATGCTCATTTGACCGTCCAGCCTGTGCTTCGAACTCGACACGCACATGGTCCAAGAGCTCAGCCAGGCGACTCCCAGGCGCCGCTGGCGGCGGGCCCTGCATACCACGATGCGCCGTGTACATATTTGGTTCTGCTTCGATCGTTTCGGGGTTGCTAGGCCAGGCTCGTACAGAGCGACCTCCGCCCTGGTCTGGTCGCCGTGCTATGGCGACTTCACAGGCGACGCCGGTTGTTCTAGCCCTGTTATTGCGCTCGCTCTCCTGCTTCCCGTGTACCTCGAATAGCTAGCACGTGCTCCGGCAGCACTGCTATCAATGATGCGCAGTCAGTGTCCTGGTGTTGTTGATGTTCGCAAGATGATCTCGTCAGGCGGCGCGGTTGGTGTTACCTTGGAAGGCGGAGGAAACGACGGCGGCTGATCCGGGAATATAAGGCTTGCCTCGCGACCGTTTGTGCTCAGCATCCTTGTCACCTTACCAGAGTGCAGAACTCCACATCTGCAAGCCACCGACAAGGTTATGCTGCCGGGCCGAGGCGCGCACGCGATCCTCACTCCACATTTGTTTCGGGAGCAACTTCCATTCGTCGCAGTGCCAAGCCATGTATTCTAGAGTAGACTTCCATCAGAAATTCACGACCTTCCTCGTTATCGGCCATTGGGCCAATTGAGAGTTACGTTCGCCTGTCTGGCCTATCTCCGCATTGATGAGACGATATTAGGGTAATCGTAAAACGCAGTCTGTGCACCGCACCGGACGAGAGTTGATACCTCTACCATCTACCTTAGAGACTGTTCTTGAACTTCTGACGGACCAGACCACAGCACTTGTCGCTATGGCTGATGAGACCCGACAGTCCTCGTTCTGCAGCGTCACCCCGCCTCGCAGACCTTGAGATCATCTATTATCCATGTTCTGGGCACGATTCGACGAGATATTCGTATTGATAACTGGAATTGGATTCTATCGCTGCTCGTCTATGAAGTCCACGCACATCCGAACCTACCACATCTGATACGTAGTCGCCATGACGCGCGTGTTCTGCCTAGCAGAGAGGTCTCGCCACTGGGCGATCACACTCACGTACTCGAGGTCTTCTGCAAATCTCATGCACCACACGGCTCAACCAGCTGTGTGAACATCGTGCAGTAGCAAAATATCATCGCGTACTATTGCGCTTCCGAAGCAAGGCTTCAAAATCGCCAAGAAGAACGAGAGGCCAGCCCCATGACTACATGCCCAACTGAACGAGGAAAAGAGTCAAGTGTGCAAGAACTGGCAGTCTTCCGAGAGACGCACTTTACACAAGTCTCCCAGTGGAGTGAGCTGCCTCGAGATCGCAGAGCAGTCTAATCATCAGTCTAGTGAGATACGTCAATACGCTTGGGTCGAACCACCGAGACTTGTCGACATGAGCGCTCATTCACGCAGTCCGAGTGAGTGTCTTGACACGTGGTGATCTCAACACGCTTCCAGAGAAGGCGTGGCGACTGATAATTGCCAGAAACGCTTGGAGAAAGGAGTCGGTGAGTACCTGAATCCACTGACTGCGGATCTGGTCGAGGCGAACCATGTGATCAATTTCCGTGGATGGTTTGCGACCGGTCGGTCGTGGCAACACCGCTGTCGAGGTCACCCACGGTCGCCTCCGATTTCTCGACAACGTGCTCGTGGACTCGAGCGAGACTCGTCGTCGTGTCCGCTGACTCTGCTGAAGATAGAATCATCCCGTGGGCTCGAGCAGAGGTTGGCGGTCGCACGTCGCCGTCAGCTTCCACATCGTGTCTCTTCCGATGGTCCCACGAGCACGACCACGGTAGTCACCAAAGCCCAAGCACTCCATCGACCGGCGGAGATGGGGATCACATCCGTATATGCATGGCGTTTGCGTGTGCATGACAAGGCACAACGAAGAGCAGCGTGGGTGACGTTGAAAAGGACGGGATGCACCTGGAATCGCATCCCGCGCTTTCCGCTTGCACAGCCACAGCTCTCGACATCTCCGTCACTTGTCTGTCTAAGGTAGGTACTCAAATACCGCGATCTCTCAACGAGATCTCCATCACAGTCTGTGAGGATCAGTGAGATCTCGGTTTCGACGGCTGGCCATCAGCATAGCCGTCCCGGCCATTGCTCAGACTCTCCACAGTAGCTGACTCGCACAGAGTTCCCGCACGTCAATGATGATCTTTACAAGATACCCATCTGCAGATCAGGCGAGAGTACCGAGCTGTCGGAGCGCTGCGAACCACTCACATGACAGCGTGGGTGCGCTCCCCATATCGATGCTGCACGGTGAAGGCAGCATGCTGTGAGCCGTAATCAGGCTAAAGCACCGAGGGGTTGGGTGGATTGGCTTGGGAATATGGACGTCTCATGATCGTCATGATTAGATGGGCTGCGAGAGTGATTGTTGGCGACGAGGTGTGGGCTGGTGGGATTGTTGAGGAGATGACGGAGGGAAGTGCGATTCATCAGTCTGACTGTGTGATCGATCGCATGAGGCAAGGTAGCTGACGAGCCGTCTCTCTCAACGCGCTGCGATTTCGGCTTCAATACTTGCACGCAAAATGTAGAAGAGATTGACAGAGGAGAGCCCGACACCCGGGTTCACGAAGAGGTGCAACCTACACCAAAGTATATCTGACTGAAGCCAACTCAGACTTCGAACGAGTAATATTACAATAGGCTCGACTGCGGCGAAAGATACGCTTTCCACTCCATGATCGGGGAAATCTTCCGCGCCTTGACAATGAGGAGTGAGTTTCGCGATAACGCCGGCGTTCTCCAATATCGGATCATGTGAAGTGGCTGCCACGCGAGATCTACTGCCACATTCTACAGATTCTACAGATCATGGTCCTTGTGATTGTTTGCGAGGCGCAATGTTGCGAGAGCGGTAGAGGGCATGCAGAAGGTGCTATGTACAAGTTATATACCGCCGATTGACGACGTGGGTATCGTGCAAAGGCATTACAATGCTTTCGAAAGCGACGTGCTACTGTGCACACAGCCGCGCAAGCCACCAGTCGCTCCTACAAGATGTCAGGCCATCGACCCCGGAGCCTTCTCCGCGCTACCACCACCACTGCTTCGCGAAGAAGCAGCGCTCACCAGACTGTGCCGCCGACTCATCAGTCCAGTACCGGTGTTCGAAGTTGATGCCATAACGCTGCTGATTCGTCGGTCTTTGCCTCTCCCCTTGATTCCTTTGTTGCAGTTCTTGTACAGACTTCCAAAGTACTCCCACATCTCCTTCTCCCAGTTCTCGACACGGTCCCCAGCTTTGATGTTCTCGAACCGCAGCTTCAGCCTTCGAATTGTCTCAACATGAAACTTATTTTGATGCGACTTGAGGTTACCCAACTGTGTGAACTGCTTATTACAGTCGTCCAGCTTGCACGTGAACGGCTTCGCTGCTGTATGCACGATCTTGTGCGCACGTACGTTGCCGTGTTGGGCGAACGTCTTGTGGCAAATGTCGCATTCATAAGGTCGCTCTCCCGTGTGTCGTCGTTCGTGGGTCTTGAGATTGCCGAGTTGGCTGAAGCGTTGTCCGCATGTTGGTTCCTTGCAGAGGAAAGGCTTGACTCCGGTGTGAGCTCGGGTGTGGATCTCTAGGTGTGTCTTCTGGTAGAACGCTTTGGCACAGCCGGGTACATCGCACTGATATCGCTTTCGTTGCTTGGTTGGGGAGACAGGCGCGGAATCTGCCGAAGTCGACGAGAAGCTCCTAGGACTTCCGTTATGCTGCTTGTCCTGGATCGTACGCATCAGGGTGTCGATGTCGGTGCTGAAGACGACAGGCTTGCAGTCATCGGAGCTCTCTGTGGGGCTGTATGCCTCAGGCGAAGAGGCAAACGCTGAAGAGTCGTACAAGAGCTGCGATGGTTGTACTTGCAGATCCTCTTCGACCTTGATGTACGGTTCGGCGTTGAAGGAGCTGTACTTGAACGTCCTCATCGTCGATGCGCTGGGTGCCGCCATTGCGTGTGGCATAGCTGCAGTCGGCCATGTCAATGATCCAAAGGTTGCCACATTGGGCATGCTGTTTGGTAGGAGCCCGTTGCCGTCACTGAACGATGTATCCAGGTGAAGGTTCGTATTGAAAATATCGCAGGGTGCCATTGTAGCTGGGCCGCATTGGTATTGGCTGTATTGCTGTTGATAGGCGAGCGACGACAAAGAGGCAGACGCGGCGGCAGCGACAGCATTGAAGTCCGGTCGGAACGGCGTGGAGTACGCAGACATCGGGTCAATGTTATTGAAAGTGTTGCGGTGTGAGCGTGGCTGTCGTTGTTGCATGATGTCCATTTGTTGGTTGGAGCTCATATCGAGCAATGCGCGGCAACGCTACTTGAATAAGGCGAGATCGATTATGGTGTTCGTTTCCGTGGTGGCCAGTGTCAATCTCTCGACATAGAGGAGAGTAGCAGTCTGCCAATGGTCCCTTCAAACTGAACACGGATATGTACGCGGCTTTGAACGAACATCTTCAAACGAAAGACGCGGGTGACACTCAGCCACAGAAGGGATGTGCAAAGGAGATATACGTAAGAAATGTCAACACTACCCGGTCTGTCCTGCACACCTCTCGACCGTTTGCAAGCTCTTTGACTTTCGCAAGGCTCCCACGCGCTCGACCTGAACGCGCACCAGGTCGGACGTAACGCAGGGCGGAGAAGGCCTACTATCATCCCGCCGGGTAGCCAATGCGGCGTTGACTGTGGTCCACTGCAGAAGCGAGGAGCTAGCACGCGGTGCCAGTACGGGCTAAACTATAGTTTGGCGAGTGTGCAGCGGCACCCTGGAAGTAGATCGCGATGTCGCTTCACCATGACGGGTGAACAACCTTTGGCAAGCGCCATGCAGTGGAGATGTGTAGCCGTAGGTTGCGGGTGCCGGCAGGGAAGGCTCTCTGCCCGCACGTGCAGCCAGCAAGCAGCAGACTGCACATGTAGGGTAGACGCAGAACCTGAATCACCAAAGCTGGTGTAGGAACAGTCCGATCGGTCCGAAGACGACATGTACAGCCCTGACCTTGACATTCGAGCGTTGAAGGCGTCTCTGCGAGTGTAATGACTACTGCATCACCAGGATCGCAACAGGCCGACAGCGTGGGGAGGAGGCTGATGGTGAGTGCTGCCGAACATGCGGATCCATATCGCCAGGTGCCGTGCGAGATGAGCCGCCGCGGCAAAGGGCAGTCCCCGCTCGGTGATCTGCTTCGATAGCAGCATTCGCGGCCAATGATAGTTGATGCGTAGTACAAGACGTTACCATTCATGCAGTTCTGCCAGAGCAGAGATTGTACTCTCACCCTCCACGCGCTCACTGCACGGCTAGTCAGCTGTACCACCGTGTCGGGCTGCATTTGACGACATCCCCAGATGATCTCCAAAGCCAAGGTCATCCCACATCCGTAATGTGCCCCCACCCATCCGGCGCAGCCACACCCACGCTTACCTGATGGGTTGTTTCATCACGTTGGAGGGGGTGGTCGACCAATCAGACAGGCGTCGCCTACTAACTCCACAAGTGTATCGTGGCTTGCATGATGGTGTGCATACCGCGTGCCTGCGAACTAGATGTTGGTTATGGTGCTGACCGAGATCCGGCGGTATGTCGGTGACATGTATAGGTCTGGCCAGTGATGGCATGTACTGTTTAATAAATGATGGTAGATGTTGATGAATGACATGCCGCTGACGGATGTCAAACTGGCAGGTGGAGGTCGAATACAGCGGTGGGCTTGGCATGGACCTCACCTCATCTGTAGCCCACTGCTTTCATACGAACATGTCGTCAGAGTGGCATGGAATTCAGTGTGCGTAATAGATACATAGGTCTTGCACGCTTTCACGCACTTGTCCCTAACCGATTTGCATGTGCCTCGCTCGATCACTCCTCTTATAGATATCGTTCGCTCTGCATGTTCCTCTAATCCCTCTTCTGGCTTGCTGCCTTTCCCTTTCAATCATGCAGGTTCAGTTGAGAAAGATTGTTAGGGCTCAGCTCCCTGTCAGCCTTGCCGCGATAGTTACCTACAATATCAAACGCCATGGTGCACCCGAGATATGATACAATGCACAACACCATGTATTACACAGGATCACAGTCTCCCCTTAGCACCCGAGATATCATCATCTCCAGTCCTCGCCGTCAAGATCGGACATCGATGCTGGCGCAGCTTACCACGTGACTGCTTGGCTCTTTCCCGATCGAGCGCAGGGCACTGACCATACATGCCCTTCGCATCTGCTCATCCTGAGGCATCAGTTATCTCTGCTTCCCGACGTCCCGCGCTCGCTTGCTAGCGCCTTGGCTCGTTCTGCGCGGGTTTAAGTATTGGAATTTCCTCACCCTCCTCTTCTCTCGAAAGCTCTCTTTGCCTTTTGGCTTAGGTACGTACCCTTTCCCTTTTCATCACACCGAGCCATCGCTAATAGCAAGCAGATCAAGTGTAGTATCTGTTCTTTTCAGTTTAATCGCTGAAACTCGACTACGGTCGATTTACGATTATCCTTATTTTTCGCACTCGCTTGGTGCTCCCTGAGCTTGCTCACAGCATCCTCGCACCGTGTCCTTGGCCTTACACTACCGCCTTGTGACGCAAATACCTTTTCATCACGAGTCTGCTCTGCAGGCGCTTGGAGAAGAGACCGGCTTGCATAGGCGAGAAGCGACAGGCGTTATGGCGGCGATCGCACACGAATGGTCTTCATCCGCTCAAGGTCCATCCATTTGAGAAGGGCTACAACGTCGATGAGGAAACATGCAATTTGACCAAAGCCCCGCATGATGTCTCACGTAGACGGCGAGGACGCCATCATGGTGCAGTCAGGGCTGGACATCGTGGGCGTTTATGCCGCGACAGTGAGTGAACACAGAACAAATGTATACATCCTCAATTCCCCTCCACCGAAGCCACCTCCAACACTTTCATGACCATGCCACCCTCACGCGTACCTCACGATCCCTTCGCCGAAGCAACAGCAGGAACAACCCGCCCCGCGACTTCCTTCGCCTCAGCAGCAACAACAGCCCACAACCTGCGAACCCAACAACCCTCACGCTCCACCTCGAGCACCGCAACATCACGATCCCGCCAACAAGCAGGGCTCTTCGCGCCGAACCTCTCGCGCCGACCGCCGAACCGCGCAACACCCTCCTTCGAAAGCGATGTGCTTGCCGACGAGACTGAGGAAGATGAGCTCACGGCTTCACAACAATTGGTCAAGCAGCGACAGGCAAGGCCGGTGAGAGGAAGGCATGGGAGTCCGGAGGGAAAGTACACGAGGGTGCAGAAGGGGAAAAGCGAGGATGAGGAGTTTGTGAAGAGGAGGGCTGATGGGGGATATTTGAAAGACTATGGCATGGATGGGGCGTTTGCGGATATTCGCAGGAGTGAGGAGATGCTTGAGGATGCGATGGAGCGAGGTCAGTATGAGTGAAGAGGACGCGTAGAGTCGGGATAGAAGGGCTGACAATGTGAGCAGAGGTCGACGCTGCACATGTGGAGGACGCGAAGAAGTACTTCACAACTGCTCCAAGTGCGGGAGGTAGGGCGAGCGAGAGGCACGAGACTGGTATGTTGCGGCCATCTCGCTACCGAACCGACACTGACGAATAGCAGACTGGGAGGCACACTCGGCGGCAGCACAGAGCTGGACGAAAGGTTTTGCTATGGATAAGCTAGAGTCTGAGCGCTGGAGATGGGAGGCCGCAGACGCTGTGTGAGCAGTCGCCACGGCGGGAATTGAGGGTGCGATGGTGTCAGAAGTGCGCTGCATTCCAAATGCATGCGGTCTCGGTGAGGCTTGCATTGCTTTTGTGCTTTGATCAAGCACCCCAGCCGTGCTTGACGTCTCTGACTGACCGACGCCGCTGAGTCGCTGAATTTAGGCGACGATCAAAGAAGCGAATGCTACGTCCGGTGGGCCGGCGACCCACATGAGTCCGACCGGTGAAGCAAGAACCTGCACGGTGCATCCGCGCCCAAAATATCATGTGCCCAGTCTTGCGAGAGTTCGCATCTCGTTGAGGATAATGGTGTTGTGGACCGGCGGTCAGAGCAAACCTCTGGTATGCGTTTGCATTTAGCATGAGAGCGCGCTCGGCCTCCTGATGAATTACCATTGCTGGACCTCATCGCACGCCGGACTCGTCCTGCGCCTGTGGTCTGCGAATTGAGAGTCAGCTTCGGACACCCTGACCAGCCAATCTGGTTGTGACTTACATCAAGATCTCGAATTCATCCCAGTGCTCCAGCTTTCCCACATCCTTCCGATACGCCGCCATCAACGTCTCGATCCTAGCATGCGCCACCTTTCCATCAACAAGTCTCAGCATCCCGCTACTGGTTGCGAAACTCGGATCGAACAAGATCAGATTACGATCTCCATCCACACGCCGCTCGAGCCCGACGATGGTCATCGAATGACCCGCTCGCTGGAAGTATATTGGCGGCAGCTCGGTGACGTACGAAGAACCGTACCTGCTCGCTGCATCGCGCCCGGAGAGGAAGTACGCTTCGATGTAGTCGAGCAACTGGACACAGGCTGGCGGGTCTCTCGAGCTCTTCGTGCTCTTGAACGACAGCGCTGTGACTCCATGCTCGATCTGCTGCAGATAGGCTGCTGCTTCTTGCGTGCCTATCCACTTCCGAGTGTTGCGGATGCCGCCTGTCTCAACGCGGCCGTGAGTGCCGATGCCAGCATTCCAGGCTGCTTCGATGGTGTCTTGCATGCGCAAGATATTCGGTAGAGGCAGCTCCCGATTCTCACGCCGTGACGAGACAGCATAGATATGTGTGAGAAGCATTTGAATATTCCAGAATCCACAAAAGTTACCGTCAGTACTTAGCTTGTGGACATGCTTGACATGTTCATCGCAGTAGTAGGCCGTTGCAATATTGTGGTCCAGGTCACTCAAGTCTGCCAGAATCGGGACTAAGCGTGGTGTTTCGTTGGGAACGTACATCTTGCGAACGAGCTTGCCATCGATGCCGATGCGGTTCTCTGACCTTGGACGAGCGTTGTTTTCGAGATCCCGGCGGACATTGGCCGGCATCGCCTTCTCGAAGGCGTGTGGGCCCAGATCCTTCGGGCCGAGTCTACCTGCTGGTTTATGATGCTTCAGAGGGTTGAGGAGAGGCATGCTGCCAGATGAAGTGCCCATGAAGTATCGCATGATACCGGTACTTTGCTTGGGAGGTTCATGTTTCGTGAGCTTCTTGCGAGTTGATTCACTGTGCCGTTTCGTGGTGACCGTAGTCCGTGATGAAGTGCTGTGACTGTCTGTCGTTGACTGCTGCTCATCTGTATCGATTGTAGCGATCGATTCGTGGATTGCCAGATGCTCGTCGACGTCGAACAAGGCAACGTATTCGCCGCAGCCAGGTCTGGTACACTTGAACCATTCCGATTCTCTCCGTTGAGCGCCACTTTCAGAAGGCCTGATGTCGTCGATCAGGCGATCGTTGAACTTCGTTCTCTTAGGCAGAGAGGGTCTGTCATTTGTGATGAAGGGCGAGTTCTCGGTGTGATGTTCCTCGATGTGGAATTGCAAAGCGTAGCCATCATCGGATTTGTAGCCGCACGCGAACGGGCAGGTCGTAGACATGATGTTGGTTGTGGAGCGTGATCATTCCGCTGCCGGTCGTGTCATCTACCGATCATCGATACAACGCGAATTCATCAGCCGTGTTCAGCAGTGTAGGTGGCTCCATTGACTCTACGCTCAGTTGATCATGAAAGGCTGTGAAGGGAAGTCACGACCTCGCAGTCAGGCAGCAATGCAGGCTAGACGTGACCGCATCAACTAAGTATTGGCTCAGTAGGTATGGATGTACAGATAAGTCCGGAACCACGAGCACGAATTTCGGAGGTCAATGTAGGAAAGTGAAGGAGTAAAGTCGGACATCACTGGACAGTTCACGGATTCGGACATTAGGCTTCATGGAGATGATTATGGACACACAAGCTGCTCGCACAGAAGTTGGAGAAAACTTGACATACAACAGCTTCCAGGATTGCACACTTCAAGTGGGACGTTTCGGATACGCAACTGGGCTACACCTGGTCCCTGAGTCTGCGAGCGGGCTCGTCAACCTTCATCCAGCAGGCTTATGTATGGCCGTCCCTGCTGACCAATTCCGCGTAGGACTCCAGCGTCCAACATGTATCCCCAAATGACCTAAGCTTTCACGCTCCAGTCTCTCAATTCATTGTGGGCTCACTCGCTCCCAGGAGCCGCTCGCACGTCTTCGCCCTCAAGCCTTGCACTGCCCTGCCTCACCTCCTTCCGAACGACCACCACAGACTTGCCGCCTACCATGTGTATCGAGCGCGGCACAGACTCCACCATGGAGCGCACCGAACCTTGTGACGGCGCGAGCTCACTGAGTGCGATGCCATGATCGACTACCTTGGTCTCCACTCGAGGCGTCTTCCATGCGGCCCTCAGCCGCTTGAAGCGAGTGGCTGGCAGAGTGCCGGTTTCTAGATCATGTTGAGCAGGAGTACGCAGCCAGGATGAGCCCGTAGGTTGGCGCGACGGATGTGCCTCCTCCTCGATAGTAGCAGGCGGAAAGCCAGCGGTCTTTGGCGAGATCGGCTCGGCGTCAGTGCTGCATGTGGAATCGAATTTTGAGCCCCTGGACGAGGACCCAGAAATCCAGGACTTGTGACCTCCATCGACTCCACTTCCACGCTTGAAGACCAGTTTCGCGTTGCTTGTGACTGACCTTAGTGTACCGGCCAGCGAGTGCTGCCTCCCGACCCCCAATCTCGCATCTCTCAGCCCAGGGAAGAAGTAGCCTAGGCCTAGAGCCATCAGTCCCTGCCGATACATCTTCGCCGCATCTCTACCCCAGCCAAAGAACATGAACACAGCCACGCCACTGCCGAGCCAGATGTAGACAATGTACCTTGCAGTGCCCCCACTGGGCGTCATCTCGACCTTGCTCCAGCTTCCAGCTGAGTGAAGTGTGGACCATGAGAACGGCTCATGTGGAATGTAGGCCTGGGTGTACAGGATGAAAGCATGGAGCGGAAGCGATATGAGTAGCCAGAAGATGCAGAGGACGAAGAGACGGAGGAAGCGAGAGGTGTTCGTATTCGAGTTTGCGAGGAGGGTGGAGAAGTTGCGGCGGTAGCGGTGGAGGCGGATTAGGATGAGGACTGCGAAGGGTCAGTGTCGGTACCAGGAACAGCAAAGGGGATGGGTAGCATACCGGCATAGACTGCACAAACCAGCACCCACGCCACCGGTGGCGCAATGATGAGCAAGTCTGTCACCCAGCTGTTGCTCACACTCGGCACGCAACCAGAAATGCCCCAGATGTAGTACCGTGATGGCTGCACAACGTAGTGGAACAGCATCTGCAGCGCTGGAGAGCCCACGCACCACAGCAGGTCAATTGCATAGCCTCTCTTCTTCTGCGCTCTTGTCTTCCCCATGCTGGTGCGCTCGGTGTCCATCACCCCAGCCAAAGCTCTCAGCACGCAAGCAGCGCTGCTGGGGAAGCCGACGCCGCTGGCAACTTGAATCTTGACTTCAATATCGCAGAGGCCGGCGCCAGAGAACCAGGAGTTTGTGTTGTCGTTTCGCCAGATCAGGGCATTGACAACGATCTGGATATTGAGGATTAGAATCCAAGCAATGAGGGAGGTGGCGCCGATGTTCCTGTTGCGGGCATGCCAGAGCATGGGCGGGATGATCAGGAGCAAGATTAGTAGAGCGAAGACGGACAGGAGGATAGCTGTGGGATAGGTGGCGGTTGAAACAGGTTGCTGTGGCATGGCCATGGTTGGCATAGCGTATAGTGAGGCAGACGTATGCAGCGATTCAATTTGTCAAGAAGTTCGCTGTGTTGTTGACTTGAACGCAAGATGGCCAATTCGAAGTAAGCCAGGCTGAGAGACGAGGTGACAAGATCCTTAGTCGATCCTTTGCGTGGTTGTCTTGTGTAATGAATGTATCATGGTCCACACCTGCGTCCAGCTCCCAGGGCCTGCTTCGTGGTGCTATCAATACCAGCCACGGTACCAAATTGCTATTGGCATCAATAGCGTTTGACAGCGAGCGATGCTCAATAGCGCGAGGAGACGAAAGAAATTCATGAATAGAAACGCTATATCTTCACTCAACTGCCTGTCTTGCACATCGTCACCCAGCATACCAGCTGCTGACCATGTGTTAGCCGTGTGCTACTAGCTTTGTTGTAGTCCAGAGCAGAGAGCAAGGTCCAGGCTTGATGTCTCAAGACATTCTCATTGACGAAAGAGGATGTCAATAAGAAGATGAATAGAGAGATGTGAAATGCTCCAACTTGCCATGTCTGACGTTCTTTAAACTGGAGTCATGATGGTCTCCTGAGCAGGTGTTTGACCTAGGAAGGCTAATAGTTTGGAATTTTGATGCTGGTGAAAGATGTTGAAGATGGCAGAGAGTTGAGATGATGTGGTGCAGTGTGTATCGAGACCCACCCCAATTCCCGAGCGTCACCGACCAATTCCCGAAAAGAGTCAACGAGGAGCGATTGCCTACACGATAGCGTTGATTCATGTACCAACGAACGCACATAATTGTTCCTTATTCTCTTTCCAAGCTTCAAAGCCACTATGCCCCGATAAACATACTGACTACTGCGAATCCGATATGACAATGTTATCGAAAGACCAATGCGTGGGGACCACATGGTACTGAGAGAGCTCTCGAGTCGCATCTCTCCTCGACATACCGGTACAGGGCTCTAGTGCTCTAACTACGTCTATAGTAGCGTTGACGAGGCTCAGTGAATTGGAGAAACACAGTCAAGAATGCTTTTGTACACTATCATTACCGCCTAGACCGTAACAGCCGCCCCCAGGTTAATAGTAACCGGGCTGCCGTTCATCGTAACCCAAAAGATCAACGGCTCAGCGCCAACCTTGTCGCTCGTAGCACTCCCGCTCGTCGTCCCTGTCCCGGGTACAGTAACAGGAATAGGCGTGCTGCACTTGTTGCCATTCGCAGCCGACAGAGTCACAGCCGTGATCGTCTTCCCATTGGTCCCGTACGTGTAAGCAAGCGAAGCACCACACGCGTCCCTCGCCATGCGGTTCAGGAATGCAGTGCCGATGTCGTCATGCTTGAGCGTCTGGAGCGGCCAGTTGGTCAAACGGGTGATCTCTTGAGTCATCGTCTCGACCCAGATCTGGAAGATGGACTTCACAGTTTGGGTGCCGACTTTATAGCTACCGACGCCCGTAGAGCGCAGGTTGGCCTGGTGGAACATGTAGGGGTCATGCCTCAAGCCGAGCAAGTACCGCATCGTGGTGTCCTTCTCGAAGGCCAACAGCCCGGTGAAGGTCCCGTCGCCCTGCTGGGTTTGCGTCCACTCAAGCGTCGTGCAGTTCGCGGTGTCGCAGTCGAAGAAGATGGAGGTGGGCCAGCGGGGGATGATATTAAGGCCTGCGTAGCCGTTCTCGGAAACGTTGGAGATGAGCGGCCAGTGGACGTTTGTGGGGTTCAGGAGGACGTCGCGGGAGTTGTCGCCGACAACGTTGGTGATGCCGTTGGTGAACCAGGCTCTGTGGGATGGAAGTCAGTCTATGTGTCTACTATTGAGCTGCTGCGGGATTACATACCTGATCACATCACCGTTGTGCAGTCCAGTGATGGCAGGCGGGATCAGACCGTGTGGCGAGAACTTGCCAGCCGAGATACCGACCTGAGCCAACCAAGCTTGATTGTAGTAGATCTCACGAGTAGCATCGTTGAAGGTAGCGTTGTCCAAATTCAGGTGAGTGAATGTGTGCGAGATGTGAGCGAACACGTCGCGATTGGTGGTGTTCATGAACCAAGTCGCAAGCTTATCAAGCTGGGCGCACTGCAGAGTCCAGTTGTATGACTGTGCCGACGTAGGCCACAGGTCAAGACCACTGCCAATCGGCTTGATGTACTCCTCATCGGGCGACTCGACAGGGGATGCGTAGTAGATCGCATCAACAGGGTTGCAAGGGCTGGGGTACATGGAGTAGCCGATGTTGGTAGAGTTGATGATATCACCGTTGCCATTGTGGCCAATCTCGACGAAGTACTGGGATCCGGCAGGCAGACGGCTGTTGACGCTTGCAGTCCAGGCCTGGTACACAGACATATCGTCAGGGGTGACTCGGTACTTGGCGCCAGCTGGCGACCACAGAGCGGTCGTCAAGTGCATGTCATCGATCTGGGTGCCGAAGTAGACTTTCCTGGCGCCGGTGAACAGACCGCGGGTCATCCAGTGGACGTAAGCGTGTTGGAGGTAGTTCGAAGTCGACGACCATTCCGATGCCCAGCCGATGAAGAAGACCATCTGCTGGCGACCCGGTGCTGGGATGTTGATCACAGCAGCGGTGCTCTTGGCTGTGAACCCTCCGCTAGTGCCGAACTGTGCGATGGCCCAAGTATTGGCAGTGCTCGAGATCTTCGCCGGGTAGTGGTACAAGCCAAGCGTGCTGACCGTAGCACCAGTCTTGATGTTCGCTGTAGGGAACCCAGTCGAGTTCGTAAAGGCGAAGGTCTGCTCAACGCCGTCGGCACAGCAGCCGGTCGCACCGTTGGCAGTGACAGCAGTCGTGCCGGAGTCGCTGCCAGGGTAGACGTCCAGACGAACCATACGTACGCCAAACGCGGTTTGATACGCGTATAGAGCATTGTACTGTGCGGTGGTGATGGCGCTGTTGTATGAGCCACTGTAGTCGTACGAGACATCGCTCAGAATCAAGATGCCTCCGAAGTTGCCCGCAGTGGCGCTGGAGTTCAGGGCAGGGAGAGTCGTGCCTCCGGATGGGATGATGACCAGCTGGTAGGGGATGCCATAGGCGTCGAGGCCAGAGGTCGCGGAGAACGAAGACTGCACATCTGCTGTCGGAGCAAGGACGAGGATGGTGCTGTTGACCGTGATGGCCGAAGCATACGAAAGAAGGAGAGCAGAGGTCAATGCGACCAAGCCGCAGAATTTGTTAACGAAAGACATGATCGATTGATCGAAACGACTGTTGCGCGAAAACTACGCTGTACACTTGTCTTCGAAGGAACTGCAAGACGAGAAGAGCAAATGCTGTTATACTTCCCCAGTAGTGGCGTGCACCGTCTCAGCGGCCCAGTCCACGCCCGTCGAATACGACGCAATTAGCGAACCTGGCGCGCAGATCAATACCATCAGGCTACCTTGTGCCGAGAGCCGGCCAGTAGGAGAGAGCGTGTGCGGCCCTAGCGCGTGGAATGCCCAGGCTAGGGGGTCAGCCTTGACTGGGAGAAGTCTAGTCAAGCTTTTTGCGGGAGAGTTTGTCAAAACGTGGCGCCTCATGGGGAAGTCCCGAACTATCGTTTCGTTCCTGCGTCTGACATCGAATGTAGATCTGTATGCGGTTTTGTGGGACTGTACGGGCCGCGCTTCTGGGCGATTTGGGGGCCATGTGGCGAGTAATAGTGTCGATGCCGTCCTTCTGAAGACTCCACGGCCGGAAGTGATGGAATTCGGAACAGTCCACCATGGTTCGGCCGCGGCACTCACGCCAGACCCTGAAGCGTGCGTTGCTGAGGTCTGCCCCGATGAGGACAAGCTTTGCCAACATGCCTCACAAGCCCCTGTTCCGCTCTTACCGCTGTTGTGCCCGTCCACTTCAGACTTCGCAGGTTGAAGATGCTGATCTGCTCGATGTAGTGATTCGCGCTGTCTTGGCCACCAACAACAACCATCTCAGCACCTCCGGTCCCATCCAGCTGCACGCCCAACGTCCCTTGATTGGGCTGTGTGCCTGCGGGATTGTGATGTAGTGCTGACAGTGGCGCTGTGGCGGACCCGAACACAGCTGAGGAAGGCAAGATTGTTGTGCAGTGCGCGTACCGCCCTTGCGGAGACTCGCCAGCTGCGACCTTTTGCCACGTCCTCGTAGAAGCCTCATAGATGTGTATATCTGACATGACAATGATGTCTGACTGTCCATCAGCCATCACTTCACCGCTCGGATTGGGCGACATGCCGCCATAGCAGACCAGCTTCGTGTCGCCTAGGGCGCATACGCTGTGAAAGTATCTTGCTGGCGGGATGTCGCCTTGAGTTGCAAGCTTCGTCCAGTGTCTGTGGATGAGATCCAGCTCATACAAGTTCGAGGTCAATTGCGGCTGCGCTCGCGACAGCTTTCGCCCTCCAAATACATACAGCTTGTCGCCCAGGATCGTGGTAGTGGCACCCACCAGTGGCGGTGGCTCCCTGCCAGTAGTTCGATGTACGTTGCAAACGAGGCCAGACAAGTTCGCAGTTCCTGGTGTGGCTTCTGGCGGTGTCTGATTGGTGTGTGGTGATGGACCAGTAGTAGATTGTGAGGGCATATGACTTGGCTGCCGTGCTTCAGCCTCTGGTGTAGGTTCTGCTTCAGCCTCAGATGTTGACTCGTACTCCGCTCTCATGCCAATGAGTGACGACTGACTACTGTTGGCGCTGTTGAGGTAACCATTGTTGCTGTCCGTAGGGTTGACGTACAGCCCAGTCGGCGATGGGGCATCCGAGTCCATCGTGTGTGTCCTACTGGACTCTGGCGTTGGATGTGACATATCGGGTGATGACAGGTCTGCAAGATCAGCGAAGGGATCAACGAAGGTTGACTTTGTCAAGTCAATCCTTGGTGGACCGCTTGGTCGCCTGATCACCGGCTGTGCCCACTCTGGGATCTTTATTTCAACATATCTCGGGTGGTCACCAACTGACCCGGGTGTATTGCTTCTTGAGGTCGGGTCTAGTGCGGGCACTGGTAGGCTTGTCTGACTGCTGGAGGTGTAGAATGTCGAGAATGAGCCGTTGCGGGAGTCGTTCACTGGACTTTGACGTCCAAATGACTCGTAGTCAGGGATCACAATCGGTATGTGCTTTGGTCGAGTGGTGCTCTTCCCTCGAGGTGAAGTCTCCGATAGCTCGAAAGCTTCGACAGGAGGGGTGTGAGTGCGTTCGATTGCAGACACGAGTCGCTCAACGTCAGTAGCAGCAAGATTCGTAGATCCAGCTACTGCGATTGAGGCTATAAGGATGCTTCGCTTTTTCGCGGACGAAGTCGACCTCCTAGCAAGGCGCTGTTCATGCGGCGAGACCTGGCGCTCTCCTTGCTGCCTCGGCGATCGCACTGACTCTGCAGCTTTGTAGCTCACTATGTAGGGGTGATCACGGTCGAGCGTGTACACTGGGACGCCTAGAGGGAGCGCCATCTGTGGTCAGCAAATGCACATCTGCTCGCGGAGAATAATGATATGGTAGCAATGACGGTCGACGGCTCGCAGCGAAGCATGAGGAATGAGGAGAGCTGAACGACGAGGCAGAGCAGGCTAACATCTTTGAGACCGGAACCCATGTGCCTGGATTCATAATGTTTCTCTCGCTTCGTCAAAGCCGTGACAGACGGAATGGTAGCCGTGAGGCCGTGATTTGTCGGTTTCGGACAGAAGTGCAGGCACCATCGCAAGAGACCACTCGAAGCCGAATCGCACCAGTGGTATCCGGCATTGCGCAGTTGTCGGCGTTCATCGGCCTGCAGCTATCCCTACGCTCGGTCGGAGCAAGGAGCCGGAAAGGGCCAAGGTTCCATATCGACAGTCCCAGCAGCGTGGAGCGCGTGTTTCAAGCCTCCAAAATCAGGTGGACACACATAAAGGGATCGGTGCTTACCTTCACTTTTGTCGTAAGTTGCTGCAGGTCGTCTGGATCGTATAGGCGAAATGTCAGGATCTTGGTGAAGTGGTCCAGAGGAAACATGGAATGCCAAGGTCTGTGAGATCTTCGATTGACCAATCATGTGTGTCGACGGCATTCCTTTGGCGGCCGGGAAACGCGATTCGCTATCCTCGTCATCACTGATTTGGGACATCACAACATGCTATGATGGACTCTGTGGGTAGCTGCAGCAGTTCGCCTGGAAAGATAGTGTTTGCACGAAGACGACGGGACGCGACCGAAGCAGGGCTTTGTATCGCAGCCGTTGATGAACAGCATGAGGAGATGATGTGGGAAGTCAATCATGCTTTCAACTTGCATGTGTTCGGGCTGTTTGCTACTGTACTTGTCTACGTGACCACCGCGCTCGATGCACCTGGACTCGTTGTTGTTGTTGAGGTTGATGCTCTCACACCACAATCCTCCGACCCCACTCTGCTTCCCACGCGTGCTCGTACATCATCTGGCTTCATGCGACTGCAGCAGAGGTCTTCTCCTTGGGCAGAGGGGTGAATCGCAGGTATGGCTTGACCACGTTCATCTTGGGGAACAGCTTCTCTGCCTCCTCGCCCTTGACTGAGGGGTGCACGATCACATCGTCACCCGGGATCCAGTTGATCGGGGTGGTGACTCTGTTCGCATCACCAGTCTGGAGCGAGTCGACAATGCGGAGGACTTCTGCGGTATTGCGCCCTGTGCTGGCTGGGTAGGATAGGATCGTGCGGATGACCTTCTTGGGATCGATGATGAAGACGCTGCGGATCGTGAAGGCGATGCCCTTGCTGTCGACGTTGGTCGCATCCTGATGATCAATCCTGTGCAATTTGTCAGCTCCACGTTCGTCTTTGCCACGCGCCTGCCATGCGCCCCCAAATTTCCACACTTACATGTCATACTTCAGCGCAATTTCCCTGCTCTTGTCGCCAATGATGGGGAATCTCAGAGTCGCTCCTGAGATCTCATTGATGTCCTTGATCCACCCGCCATGGCTCTCAACAGTGTTCGCACTCAGACCGATCAGCTTCACGCCACGCTTGGTGAACTCAGGCTCGAGCTTGGCAAAGGCACCCAGCTCGGTCGTGCAGACAGGTGTGTAGTCCTCGGGGTGAGAGAACAGCACAACCCACTTGTCGCCAATGAACTCATGGAAGTTGATCGGTCCAGTCGTGGTCTCGGCGTCAAAATCGGGGGCGGTAGTGCCGAGGCGGAGGGGTGCTGGTCGATCAGTCATATTAGCGGTGGTGTTGGGGTGGTGCGCGAGGTTTGTTTGCAACGGTAATGTGTTGGATATGTACTTGCAAGGATGAGAGCATGAAGCAAAGAAAATGTTTCTGGATGATGAAATCAGTCGCCCCACCAAATGGCGTGCTCAAGGACAAGGGTCTGCCTGCCCCGCATAATGGTCTCGTTCAAGCAGTCTTTACAGTAAGCAGCGAGCAAAAGTGTTGTTGATTAGTCGTTGCGTCTGCAACCATGGCTCAGGCCGAGCATGTTGACGCTCAACGTGCTGGTCGGTGGCCTCGAGATCGTGGGAGCTGAGATCTAGTCGGAGCGTGAACGGAGGCGATCGAGAGGTGCAACACCGCCTGACGAGCGAAAGAGTAGCGCGACCTTCGACAGCGACACCAAAGCGAAGGGCCTTGTCTGTCAGCCAAACAGCGCTCGCGCTAACACGTACCCTCGCTTGAGTTGTGTATCTTGTGTGTGTGTGCTATCTGTCTTGACTTTTGAGTGTCAAGACGGCGGAGATATCGCGGCTATCTCGGGGCAGATAACACCTTCTACAAAGATATGTCATTCGCGGCGAGGAGCTGGATAGGTGTGCGAAGGAAGTGAGCGACTGTGCTAACCAGCGAGCCCAAGGTACGATGTAGGATGCTGCTCTTGTCGCCAACGGCATATTCGCATACGCTCCATCTCAGCCCTATGGATCCTCAAATGCTCGTCGCGTTCCCGTGCTATTTCCGTGAAAGAGTGGGGATTTTCAACAGGTTGCCCGCAAACCTAGGGGATTGATATAATGCAGGCCAATGACATTGCGATGCTGATGCAATGCAGGTACACGCGCCTGGCGTCGGCACGGTCGCGGAAGAGAGCGACATGCTGTGTATGATGAGTCGCAGGATCGTGCCAACGAGAGGATCCACCTTCGTACCGAAAGATCTGCGGACAAGAGGCGTTGGGAATAAAGTTCAGTTATACAGTCATCGCGCAGCTGTGTGTGTCCGCGTTGCAATTCTTCTTTGTCGCAGTCTTCTTACAACGAGTACTCTGCAAAGGCATGAGCAATGGCAGACCCGGAGGTCAAGCTAGTGAGGGAGCCGTTGGACGATGAGGACCGCGCATCGAACCCTGATATTACGAAGGAGGAAAGCGAGAAGCATGCGTCCGACTCGCAAGACGACCTCCCGAACAGCCAGGACGACATTGTGTACCACTACATGACATTCGATACCGAAATTCCCAGTCCAGCGTACCTTTCTTATTCGCCTCGGGAGCTTGACGAACGACCTGCAGCAACGCCACAGCCAGACTTAACAGATTTCATATCGCCTTTCCTGTGGTCCAAACAGCGCAAGAACCTGATTACCTGGCTGTCATGCGCTGCGACAATTGTCACAGCATACACAGCTGGATCATACGCATCAGGCATAGACCAGATGTCTGCTGAGTGGCATGTCAGCAACATCGCTGTCACAGTTGGCATCACTGTCTTCACTGCTGGCTTCGCAATCGCTCCGATGTTCCTGGCTCCGTTCAGTGAGATCCATGGCAGACGACCTATCTTCATCGGGACCGGATGCTTGTTCGTGCTCTTCCAGCTGGTCTGCTCACTGACTCCGACATACCCGGGCATGCTTGTTGCTCGGTTCTTGACAGGCTGTGTTAGCAGCACGTTCAGCACGATGGTTGGAGGTGTAGTCAGCGACATCTACCATGCTGAGCAGCGGAACACAGCCATGTCGCTGTTCTCTGGTGCAGCATTATTTGGCACTGGACTTGGCCCGCTATTCAGTGGACTTGTCGCACAACATACGACATGGAGATGGATCTTCTACTTGCAGGTCATCACTTGCGGCCTTATGATGATCTTGATTGTGATCTTCTTCAAGGAGACCCGCGGATCTGTGCTGCTATCGAGGAAGGCGAAGACATTGAACGCTTGGATGGAGCAGCTTGAGTCAGAGGGTCACTTTGGCATGATGATGCCAGCGGACACACACAATTCTGCACAGCAGCGGATTCGTTGGAAGGTCAAGTCTGACGAGGAGCGCACGACTCTGGGCCGCTCCATCGCCATCTCGTTGTACAGGCCATTTCATCTTTTGTTCACTGAACCTGTGGTCTTCTTCTTCAGTCTCTGGATATCCTTCAGCTGGGCAGTGTTGTACCTCACCTTCTCTGCTATCCCGCTTGTCTTTACTGAAAGCCACGGCTTCAATCTGGAACAAAATGGCGCAGTGTTCACAGCCATCTCCGTAGCATCGCTGATTAGCACGGTTGTGAGTATCGCGCAAGAGCGTCTCGCCCGCCAATACCTCACAGGCAAGCGTCGCCAGATGCTTGACACGCCCGAAGGTCGCTTGTTCTTCTCCTGCGTGCAAAGCGCCCTGCTTCCTATCGGCTGCTTCTGGTTTGGCTGGACTTCCTTCCCCTCAGATCACTGGATCCTGCCTACGCTCGCAATCGGTTGTGCGACAATGGGAATCTTCTCAATCTACCTAGCAGTCTTCAATTACCTCGCAGACACGTATCACCGATATGCAAGCTCTGCTCTAGCGGCTCAGAGTTTCTGCAGGAACATGCTAGGCGGTGCATTTCCGTTGTTCACGGCTCAGATGTTCAGGAAGATGACTTTCCAAGGAGCTGGGAGCTTTTTGGGCGGGCTAGGAGCGCTGCTCACGATTGTGCCTTGGGTATTGGTGTTCTATGGGCCGAAGATCAGGGCAAGGAGCAGATTTGCGAGCGAGATCATGGAGAAGGATTGAACAACGCCCTTGCTTCACACACTCGCATGACACACCTGCATGACCACTCGACACCTAAGCAAGCATGTATTCAGCTGGAGCAGATGTCTTCGGACCTTGTCAAGACCACTGGCCCTGGCGTCCGATTGACGAGGCGGCGATGCCAGACCTCTCACCTGCGGCTTCGCAATGGTACGCGTGCAAAAGCGAGGCTGCACAGGTTGGGGTGGCATGCGTGGTCAATTGCGCTGCATTTCGACCGCTGTGCACAATGAACACGCCGCGCTGACTTGACATGACAGGAACGAGACTCCCAACGATGCGCGGCACTCCCAAAGGGTGCCCACGAGACGTTCATGATACACTGCGCGCCGTATCGGAGGTCGCCGTCGTGTACTGGGGACCGCCAATCTACGACGGAGCAAAGAGCAGCACTGCGACTGCCGATCAGGCATGGCCTTTCCTGGACTTGCAAGGGCGCTTCGTGCGAGGACGTCATGTTAAAGCTGTCGACATCTGCATCAAGCCGTCATTCACCACCACGACCGCGTCGACATCGCACGACGCACAATTCTCGAACCGACTGCCTTGTAGGACCCGCGATCGTCAGATGCAGAGCTGGCATCTCCAGATCGGCAAAGGTAATACAATACACACCCCGCGGCTGAAAAGAGGGCAACAGACTATACACGGAAAGAGCGAGTATGTAGACGATTTGAGCTCTGGTGCTATTGCTCATGTACAGTCTCGGCGAAGGAGACATCTGAGAATGGGTTTCGTACAATACGGCATCAAGCGCAGGTAAGTTACTCTCGCATACTTTCTCGGTGCCCATTGCTTTTCCGCTGGGCGCACTCCTCGACTTGGTCTCAATCATTTCGCGACGTCAAGAGCACGCCGTTGCGTGCGCAAGAGAGGGTGATGGGTCGTTCAGATTGGTCTGGCGGCTAGCGCAGCAATGCATCTCACTGTTGGGCGCTCCGTCGATGTAGAATCGATACATTAAGAGAAGGCACGCATCGAGCACACGTTCGGAACGACAAACAGCCGCTTGACGACGCGATGAGCCTTCTATGGGTTTCCTGCGCCTAATGCGTGAACGGCGAAGATGAACAACGTGGCGACCGGAGCGAGGGCACAGCGTGCACTGGCGAGTGTGGAAGAGTCGTCATCAGATTGGGCGCTGCGTACACACGACTGCTTTATCTCTTCTCGACTGACGGCCGCTTGGAATAACGGATGGTGCTCACGCGATGCTGGACTATATGTGTGTTTCTGGTGGCATCGACCCAATCTTTGTCCACCGCATGAAACATCGCCCAGGAAAACTTTTCTCGCGCTCGTCAGGAATTAAGGGTGCATCGGCCGCCGCGGCCGAGTGATCTCGCCCGTGACGCGGCGCAAGGTCGTCGCGATTTACAACATCAACGGCATAAGAGCCAGCGACCACATCACCGGCAAGCCTTGACGCGGGCAAGCCTGGACTGTCCACATCAATTTGGAAAGGGACCCCCTATAGCAACCTAATTGAGAAAGCAGTCTCGATTTGCATCATTGTCATGGGTCGTACATCGCACATAGTGCATGCAGCTGTACCTTCGCGAAGAGGCTTAATCTTGGTATCAGATCGATTTCGACGCTACGGAATTAGTATGGTACAGCGCAATCGCGCAAAGGCGTGCCTATAGCAAAGAAGCGTCACAGGCCACTACTACCCTTATGAAGCGCGAAACAGTTGTGCTGCTAGCAGCGACGACCGCAGCGCAGGCGCCTCGGTATGTGGTGTGTCGTTTACGCCCTGCCGTTCTTACTCATCGGCGCCTTGCCATCGCCTAGCCGAGCAAACACATCAATCTCACAGTCATCCACATCGGGCAGAGACCAAGCAGGAGGGTATCGCCGGTTCTCACTACGCTTCCACGGCACCATTGAACCCATGTAGGAAGCAGCCTTCTGCCCAACATTGAAGACTCTGCCCACGACTGAGCGGTTCCTTTTCTGTACTTCTTCGTCGTGTGCGACGCCTGCGTGGTGTCAGCATTCTGTACATACAAGTCCGCAATACTTAGCTCACCTCGCTTCAAGTCTTCATCGATCTCTCGGCTCACATACGCCTCCATTAGCGGCGTCTCTCCAAATGGAAAGTAGGGTGGCATGCGACGATGCCAGACTTCCGGAGCAGGCAAGGTCTCAAAAAAGGGATTGTGTTTGCCCTTCTGGTCTGAGATGGATTCAAGATTGGTACAGGAGATGACTTCGCCACGAGTGTGTACTAAACAACCTCGATTGTCGCTGTAGGGTCGAGCTGGACTTGCGGTGTATTTGCCTTTGCCGTTCATGGTGGCACCGGGCTTCGCAGGAGACTGAAGCCGCTTCTCTTTTGTCTGGTCGAAGATCACGACGCCCGAGTCGCCCGAATTCATCTTCTTGAGTGGACTTTGAGCTCGTGTCTTTGTTGGGTTGACAGGCGTCTTCGATGAACTCCGAACTTTCGAGGGACTTCCGGGCTTCGACACACGTCCCTCTTCGACCTTGGCGGGACTCTTCGACCGCCCTGCGTTCGGACTCCTAAGAGTCACGCCCCTGCCACGTGGCGGTGAGGCAACTGGCGTTCCGACGATCTCATGGACGTCCTCTCCAGTGCTCTTCAGATAACGGCCTAGCTGCCCAGCAGAAAATCCTTTCTTCCATGCCTCGTCAAACTCCGGGCCCATATCAGCCTTCAGAGCTTTCTTCAACTTTCTGTAGAAGACTCTGCCCTCCTTTGCGGAGTCTGTTTCACCGGCTTTGGAGTTCCCATCTAACGGGACGTTCTTCTGAAGCAGAGACCATGCTGCACGTCGGCCTTTCATGCCACCATCGAGGCTCTCAATTGCATTGTTGACATTGGATGTGAACTGCTCGAGGTCCCATCTCGTGTAGACATCGGATCTCCCTTCGCCAGTGAATTGAGGACCTGGACTTGGTGACTTCAGATCTGCTTTTGCTGGACTAGCTGAGCGAGCAAGTCGGAGAAGCAAGGCTGGGTCGGCGATCTTCTTGCGAGCCTTCGCAGGACTCTTCGCTGGTGATGTGGAGTGCTCTGCGGGTGACGCCGTACGCTTTGCGGGCGAAGCTGCACGCTTCGGGGATGAGACAGTCTGTGAAGTAGCACGCTTTGCAGGAGAAGCTGCACCTCTGGCTGCTGCGGACTTAGTTACTCTCCCAGTGCAAACCGTATCGGCAGTGGTCCCTACGACTTTGGCTGAGGGTGTTGGCTTGCGCTGTGATGCGCGACCTTTTGCAGCTGGACTCGCAGTCTTGCCTTTCGTGGTACGCAAGGGCGAAGACTTGGCCGTGGTTGAAACTGTGCGTGAACGAGCCATTATGCGGTGGACCTCAGCTGAGTTGGAAGTCGTATTTGGTGCTTCTGAAGCGAGTAGTCTATACACAGGAAATTGTAGACAAGACCCAATGCATGAGAAGGGCGAGATGTCAACAACGTAGCCATGCAATTTTTCACCGTGGAATGTAGACAAATTTGCGGAATGGCGCATGCAACATGTGTCTAACCACAACACTCGCTTTGTCCGCATTGCGCCGTTCGGTCGAATTGGTGACGACCGCTGGTGACTGACGAGCATGCTCCTATCGAGCATCATGCAGTCTTGATGCCAAATTCTGCCCACCAATTCGGACTTGGTGGTCTGCTTGCAAGTCCCCAAGCCTGAAATTCGACCTCGTCGTCTACCGCAATGCCACTGAATATGCTCCAGGTTTCGAAATCGACAAGACTGCATCTTTGGGAGGCCTCATCCCAAAGGATGTTGCGTAGGCCTTTATCGCCTGGCTCGATGCCAACTGTGCGGATGCCTTTGAGTGCTGCCAAGAAGTGATGCTGTATGATCTGTCGTTTCTCCGTAGGCATACTCCAGTATCCGAGGGCTAGCAGCGATGGGCCTGGCAGCCTTGACATGACCGTATACGTGATATAGCCATTCGGGAGCAACGGATTTGGATCCGCGACAGTCTTTGTGGCAATCAGGTGGGGACCAAACGGCGTGTCAGCTTTGGAGAACATCTGTAATGCCTTGATCTCTGCGATACTCGTGTCACTCGGTCCTCTAGCTGGTGGAGTTACCGACAATGCTGTGTCTGGTATCCTACTCTTGTCAGCAAGCTGTAGCGATCTGTCAGGTAGTGAGCAGTAATCAAGACCTACTGGACCTTGACTTTGAGGACAGCGATCTCGTCTCTAGAAGGCGATATCTTTTGGCAGAGGTAGAGTATTCGCGACTCCGCTGGGTGTCCATCATGGTTGACGCGAAAGTCCGTGATCGGCTGCAATCGTTCGAATGCAAGACCGTCCTCAAATGCAACCACGGATGGAAGAAATGACAGGTCTGCCATGCTCGAGATGCTCCGAGCTATGTCAATAGCCAGGTGCTGACTGGTCATATAGATGTCCTCGGTTGCGGGTCTTGGCGGGAGAGCATCCTTGGTTCATGGTCCCTTCCTCCTTTTGATCTCATGGCAGCACATGCACGCATTTGACTCAATCTAGCATGAGGGGTCACGAGCTAATAGATGTCCTCACTTTCAGGTAAGTGTGTTATCAGGCAGTTCCTCACTTCGTCTCCCTAGCTTCTCTCATCAAGACCCATTTCTCACTTCACTTTCTTCTCACACTTCACACTATCAGCTCTGAAAGTCGAGCTCAGTCATACAATATGCCTACTACCGGCGTCCACAATGTCTGGACGCATGAACAACGGCACGTTTTATGGCAACTCAAGGGTGATAGCAGACTCGAATGGCCGCAACGCGTGGCCGTCTTCAACGACATCTTCAAAGACGCTCTTCACGCTTGCGGCTTGAAGGACGGCATCAATGTACGCCAGCTACAAGCGCAATGTGCTAAGGCCGAGCTACCACGCAAGTCGTGGCAGCTTGTCACTCAGCCGCCCGCTACAATCGAGGAGGAGCAGTTGCGCGGTGATCTTAAGACAAAGGTCGACGCATTAATCGCAGCTACTACGCTAAGCTCGCCGCTAAGAACGCCAAACACGCCCCGGAAGCGTACTGAGGCGAATGTGGCTATGCAAGGTAGTGGAGACGACGACGAAGACAATGGAGACGACGATCCACCCGCTCGAAGCACTCGCAAAAGGCGTCGAGTGCTCGATCTTGCACAGTACGAGTACGGCATAGCTGTGCCAGTTGATGTGATAACACCACGCCGAGCAAGGGCTCCTCCAATGCCTAGTTCAAGTTCCTCTCCTTCTCGATTGTCAACAATGCTACGCAGAAAGGCACGCGAAGAAAGAGCCAAGGTAGTGTTTACGCGCTACAATGGAACTCAGCTTATGCTGACGCAGGTTGAGGCAGACGAGGCAGTACTAGATCTAGTTGCGCCGCTTGAAGAGCTAGCAAAGCCTGAACTACCCGAGCTGCTGTTCCGCTACTGGGACTCGAAGAGCCAAGGTCTGAATTCGCCGGAACGCTTTGTGTGTGGGAGATTCATGAACGCAAAGACTCGCCCTCGTTCAGCGCCTATGGCAGCTGATTTGGAGTGGAACGATGTAATTAATCACCTGGACCATCACAAGGAGTCTACGCCATTCATCTCGACGTCTAGTATGCTAGTCTGGGTTCTACACAAGGCAATGAAGTGTTATGAGCTCGGTGAGCGTACAGGTTCTATCTCTGTGATCGACACTATGCATGTTGCCCGAGAGGAAGCTTTCTTTGTGCCGCCATTACACGATGCCACGCGCAAGCAGCGACCATATACTAACGGGGGTTTCCAGTACCGTGGGTCATCAGAGCACCTGATTTGGCACGAGATAAGACAAAGCGCGATCCGGCATACGTTCAGTGTGCAAGACTTTGTGCGCCTTGCCCGAGCTCCCTCACTTGACAAGTTCCTTCGACTAGGAACAGTTGCAAAAGGCATCGTTAACAAAGTTTCCGTTAGCAAGCAATTGAAGGACGAAAAATTGCCACTCGCGGATCACGTAGATGCAATTGCACAGGTCGTGCTCTTTGTCGATCCCAAGTTTACCGAATTCGACAAAATGTGGTGCATTTGCTACGAGGTCATTCGAGGGTGGGAGATCAAGGTTGATAGACGGGACTCAGGACAATGGGCCGAATTTGCAAGAGCTTTTGCTCATAGTATATGCAGGCGCAGAGACAAGCCGACAAGCCTAGCTGACCAGGCTGTAATGATGGAAGCGTTCAGGAGAGCTGTGAAGTGGAGTCTAGGGGTCGCGAATACTCGATACAAGCCGCAAGAAATCGAGATGATGGAACGTCGAGCAAGCAAAGCAGGTCTACAAGATGATGCATGCATTGTGTGGGAAGAATTGTGGAAGGCACAAAACGCGCTTGACAGGGTTCAAAGACAAGGGAGACAAGGGTATGTCTTGCTGACTGCGGGTGATGAAGATGGGCAAGCTGAAGGTGGAGCAGCGGAGGAAGACGAGATGGACGAGGGATTCGAGTCAGCTGAAGTGATTGAAGTGAAGGCGCCCCTGGTGAGGACTTCAGCGAGGAGGACATCAGCATATGAGCAGGCTATGGCGGAGGAGATCGTGTACGCGTCGGACAGTGATGATGAGTGAGCATCTCAACGTCACATTGGTAGCCAAGCGGCTGCCGCAGCTTAACGTATATGAGCATGAGCAGTACGCATTGGAACTTAAGAGATTCACGCCTTCAGCTATGGGTTCGATCAGCGTGAGATACTAGATCACTAGGTTCAATGCAACAGTAGTAGGCCATGCCCCCTCCCTCTCCGCCAACGGCTCTGCCTGCTCTGACAGAAGACTGAACGTGATCTTCGCATCCTCGAAGTTGAATGCGTTTGTGCGTAGTGCGGAACCTCATATTGGCGCAGGCAACTTTGGCGCCTTCTCCACTCTCCGCTTGTCCTCGGACTGCGAGGCGAGTATCGGGTTCTGAAGCTTTGGAGGTTTCTGTATGCGCTCCTATTGGTGCTTGATGAAGTGATAGAGGTATCTGTCGCTGCGAGCCTGATACGGCTTGCACCATTGCATCGGCGGCGCCTTGTCGGGACTGTCGTCCCACTCCTCAGCTGCGGATGCGAACTGCTCAATCTTGTGCTCCATTGCCGAGTATCTAAGGCAGGCAAACTTCGCCTTTAGCGGCTCTGCATCGTGGAGTATCCAGAGCTTTCTGTATACGATGTTGTCCGTGCTTGGAAGCATCCAGAGCTTAGGCACTTGACCTCGCTTGCACCAGATGCCTTGCCCTTTATACCCCTTGATATCCGCATCCGCTACCTTTCCGTGCTTAGTCGAACGCATAAGGTGAAGGCAGCGAACAACGAGCTCGTCTTGTTCTGCGAAGCTGAGGTTGCACATGCGGCAGAAGACATTGTCGTTGAGCTTGACCTCTCTAACGAGTAAGCCGTAGTCCTTCTCGATGTAGGGGGATGGCCAAAGCGCTTGCGGTCTGGGTTCGCGTTGGCGCTGGGTTTCTTTCGCTTCAGTGGTGACTCCATCTTATCGAGTGTAGGGATTGTAGCTATAGAAGAGATAAGTAAGATTTTAGCGTGTGAGTGATTAGCTGAGTACTCGCGGGTACTTGCAGTGATGGTCGAGGGCGGGAGTGCTTTCAACTGGTCGATATAGTCGTGAGTACAGCTTGAGATGCGAGCGGCGGATATTGGGGAGGCGGAGTATCTGCGAAGTATACAGAGCGCTATAAAGAGGATATCGAGGCTGTTGACGTACGCCGCCTGCTTGCTGCTTTGAGCTGTATTTCATTTGAGCCTGACAATAGTAGTTTAGTGATATTTCGGCTCACCCTCGCTCATCTTACTGATCACGAGCGAGCGCGACTTGACTCCTCTCCGCTTCATATTTCTCTGTCATACTCACCGCAATGGAGCCAGCGTCGAAGACAGCAAAGCTCACGATGAGCACGCACAGCGTCGTGCTGATCGAGACGCTAACAAGGACCAGCGTAAGACACCTAATAAAAGTTAACAACCGGAGAAAACCGCACGTCCTCAGCATGATATCGACCCTGCGACAGAAGAAGCACAGCAGGCCGAACACGCCCAAAATCGGCCTTACTCAACGCCAGAACGCTCCTCTACACCAGCTCTTCAGTGCCCCAGCCCTTAGATCCTAACGTCAATGCCTAGGCGCCAGACACAGCAAGGTTAGTCTCTTCTTGACTTCCAGCCTCACTTTGACTGCGCAGAGCTAATACCTTCGTAGCTAATCTATCGCAAGACAGCAGTAACCTCCCTCTATAAGCGTCAGAGCCTAGCCAGAAAGCACCTGCGGATTTGCAGGCAGCCTCGCCCACGCCGTTGCCGATAGAATGGCATGCCCACGATTCGATACTCTCTTAAAACTTACCGTCTCCGACGCAAGCCCACCTCGCGCCAGCCCTACCGACAGAAACAGGTATTACCTCGCCTGGCCAGGCCGTGCCTTCACCTCCTATCGCGCCGACCGCCACGTCGCAAGCGCTCTCTTTGCCGCAAACCTCTATCCCGCTAGCCCTGCCGGCAGACAGAGTCTTGCCTATTCACGCCGCGCCTTCACCTCTTGTTGCGTCGACCGCCACCTTGCAAGCGCTCTCTTCACTGCAAACCTCTGTCGCGCCAGCGCTGCCGGCAAATAACACCCCGCCTACCCACGCCGCGCCTCCTACTCCTACGCCGCCAGTCGCTCTCCACCAAGCATGTCTTTTGCTTAATCGTGTTCCTGCTGAAATTCGTGCTAGAATTCTACAATGGTGCATGCGAAGCCTGAGTAATGGCATGGTGTTCACGGGCGAAAGACAACATGTCCAGGTCAAGCAGGCTATTGCGCTCTTCAATATCAAGAAGCGTCTGCGACGGGAGGCGCGATACGAACTCCTGAAGAACTTCGGCTTCGAGGTTAAGTTCAATCTAAGTGTTTCTCCAAGGGAGGGACATCTGCGGCGTGTACATACAAAGTATCTGCAGATGGTTGAAGAGACTGGATCTCTTTGCTATGATACAGCTTTTCGCAATCGGTCGGCCATGGAGTTTCGTCTTCAGTCCACGGGACTGCGAGGTATGCGCTTGAGCAATCTCACAACTGTGATGTTGTATCTGGCGAGTGACGAGGCCGAGCATGCCCGGCAATTCGGGGGCGAGCTACCAGTCCTCTCTTTCAAGACACGCAATCAAAATAACGAGCAGTTTCCGGACTGCCCTATGTGTCCTCGCTAGCCAGTCCGTCTTTGCAAAAGAGGCAGCGATGAGGTTGGAGATAAAGTCCCACCCCTTGAATAAGGTCGCCCGCATGTGAGACAATTTGAAGAAGGCTGGAGACCTTCGAGGAACAGACCTTGGTAGAGAGTTTTAGATCAAGCAGCAACCATGGCGGTAACCACTAGTGCTGCGCAATAGAATAGAAGTGAGTTGGCAGAGGCTCAAAGTGCTTTACGGGTGTTCAGAGTAGAGAATGCGCAAACCTGGGCTATCGGGGAGGCAAGGAACTGATATCTGCTAGAGTCAACGTCGAATAGAGCGAAGACGCGTTTTGGGTTGCTAGCGACGACGAGGACGAGTATTGAATACGCCCGCCGGGAAACGTGCTACAAAGAGGCTGGCGAGTGATGCGGCAATGGCAGTGGAGGTCCTGTGCGGTACAGGCGAGGAAGAGTTGGACTTGAGCTTGTCGTTCGGAGATGATAGCAGCGGGTCGATGCTACAGCTTAGTCGATAGCAGCGTATGGCGCAGATACATGAAGCTGAGGAGGTGTGAACATCTCTGTGGGCCGTCAGTCGACTGTTTTGGCGCATCGACATCATTCCTCCGAGGTCAACCCATGGCAATTACTCCCAACCCGTTTGCCGATGACCTATGTCACCACTCATCCTCGTCAATGGCTTCGCTCTCGACATGTCCATGCAGAGATCTCTCACATTGCTCAAACTTGTGCCTCCTTTCCCTTGCTCTCGGTCATTCGTTTCTTCTTCATTTGGAGTAAAGTCGCGTGCCTTCTCTATTCACTGTTCGAGAATGGGATCCATCCACCAATCTACTTTCTTCGAGGCGATCAAGCAACATGACCCGAAATCGATCGCGGTAGTCAACTCGGACTCGGGCAAAAGCTTCACATACGGGTCGCTCTTGCATGATGTGGCGCTGGCGAAAGAGCGCCTTGTGCAGTCTTCCGGGAAAGAGGGCGGTGACCTTTCAGGTGAACGCATCGCGTTCCTTGTCGAGAATGGCTATGACTATGTAGGTGCGCACATTCCGAACATCAATCTAAAGGCGGTCAAGACAACAGGCTAAGTCGCGACCTTTCTTACAGTCACTCTACTTTCCACACTGGCTGCAAACGCCATAGCCCTTCCTCTTGCTCCGTCATTTCCTGCTCATGAACTCCGCTACATTCTTGATCACAGCGAGGCATTGATCTTGCTCTCGACACCAAGATATGCTACACAGGCGAAAGACGTGTTGAAGGAGGGACTGGAGAAGACGCCGAAGTTCGCACAATTGGACAAACTCGAGGAGGGATCCCAGGAGATCTCAGATGTCGAGATCACGGGTACGGCGCAAGATGTGGCGAGCGGCATGATGCTGTACACCTCGGGCACGACAGCGAGGCCAAAGGGTGTGGTCTTGAAAGAGGCGACGGTGGCAGCACAAGCAAGCAGTCTGTACAAGGCCTGGGAGTACACGCCGAAGGACCGGCTGCTGCATGTGCTGCCGCTGCATCACATTCACGGCACTGTGAATGCGATCTTCGCTCCATTGCTAGCAGGCAGCAGCATCGAGTTCATGTACCCTTTCAACGTAGATCACGTGTGGAAACGACTGGCCCTACCCTTCCTGCCGGAAGATCAGCTGAACGGACACTCTGGACAGACTCGACCAACGCCTATCACATTCTTCACGGCCGTACCGACAGTGTGGGCAAGAATGGTGCAGTCGTTCGGCAGCCAGACGCCTGAAATGCAGGCAGCCACCAAGACTGCAGTTTCGCGGCAATACCTGCGCCTCAACATCTCCGGCTCAGCCGCGTTGCCAAAGCCAACACAAGATGCCTGGATCGCTCTCTCGGGTGGCAACACCCTCCTCGAACGCTTCGGCATGACAGAAGTTGGCATGGCCATCTCATGTGGCCTGGACGACAGCGATCGTATCGATGGCTCAGTCGGCTGGCCTCTGCCTTCTGTCGAAGCACGTCTAGCCGAGACCAATGACGACACAGGCGAAGTATCGATCATACCCATCGGCGGCGAGAAGTCCGCAGATGGCAAAGAACGCCACGGCGAGATCCAACTCCGTGGTCCTACGATCTTCTCAGAGTACTGGCGCAACCCTGAAGCCACTGCAAAGGAGTTCACAGATGATGGGTGGTTCAAGACAGGTGATATCGCTGCTCGCCGCGAAGTACCTGGCTCTGGGAAAGGGAAGAGCGGCGACTGGGCGACTGGGCCGGCGTACTATATTCAAGGACGGAAGTCTGCGGATATCATCAAGACTGGTGGTGAGAAAGTCTCAGCACTTGAAGTCGAGAGGGAACTACTCTCACTGCCTGAAGTGCACGAGTGTGCCGTGGTTGGGCTACCATCCGAGAGCTGGGGCCAGAAAGTCGCTGCCGTCGTCGTGCTGTCCGAGCTCGGCAAGACTGCTGGCAAGGGCGGGAAGCAATGGGGTGCCATGGACTTGCGGCGAGCGCTGAAGGATCGGCTGGTGGCTTACAAGATTCCGCAAGATTTGGCTGTCGTGACGGAGCTGAAGAGGAATGCCATGGGCAAGATCAATAAGAAGGAATTGGTTCCGGAGGTTTTTGGAGATCAGGGTAATATTCGAAGGCGATCTGAGGTTAACAAGGAGGAGAGGGAGAAGCTGAAGAGGGAGGTTGCGAAGGAGAAGACTATCCCGGAGAATGGAAAGGCGACTTGATCTTGGCTCGATATTGGGGCGAGGCGTGTGTACATATGGCTCGACCTTGATTCTGTCGTGGTAACAGTAATGGCTCGCCGCCATCGATATTGTACGTACCCGTAGACTTGTCATGTGCACCAACAGCTTCATTCGTGCCTCGGCGTTTTCGACTCCACTACAGCAGCACAACATATATGTAGTGACAACATCTCAACGTATTCGCAGTCGCGCCTTGTTAACACACCAGTAAGGATCATCACGAATACCTCCTTACATTCTGATTTACGTCGCTCTCATTGCACTCGATATCTAGACCTTCTAGACCAAGTTCCAAATCACCTCCCTCCAAGCTGAGCAAGATGGCCAAAAGCGTCTTAATAACAGGCAAGCATCGACCCCAACAAACAGTCCTCCTGCCCAATATTCTAACAACACACGCAGGCACATCCTCCGGCATCGGCCACGCCCTCGCCCGCGAGTTCAAGTCGCGCGGTTACCGCGTCTTCGCCACCGCGCGCTCCACCTCCTCCATTCAAGATCTCGCGGCCCTCGGAATCGAAACCCTATCCCTGGAAGCCACAAGCCGCGAAAGCATCGCTGCTCTCAAAGCCGAGATCTCCAACCGCACGGATGGCCGCCTGGATTTTCTGGTCAACAACGCCGGCCGGAACTGCACGATGCCCGCGCTCGAAGCGCCTGATGCCGAGATCGAAGGTACGTTCGCCGTGAATGTTTTCGCTGTGATGGCCATATGCCGCGAGTTCGCGCCGCTGCTGCTCCCGACAAAAGGGACGATCATCCAGATCGGCTCCCTGGCGGGCGTCATGCCCTACGCCTTCTCAAGCGTGTACTGCGCTTCCAAAGCCGCACTACACGCCTACACAGACACCCTGCGCATCGAACTCGCGCCTTTCGGCGTCAAGGTCGTGACCATTATGACCGGTGGCGTGACATCCAACATTGCTCGCACCGACCGGCAACTCCTCCCTGGCAGCCTCTACTCCCCAATCCAGACCGACTTCGAACGACGAATCACCCACAGCCAGAGCGAGGGCGTGTCGGCGGAGATTTACGCGAAGCGGGTGATTGCGCAGGTTGAGGGGGGGCGGAAGAAGGTTGTGTGGGAGGGCGGGAAGAGCTGGTTGGTGTGGTTTGTTAGTGGGTATTTGCCACGGTGGGTGCTGGAGAGGGCTATGAGTAGGATGTTTGGGCTTGAGAGGTTGGCGAGGATTGTGAGAGGAGATGGAGGGGGAAAGGGGAAGGTGATGTGAGGGTGTGTGGCGTGGAGTGTGAGAGTGGAAGTGTATGTTTGCTGTGAAAATAGAGATGCGATCCGGTGGCCAGGAAGACGATGCACGAGAATGTGACGATCCCTGTACGATCAGCAATCGGGGCGGTTGGGGTCTGTGTGTCGCGATGGAGCGCAGTCAAGAAGCGGTCAGAGGCTGATCTGAGAAGACCATCCCACGAAAGATCGAGATATGACGAAGACAGAACAGAACGCAGCAAAATACAATAAACTACCAATGCATCAATGCAGTCTCCGTCTCCTCCTCGCACTCAGCCGTCCACAATTCCTTCCGCGCTGCCACCCAACGAAAACACTCACAACCATCACCACACCCCTCTGCCATCCGACCACCTACTGACAAGCCGAGAAGCAGTTGTCCGCCTCAAGCCAGACGGGAACGCACTTGAGCTGGCCCTTGACAGGGACGGAGTACAAGTTCCTGCATCGCCAGTCAGCAAGGTCCCACCACATCAGCAGACGGAAAGCCAATTCACCAGCCCCCATGATCCCCAGTAGGACAACTCCACCAAGTGCCACTCCCCGCTTTCCCGCCCTCGGCGCCATGAAGCAGCGTTCCGTTGTTGGAAATCTTGAACCCCGGCGTGGGCTTGGCGCCTTCATCGCACTGCCACTGCGTGGTAGGCGGCGTAAGGATGCAGCCGCGGTGCTTGGAGTCGTAGATCCCGCCGCCGTGGATGGGGAGGCAGTACGAGCCTTGTGGGATGGGTAGATTGGATTGGTTGATGCGATTCTGGCCGTCGAAGAGTTGGCCGACGGTCAGAGGGGAGGGGTGCGAGGGCAGGCCGCGGGCGATGAGGGAGAAGCAGCTTTGAGGTGGAGGGATCAGCTTGCGTCGCTTTGGCGTTGGGAAAGGAGATGAAGGTTTGAGGTGGTGAAGAGTGAAAGGGTGTGAGAGATGGTGGGGAAGCATGACAATGAAGGGGAAGTGAAGCGTGAATGATTGCGAAACGGGTCGAGAAGGTGAGATGAGTGTAGGAGCCAGAGAAATCAAGACGACGTACCACTTCCCCTCCGCCTCCTCAGCCCTCTTATCAACCAACCCGAGCGGACAAGCCTCACTCTCAGCGAAGACTGGAGCGGCCAGCGCAGCGGCGAGAAGGGCGAGCATGGTGATCTGCATGGTGTTGTTGATCGAGCGGAGTGTGGATCGATTGGCTTTGTTGATCGAGTCGATTGAGTCGGATGATTGCTGATGGGAGTCGAAGATTGAATTGCTGTGGAATCGATGTGGATGTATTGCTTGATTGAAGATGTCGATGATGGAGAGAAGAAGAGAAGAGGAAGAAGACGGAGGAGATGGGGAGTTTTGATGCCACTAGAGGACGAGGGAGAGGACTTGCCTTGATGCTGTGTTGTGGTACGGAGAGGAAGCGACTGTGGTGTTGTGAGGCAAGTCCGTAGCAGAGAGTGAGCAGGAGCATGTGCATTGCCGGACTGGGTGATGCAGGTGCTCATGACATGGCCCCGAACTTATGGACCCAGAGTCTGCAATGCTGAAGACCTGTCCATGAGAGTGGGCTCATGAGGTGTGTTGATCACTTGGGTATCATATCCGCGGATATATCGATCATCATTCTGGTGCGACAGCATCCGGTCGCTCATCTTCCGACGCACTCGGGTCATCAACAAGACTCACGCCGGCCTCAGCTTCTTGCTCGTCGCCCTCGAAGCCCTCGAAGTCATCGTCTGCCTCCTCGTCCTCCTCGTCTTCTGCACTCTCCAACTCAAGCTCCTCATCCTCATCCTCATCCTCCCCATCTATCTCCGTTGGCGCAGCGGTACTCTCCCCATCATCAACCTCCCCTCTCTTCCTCTTCAACCCCAGCATCTGATCCCTGCCCTCACCTTTCCCATCCACATTCTTCACGACCACCTTTCCCTCGCCCTCGCCTTGCGGCGGCGCCACGAACCAAGGAATCTTCCCCCGCAAGAAATCGTTGATGACCATCTTCGCAACACCATCCACATCCGCCTCACCACCCTTCATCAGCCGTCCGCCTTTCCGAGCAATCATCTCAAGGAAGCGAATAGCCTCGTTCGTACGCTGTTTGTCGCTCTTCTCCGCTCCCTCGACAGCAAGATCTTCCCACCCCTTAACATCATACGTCCGCTCAATGTGCCTCGTCTGACACCTCTTCAACACAGCCGGAATATACTGCGCCGGATGCTCCACATTCTCCGTCCTCACCACCCCCCTCAACAGAATCTCCTCCTCCCCATCCTCGTTACTAGGCGGCACACACCCGGGACAGTCAATAAGATATATCCTCTTCATCAGTGTGATATACTGCCACACTTTCGTCTCACCGGGTATGGGTGCGACGGTGCAGACCTTTTTGGCGCGCAGGGTGTTGATGATGCTGGATTTGCCGACATTGGGGTAGCCGATGAAGCCTACGGAGATTTGTTTGCGGGATTTGTGCAGGGCGGAGAATTGGCGGAGAAGGGAGATGAGGGAGCCTTTGCCGAAGGAGTTTGTGAGGGAGGCGTGGAAGGCGAGGGTGGGTGTTTCTCGTGATAGTAACTTTACCCAGCGGGCCTGTGATCGTTGTCAGTACTTGATCGCAGCCATAGTAGCTTAGTCGCAACATGACAAGACGCAGCGGATGGCAGGATTGTGTGTCCCATAACTAAGCTTTCCTCCAAAACATTGCCTCCTGCGAAGCTGGAAGATTGCTACTCATAACAGAGACGGTCCTCGAACCCTAAGGCGAGCCGACGACAAGACGCCGCCGACTCTGGGCGGGAACGAGGGTTGCTCTGCCACCGTTGTAACAGGTTCCGTTCGTGGGTAGAAAGCGCATCGTGAGACACCGAGCAGAACCTTGACTAGAACAGGTGGCGTGTGCTGATTGTGATAAGGAGTGGGGATGTTGAGGGATTTGGGGAACATACCGCGACACTCGTCGGCACCAAGTCACACTTGTTCAACAAGAAGAGCAAGTGCTTGTGTGGTGCCTCTTCTTTGATATACTTCTCGATCGCGCGATTCCTTGTGCCCAGCGGATCTCGGGCATCCAAGACGTGTATCACCACATCCGAGGAGTCAATGACCTTGTACAGCTCATTCCATATTCGCTTCGATTGGCCTTTGCTGAAGATGGGTTCTCGTGCAGTCGTAAGCGTACCCTCGTTTTCTTGAAAGTTCGCAACATCATTCACAGCAGTCTCGTCGAAAGTCTGCCCACTGAGTTCTGCAGCCTCTCGCCTGCCTTCTACAAAAGAGTCGAACCTTGTGCCTGTTGACGCAGCCAGGTCGTCCAACGAGCTCACAGCCAGCTTCGGTCGCTTCCGTTGTGCCTTGGGCCCGAACGTGTCTGCGAACTTCTCGCCCTCAATCCTGATCTTGGCCTGATGTTGCACCAGCCCATCGACCCTCTCCTTCGATTTATTGTCATGGATCAGGCTCATAGGCAGCTTGTTCTGCTTCAATAAATAGCTATACGGATCCTTGCTCTGCGCCTCCACCGCGCCCCGGAACGCCGTCAAAGCATCCTGACTTATGACACGAGTATTCGTGAACCACTTGCGATTCGGCTCTATCCTCGCCACAGAAGCGCGATCCCGCGATTGGAACGTTGCAGCTTTTGTGATGTCTCCTGCGGCGTTGCGGGTGGCTTTGCCTTGGTTGAACATGTTCAGCTGCTTGACCTTTTTCGCATCGCGGTAGAAGTTTTCGCCCTTGACTTTGACGTTGCCCATTCCGTCGGACGTCTTGCCCTGGCGGATCTTGCGAGCGCCTTCCTTCTTGCCTGATCCCATGATTGCGGTGTTGAAGGGGGATTGTATGGGCAGGAGGGGTACAGTCGAAAGGATTGCGCATAGTAAAATATCTTGCGCACATGCATCAAGTCGAACATTTTACTCCGACCCTAACCCTAAGCTTTCCACTCCCGCGGACTTTCAATGATCTCTCTCTCCATCACGCGAGCATCAATCAGCAGTTGCTTTCACACACCTTGCAATGCCTCCTCGACCATCCATACCAGTCCCGACACGGCCCTGGACCTGCCCTTCCTGCCGACATTACAGTATCACCCTCCCCACACAGGCAGTCGGCCCCGAACACCCCCGCTACATCCCCTTCCCGACCCCCCCTCAACAAACTTCCACCCCGCGCAAATGGATGAAAGGTATCCTCCCCGTCCCCCGCAGCGTCTTTGCTCGGAAGCGCGGAAAGGACGTAGCCAGCGATGACCTCATTGAACGGACTACGCCCGATGCCTTTACCGAGACTGCTTTCCCCGAAGGAAGTAGAGAGGCGTGGAGGACCAAGGTCGCCGAGCAGCGGAAGCGCAATCTAAGAGAAGGGTTGCGGGAGCTGAAGGAGCGGCAGGTGCGGAGTACGGCCAACACGCGTGCGCGGCGGGGGAGGGTGCAACGGGAGCGGGACGAGATGGTCGCGAGACCGGAGAGAGAGGATGAGAGATTGACAGCGCCGAGCCATGGGCTGGATTTGAAGGAGTTGTTTGGCCCGCTCCAAGATCCGGATCGCGCACAGCGTCTAGCGACGAAGAAAGCCAACCAAGCCGCTTTCCTAGCCGCACGCTCCGCAGCCCGCGCATCAAGTCTGCATACCCTCTACTCCCACGCTCGGAACTTCATCACCACGCCCGCGCAGCTAGACGCTTCCATCGAAAAGGCCTTTGGCAGTAATGAGGAACCCACTAAATTCGGCCCGGATCATGGAAATCCAGAAAGTGTCTGGAACTTGGGCGCGCCATTAAGTGTGCAGGACATGTTGAACCGGGCCAACGGCGGGCGGAGAAGAGGCGGCGGTGCGCTTGAGAGTGCAGGACAGACTGTGGAGATCAATCGGGAGAGAGTCAAGAGGATCGCTGAGGCGTTGACGGGTGGGGTGATGGATGAGAAGGAGAGAGGGAGTCGGGGAGGGGCTTTTGAGTAAGCGTATGAAGCGAGGGGATGGTGTGCGAGTTGGTCACTGTACACCAGGTTCAAGACCTCCGAGGCCACGCCTGAACGCCATTGGAGCACCATGCGCGCTCAGACTCTCACCAAATATCTCTCCAACAGCGCCCTAACCTTCTCAACCGGCAGTCCATCAATCCTCGTCTCACCGTCCATACACACCACTCCCTCCCGTCCCCCTACTAAAGAATTCAGAATCGCCTCCTCCGTCGCCTCCCCCGCCGCAGCAAGAAACGTATCAATACTCTCATTCTTCACAATCTCAATCGTATTCGTCTGCGTAGCATTAAACCTTCCCATGATCGCGTCCTCGACTGCGCCAGTCTTGCCTATGAGTTGCTCGCCCGGATGAGGAGCGGTGGACAAAGCAAGGAAGATATCCCCACTGAAGTTCCGTCCAATCCCATTCCCACCCACGCAAGCGAGGCCGGCTGTGGCGTGGCGCGCTAGGCGGTTGAGTTGCGTGGGCGACAAGGGGGCGTCGGTGACGAGGAGCACGAGGATGGAGCCGTCGTCTGCTCTTCCTGCTGCCGGTTGCTGAGAGGCCGGCGTGGCGGCGAACGCCTTCGACGCCTCAGCCCCGGCTCTCATCAGCAGTCTCCCAATAGGGACCCCTCCGATCGTGAGGTCTACGAGCCCGCCGTAGTTTGTCTGTACGAGGCAGCCGAGGGTATATTCCTTTTCGCTCCCCTCTGGCCCACTAGGTCGGTCACCGCGGATGATACGAGACGAGGTGCCGGTGCCGCCGGAGAACTGGTGGCAGGTCATACCCGCTCCTCCACCACGTTGCCCTTCCTCCACCACCCCGCCTTGCTTGCCTGTCTTAGCAGCCGTGCAAGCCTGCCGGATCTCAGCAGCCGAGAGCCGCGAAGCGCGGAGGTCAGCGGAGTTGATGAGCCAGTCTGCTGTTTCGCCTACGACTGGCGTGCCATAAAGCCTTGACTGCAAGCGTCCACTAATCCCCAGACTCTCCTGCAGATCCAGATTCCAGTCCCAGATTCCATCAAACACCCCGCCGAGACTGAGCGAGTTCGTGAAAGCGATGGGCGTGTTCGTGAACCCCCAGTCTTCTATCTGCGGCGTGCCGGTCAAACATCCATTCCCGTTGAAGATAGCGTAGCCAGCGTGGCAGGGCGTGATGGCTTTCAGACCTTCGGTGCCGCGTGGGAAGATTATGGTGGCGCCTTTGGTTGCTGTAGAAGTTTTGGGGAGGGAGGGGGAGGTGGGGAGCGTGATTTGACCGACTGAGAGGTTGGGGATGTCGAGGATGCTGTTTAGGGGGCCGGGGGAGAGGGCGCCGGGGGTGTAGCCTAGGGAGCGGATGGTCATGCGGTCTTGCTGGGTTGCAGGAGATGGAGCCACGGTGTTGGATGCAGACTTGGGAGAGGACGCTGCGGAGGCGCTGTGATTGAGATCCATTCTTGCGGGTAATTGGGTGATGACAGAAAGCAGAGGAAAGGGAACGAATGTTATATAGCTGAAAGTAACTTGTCACCCACCTGTAGACGTCTCACCGCTGTCTACCTCCAATGCTACATCACTCCAATGGCGCAGTGTTTTCTGTTGAGGAATAGTCAGGTGCTCACGATGAGTCGAAATGCGCCTTGTGACATTGAGAGAGGTGGAAGGATGAAGGCGTAGACAGGTCTCGCGTGCAGGAGCAATTTCCGAGGATCTGCAGGATGCGAGAGGTAGAGTTCCCGAGCTGGCACACGGGTCGTACGAGCAAGAGTGAGTGATCTGAGCAAGGTGGAAGCTTGGAGGGGTCGTGGGGACACGCTTTCGACGAGTCATGAGGGGAATGGCTGGCCATGGGGAGTGGTATAAGGGTCGTTACAACATTACGAGACTACATATCAATAGCTCCCCCAGACCCAGCCCCTCACGCCCCATTCCACTGCTCTCTGAACGGCAGCCCTCCCCTCGGCCCCGCCCTCGCCCCCAAATCCGCCCCCAACCCCACCCTCCCACTCGCATTCCCATTGCTCCCGCCATTCAACTGCGTGAACGCCACCGTCCTCGGCGTCATCGGATTATCCGCGCTCCTGCCCCAAGGCGTCGTGGGCGTCTTCGGCAAGTTCAGAAACAGCTGTCGATTCGCGTCTCGCTGTGCTTCGCGCGACATTTCGGGTTCGTCGGGGGTGTAGGCGCCGAGTTTCCGCAGCTCGATGTCGGCTTCGCGGCTGGTGCGTTCGGCGGTTGTGGGGATTAGGGAGTACAGGGAGAGGAGAAAGTAGATGGACCAGAGTGCGCTGTGCGCGAAGTCAGTAGAGGAGCGTGGCGAGGTGGTGGGGATTGGGAAGCCTTACAGCATCACGCATGTCACGCCAAAGCTGGCGCGGGCTTGCATGCAGTATCCTTTGTTCGCTTGCGTGGCGTACGAGCAGCCTTTGCTCAGGTACCAGGGTAGTCCCTTCGCTGGGTGGTCTGGGTCCAGCAAGTCTGGCGCGCTCTGGTTGCGGATCGCGATGGCGTATAGTGCGATGAGCGTGCCGTGTACGACTAGGCTGACAAGTGGGATGAAGATGTGCATCACCCACATTACGCTCTTGACGAGCAGGATGAACATCGAGAGGACGGAGATGATCACGTTCCAGGTAGTCATACTGTGGCTGCTGTCAGCATTACCCTCCCTCATTCTGCTAGAGCGCAGACATACAACGAGCTCCAGACCAGTGGTACAGCTATCGGCTTGTAGTTCGCGAAAGCATACAGTATCATTATCGGGCTGCTGTTGAAGCCTTGATCTGCGCCATTCTGCCAGAGCTTTGTGCGGTATAGATTTGGGTCTGCAATACCGAAGAGCGCGAGCGCTGCGACCGTGAGAGGGAACTCGAGGACCATGAGTGCGAGCATGGCTTTTGGTATGCGCCATCGTCGGGTGACAAAGAGTCGTGTTGATCGCGCCATTGCGTGCTGTGTTCCTCCGCCCTCGCTTTTGCTGTCACTGTGACGAGTGTCCGGATACTTTCGGCGTACAAGACGGCGGTGTCAAGCTCGTTTCCTCGGAACACTCCTCGCTGTCGCCACAGCACTCCGTGCAACGCTTAGTGTCAGCTATCGCAGCCTCCACAGCGCAGTTTCTGTCGCATAAGCCAGGCCAGTCCAGTCAGTCCGATCCGGTGGTGCGACTCGAAGACAGACAAGAAGACAAGCAATTGCGAAAGAAGAGCTACATCAGACCTTGACCTTACCGCTGACCACGCCGCCTAGGCACGTACTCGAAAGTATCACTGCACACGCATGCTGCCACCTCATTCTCCCGTAAGCGCTGGTTGTGTGATATGCGGGCAGTCAGCCAATCGAGGCGCAGAATTGGGAAAGTCGAGAGGTGGAGAGATGGCGCTAAGCCATGTCACGTGGAGAGCAATAAGAAAGATGACTCAGCTCACGGTTCTTCGCCAAATGCTCCAGCAAGGGTTTCTCTTGTCATGTGCAACTTCATGTCGACAGATGTAGAGCAATGCTGCGACGTGGACTCCGTATATAGTGATCATTTGGAGCGGCCCAATGGTGGAGATCTGTCCCGGCGAAGGAGCTGGCCCCTTGCGAATACACGTTCGCCGGCATATCGACGTCTGTGCCGTAGCGCTGAACGCTTTGATGATCGAACAGACCAGATGCGGAATCTGCTTCGACTCGAATATGCCAAGCATGGTACTAGCAGCTTGCAGAAGCTTTTACTCCCTTCCGTGCCACTGGAGTGATTGGTGAGAAGTCCACGACACTCGTCAATGTATCTACTTACGGCGAAGATGTCCGGACACGTGCTCTGTTCATCATCACTCGACGCCTCCGGCAACGCCTCCCGTGAGTGGACCTCATTTCACAGAAGAGTATTTGGCTTTGCCGTCACTATCGCAAACACGAGACGCGTGAAAGCAGAGTTTGGATGCTGGCAGAACACGTCGACTCCATGCCCTTGTGGCTTAATCTTCTCATGCTTACAAAGTGTACTACTGCATATGGCTTCACGGACACACGCAATCTGCAGTGAATAGTGCGCCACCTGCAGGCGTTGCGCGTCAACACCGGCCTGTCATCAGGCTTAATTTCAGCCTTGTCTCGGGGCTTGACATATCTTGCTTTTACTCTTCATCCCATTTCTCAAGGACAGACACCTTCCTCAAGGGTGGCAGGTGGACCAACATGGCACCGCACCTGAGAGAGCTGACTTTCACTTGCGTCTTTGTTCTGCTCCTTTCCTCCTTGGGATACTTCACATGGCACTCTTCTCATGTCTCCTCCTTCTCTTATGATGCTCGACAAGGGCATACACATGCAGGCAGCGGGCTTACCGGAAGTGGTCAACTGCAAAGTACGCTTCAATACATCTTCGGTGAAGGCGGCTTCTCTGTGACTGAGCCATCTTTCAACGACAATGGCGCAACTTACAACCTCTCGAATACTCCCATACATACGACCCCACTCGGGAACGACATCTTGATCCTCGACGTGGACACCCGGCCCTTTCGCGGAAGTCACCAAGTCTTCCATGAAACCAACTTCGACTGGTCGAAGCTCGAACCCCATTCTGGCGGCATTGTCAACCACTACATGTATGCTCAGACCCACGGCTACGCGTACCAATACCTCCAACTACCAACCCCGACCGACCGCTCGCCTACATGGGTCAAAGTCGCGGGTCTTCTGCAGACTCTACCCAACTACAAATACGTAGTCTTCCTCGATGCCGATGCCCTCTTCACGCACATGCACATCCCCATGGAGTGGCTGCTGAACTACTGGTCCATCGACTCCACCACCTCATTTGCCATGGCCCTAGACCCTCCAGGGATCGAGAACGAAGACTCCCTCGGCCGGCGCCACGTCAACACAGGCTTCATCATCGCGCAGAACAACCCAAAGACATTCGAGATCTTGGAGGCATGGCAGGATTGCCCGACTGAAGAGCGCTGGCCTGGCTGCGCGAGATGGAGAGGGGAAAGGTTCCATGAGCAAAGCGCATTTGGAGAGTTCGTGCGATATGACTACGAGGAATATGTGAAGGAGCTGCCGTGCACTGAGGCAAATGGGGAGTGGGATTTGGATATTTGCAAGGGGGTGTTTGTGCAGCATCGCTGGTGGCGGACGGCTGGTACAAGGCAGTGGGTTGGGGAGCAGACGCTGCAGAAGGTGATGGAGAGGGTGCATGAGGGGTTGATGAGAGATCATGGGAAAGAGATTGCAGGGTGAAGAGCTTGATATCCCTGCCAGGTTGAGCTGGCGACACCTCGACTACGTTCCCTCCCTGCTGTTGAAGCTCTCCCTCAGACGCCCGTCTACACTCGCCACTCAATGATCATCTCTCTGTCAGGTCGCACTAGTACCTGTCGCCTCGTCAGCCACGAGCTGCGTCGCAATCCGAAGTATGATGCACTCCTTCTGGCTCCTGTTGCTCGCCACTGAGATCTCTGAAAGGGATTCAGGTCCACTCTCACGGACAACCTCAATCCAGTTTCCGAACGCGATCAGCGCTCGGGTGCAACAGCAGCCGAACAACGGGAGCTACACCTTCGTGCGGAAGCTGTATCTCCCGTCAGTCACCCACACAGCCACCGCCCAAGGATCGTGAAGAGAAATTGATCCGAGGTCGTGGATGAGATTGATCATGAGTCCCTGAAAGAGGGGCACGTCGCGGTGCTTGGAAGCCCTGTTGCGACACGCAAAGTCAGTCAGTGTCAGTAACTGGGGCTCACTCACCGGCGTCTGATGGGCTGGTAGGAATGCTGAGCGATTCGAGCGCTGCCTTGACGGCATTCAAGTCGTTGCCTGAGTCGATGTAGATCGCTCCTAGTATAGCTTCCAGAGCATTTGCGAGAGTCTTAGCGGATGCAAGGGCTTGCCGCTTCGAAAGTCCTGGATTGAATGTGATGATATCGACAAGGTCGATACTTCGAGTGGTAGCAGCCAGGTCAGCATCGCTCTGAGCTTGGATCAGACGATCGGCGGAAGCTGTCGTGGGCGTCAGAATAGCTTGCTAGACCACGAGCTTGATACTACCTCTTGGTGCTCCAGACATATACCACTCCGCTGTCACGACCGCAGCAGCCATCTTGTCTCCTAGAAGTGCCAGTCGCTTATTGCCATCTGCCTGACCCATACCACTTGCATCGAGGGCCTGGGCAAGGAGAGCCTTGCTCTTGAATCGATAGCCGAAATCGCGTTCTACGTGATCTTGCGCTGCTCGCTTCATCATAAAGGCTTGCCAGATTTCCGAGTAATGGTTCATGGTGCCGGTCGTGTGTTGGACTGCGAGATGTAATCAAGACGTAAGGGTGTACGAGGGCAAAAGGAGAAGACTTTTAGTTTCGAGTCGAAGTGAGGAGTATCGAGTGGGGTTTCATGATTGACTTCAGTCCTTGCATGAGCGTCGACTGAGCATCTTACAATGGTATCGAGTAATGCTGCGAGTACCCTGCCCCATAGAATCGCTTCCACACGTCCTCATACAGATTCACCAGCTCCTCTCCCAATGGCCCGCCCTCACAAGCCCTGAGATTCTCCTCCATCTGCTCCAAACTCGATGCTCCCAAGATCACCCCATCATCATTCCCAAGTGCAGAATGATGCATCAGCCACCTCAACGTAGCTTCCCTCAATGTCAAGCCATCCTTCGCACATGCAGCTGACAACTTCCCGTGCAGCGCAAGCGACAGATCATTAACATACATCGAGCTGAACTGCTTCATCGCGTCCATCCGACTCCCGGCAGGCGGTGTGCGAAGCTGCTCGGCCGTGCGGGAGAAGTATCCTCCAGCTAGCGGGCTGAAAGCATAGAACGCTATGCCGTACTTCCGCAATGTTGGGAAGAGCTCAGTCTCAGCAGCGCGGCCGATGGCATTGTAGCCGCCTTGGTAGACTGTTGGGCGAACGAAGTCGTGCTCTGAGCAGAGGGACTGTATCTCTTCCACTTCCGTGACGTGGAAATTGGAGATGCCGAAGCGATGGAACTTGTCTTCGCGGTACAGGTCGTTGATCGCGCGGAGAGAGTCGTACAAGGGTGTCCGTCTATCAGGTCCATGAAAGTAGTATAGGTCAATCTTGGAGGCCTTCAGAGCAGCGAGTGAGGCATGGCAGTTCGCAATGACTTTGTCGTAGGTCAATGACCCTGGTGAGAAGCCTGGCGCCTTCGTTGCGACGGCGAACGCTGCTCTTAGTGGCTCGGGCACATCTCCAATGTCTTCCTCGGATTTGCCACTGTTGTAGACGCGCGCTGTGTCGATTTCGCTGACGCCATGCTGCTGGAGCTTTACAAGGAGAGGCACTAGCTGTGCTGAGCCCGAAAGGCTTAATGATCCCTTCGCTACAGAGCCGCCCATCAGGCCAGTGATGGTCTTGACCATGGTAGAGAGGAATCTGGCATGTGCAGTGTACGGAAGAGATTAACTTGGCTGACGGCTGGGAGGCTACTTATACATGCCTACGACATACATGGTTGTAGATTGTGATTGCTCAGCGCATGGTTGATGCTGGCGGGAAGTTAGTCGGGTTCGGGTCTAATGAAGAAGTGAAGCGGCAGGAGCGGTCGAAGTGCGGCCGCATGAAGCTTGTGAACCTTACCGATATCGTACACAGGCTGGCTTCTGCAAACGCACGTCCTAACGTAAGGTATCGACAAGGTCACGACAGAAGACAGTCAGGACGATGGTCTCGAAAATCATCACTCTGGCAGACTGGTGCTGCATTATCATATCTACAGCTGGCCAAATCGCTAGGATCATTGCCTCTTCTCCCGCTTCGAGATCTTCACATCTAGCCCCTTCTGCACAACGAAGAACGTCGAGTGATGCTGTAGGTCCTGATCTGGCCTCAACAGCTCAAACTCATACTCTCTGAATAGCAGAGGTAACGTCTTGTTCATCTCAAGCAGTGCCAGATTCTTTCCAATACCTGTGACAGTCTCGAGTCAGTTTCATGCAAGTCTTCACCCCCAACTTCGCAACGAGCTTCTAGACAACTTACAAAGATGACTGCCACCACCAAACTGGAACATATACCGCTCCATCTCCTTCGCCTTCGCTTCCCCACCCTCGAGCCATCTCTCGGGTCGGAACACATCTGCGTCCTTTCCGAAGACTCCTTGGTCGCGATGAAGCACCCAACCATTCAGCGCCACCCTCGTCCCGCCTGCGAATCGTTGGCCCCCTATGTCCGCACCTCCAGGAGGAACGTGGCGTGTGATGTTCAGACCCACAGCTGGTCGCACCCGCATGGCCTCTTTCAGGCAAGCTTGGAAGTACGCCAAGGATTGTGCTTCAGCCCAGGAGGGGTTGGGACTAAGACCACCCTTCGAATCGGCCTCAAGAATCTCATCGACGAGCTTATTGTGGACTTGCGGCTCGCGAAGGACGTGATGCGTGAAGGACTGCATCGTCGAGGCTGTGGAGTCAGATCCGGCGAATCTAGTGAAAGTCAGCGTCACAGCTTGTGGACTAGCGAAGAGAATTACCTACATTGCGCCATGGGCAACAGCAAATACATCGCCAGGACCGAAATTCTCAGGAGCTTTCTCGTTGGCAGTCATCAAATGGCTAAGCAGGTCCTTCCGATCGACCATGTTCTCCCCGTGATTCTTGCGCTTCTCGATCGCGGCCAGTGCCATACGAGTAATGATGAATTGGCTCGGGTCCTTGCCTGGAAGATACTTGTTGATCGGATTGTTCCGCAGGACAGCGTCCCACTCGGGGATCTGCCCTACAATACCGTCGTACCATTGGATGTCGTCAATGTCTTTGATCGCGCCGTCGAGGTCGTATCCGGCTTCCATGAAGCCGAATTTAGCGCCGAAAGCCATCTCGCCCAGCACATCGAAGGCAAAATAGTGTAGCCAATTGCCTAGATCGACCTTCTGATCTGCGGTGTTGCAGAACTCGTCCAGTTTGGCGAGTAGAATACGCTGAGTATCGTCTATGTATGTGGCAAGCCCTTGCATCGATGACATGGAGTAGGCATTAGAGGCGTAGCGCTTCTTCACCGAGTGAACAGCTTCACGTGTCTCGGTGAAGATGTCAGGGTTCGCTTTCGGTGGGAAGACGCCATAGAAGTCGGTCTTGTGAAAGCCTTTTCCGGCTGCCAGAACATCTCGCGCGGCGTGAGGTGATGAAAGGGAGACTTCATTGGGAGCAATGCGGACCACGGGGCCTGCAGAGAAGTCAGCAATTACTTGCGCAATACTGCCAGCGGGCGAGCTTACCAAACTTTTTGTGAAGCTTGATGTGATCCTGCTCAGTCTTGCCACGGTATGTGCTGAGTACTTTCCAAGCTCGACTGCCGGATGCCAGGAACGGACCAGGATAATGTCGAAGAGGAGAAGAGTACTTGTAGTAGAAGAAGCGCAGTACTAGCACTGCTGGAATGAACAAAGCCCAGTACGCACGAATGAATTTGATCGCCTGCACCGCAATGCTGTCGTTGACTCTAAGCGACTCCACAGCCATGTTAAAATGTGTGGCTTCCGTAGATAAGTTGGTGTTGAGGTGCGGGTAGAGACCTTGGAAACAGTTGCGAACAGTATTGTACTCACCTGCTCCAGCTTAACTTCACGATGCAGGATGAGGCTTCGTCTGCCGAGCTCATGGTGGACGGCAGATGCATACCCTTCGCTACCGTCAGGTGGTGCTGAAGATGCCCCCACCGACTGCGATGTCTATTAGGTCGACGACCCGCTCTGGACGCCATGTTAGCTGGGCATCGGCGACGAATGTGGCATCGGCAGTTGATTGTTTGTGTACGAGACGAAGTCCACCCCCTCCGCGTTACCCAAGATTGGGTATTCTACCCCACGATACTCCGTCATGCAGACTCCACAGCAGACTCCACTTTGACACCCTTGGCGCGTGGATCTCGCGTGTCGTCTTCCGGTGAACGATTGACAGCTTCAACAACATGTCTACACCTTCTGACCACGTGCTTCATCTCTCACTCTGTCCTGGTCTTGTTTCCACGGCTAGACCTCATGAGGTACGATTAATGTACACCAAAACCGCTTCAATACCTCGGTCTCGCACCCACGCCTCGCGTGGCAATAGGGCGACCACAGCGACAAGATCATGGTCGTGTGCAAGAGCGATCGTACTTCCTATGACATGAGGACCGTGTACGAAACATGGACCGAAGGACCGAAGCAAGAGCTGCAGATTCACTTTACCAAGTGTGGAGTCATCTCTCTAGCTGTCCGTATGATAGGCTCGAGGCTCAATTGCACGTACGATGGATAGAGTCGAACAAAGCATCTGCTCGAGTGTAATGAGGTATCTACGCGGGCAATCGTTTTTCATTCATTCTTTGTTCCTCGATGAGAACTCTGCAATTTTGCTCAAAGAGCCATGGTGGACAACCTCTTGTCCGTTTATCGAGGCATAAGGTCTACACCACGTCGAATGCCCGTCTCGACTCAGACACCTTCAAGACGAGCGAGAGATTGAATGCAACAGTGTAGGTCATAACACAGTATCGCGCATTCAAGACTGCTGCCCGAGAGACGAAACATCTTCAACACCCTCATTCATAAGCACCGCGGCAGGACCCTGGCAAAACGGACTGCGTCCCCAGCAAACACAGGGTGTACTCCGGTGAGGTTCGTTTCATGAACGGCGACTACATCTGCGACGTGTGTGCGCAGGATGTTGCAGACCTATTCAAGCGCGCACTTGAGTATGAAATCGAAGCTCCGCCACGATACGGCCAGCACATTATTGACATTCGTCCTTTTTCAGAGTACCTACCACCCAATTTCCTCCAGGACTACACGGACAGGACTCATGAGTACCGCACCGATGGAGACCAGCGATTCTACTGCCAAGCGCGTCTTCCGCAGATTGGAGAGGTTTGTAACAACTTCCTCGGCGCTTTATCTAGCACGCCTGGCGATCAGTACCGCTGCTCCAGTTGCACGACCACTTCTTGCGCGTGCTGTAGAGCCATACTTCTTGGCCCATCCTCGCCGCATACTTGCGCGACTGAAGAAGAGCGTCCAGCCACTGACCCTCTTGCAGGCACCACTCGCGGCGTCGAATACCAGCTTTGCCCGAACCAGGCCTGCCATGCTACAATTTACCTGAACGAAGGCTGCAACCATATGATCTGTCCCTACTGCAAAACACACTACTGCCACATTTGCGGTCATCCAGCACCGGAGCACAGCGGGCACTGGCTGCCCCGCGGTTGTCCACGCTCCGGCCAATCAGGTGATCCGGAGTCCATATTCAATTACTTCATTGACGCTGATGGAAACGTTATCGACGACTAAACTGACGAAGACACCGACGACGAAGCAGCCGAAGACGACGGCCCGCTGATCCCCGACGAGCCCACGCTAGTCCTCCCCGAGCTGCTCGACGCCGACGGCGTATTGCCCTTTCGCGAAGCCATCCGCCAACTTCGTGTCCGCGAGCGCGGCCGTGCCTTGCAGCACCTGTCCTACTACCTCCACACAGACTTCATAACTGCGCACAACGCCCCTTGGCTTGCCCAGCGTTTCGATTACGCTAACCTGACAATCGCCTCCCAGGACCTGTCTTGGACGCAGCCGATGCTCGAGCTCGTGCACGCCCTCGCCGCCGAACATCTCGTCGGCTTCAGAGACACGCACCCGCCGCGCTCGCTCGGCGAGATCCTCTACTCACTGCGTGTCTTGATTCTGCAGGCCCGGGCTCTGCAGTATGCTGGACACGGAGAGCACGACGTGGAGCTCATCGACGAGCGGTTCGCGGAGCTGTGGGATGTTCTGACGGATCCAGATATTGAGGTACTGGCTGAGGATGGGATGCAGGAGTTGAATCGGGCTGTGTTTGCTGTGACGCGGAAGGGTGGATATCTGGAGGAGGCGTGGTGGGCTGTCAGGTTGAGAGCTATGAGGCAGATGTAGCTGTAAGGGAAGCGCTGAGAAGGGACGGGAGGGATGGAAGGTAAATCCTTTTTGAAGGTAAGTTGGTCCTTCCTTGATTGCATTATACTGTCGTTCTCTTACTCTCTGTGGAACGATGCGGCGTCGAATCTGAACAGAGGTAAGCCTTGAGCACGTCACAAGATAGTAGTCCTCAGCAGCGGCTCGCCGTGTGCGCAATAGCGATCTGTCGATATCCGTACAGGCTTGGGAGCCGTTCGCGTGTTGCATTGATCGTGATCGCGTCCGTGCTCATTCCTCGACTTGTAGTACACGTAGCGCCGACAATGGTTAGGATCCTCCCTACTCGCGCCTCTTCTTACCCTCCTCAAGGTAGCCAGTGTCGCTTCTTCCCTTGCCAAGGAAGGGTCCCACAACAGGATCCTTATGCGCCTTCTCCAGCACCTCCTGATAGTTCTCCACAGCCCAAGGCGGTGTGTTGAGCTTCGGCCAGTTGACCTGTAATCCTAGTCAGCAGAGATCTCGGTCCCTCGAGATCAGTACCATAGCTTACATATAGACTCCCGAAACTCAGCATAAACCTCCCCGCATAGCCTCCAACTCCACAGCACATCAGCGTGAACAACCTCAACGGCCAGACCGCCGCGCTTTCCGACCTCGTCGAGCTGAGACTGACAGCAACAAAGAATGCGCACATCCCCAACACATACGGCATACTCTGCACCACTACCGGCCTGCGATCAACAAAATGCTGCGTTCCCACAGCCTGACTATCCGGCCGATAGGCACCCAGGAAGAGATCGAAGGCGTCTTGTCGCGGACCATCAGCAAAGTTGTTCTTCGCGTACCGCGTCAGACTGTTCCTCAAATCCTGCAGCGCGCCAGCCTTCGTCCGTGCTCCTGTGCGGGTAAAGTCCGTCTTCAGTGCTCCAGTACCGGAGTAAGTCTTCGACACCACATCCGCGTTATCGGCCCAGACGTTGCGGAAAAGTGACTCGAAAGCCGCGTCGTCTGAGGCGTTCTCTCCAGGGCGGAGGAGCGAGAGGTCCGTCAATTGGCGGTTCAGTGCCCAGCGGCCGAGCATGGATTGGATGACGTTCGTGCGATCAAGGCAGTCCATGCAGTTCGATCGCACAACTGCTGTCTGCCGACGGCGAACGTCTACGCCACCTGTGGACGATGGCCGATCGATGGAGTGGAAGTAGCCGCCAGCTTCTAGACCCGAAGATAGGGTATCGAGGAGCAGTTGTGCGCGGTACCACTTCAGGCCTTTGGTCTCATTGTGGAAGTCGAAGTAGACGTAATGCAGGTGGTCGTAGCGGTTCTTGCCTTGGGAGTCAATCGTCTTAGTTTGCTCGTAGGAGCGAGAGGATGTGTCTTGCGAGGTTTCGGGCGAGGATTGCAGGATCTTGACGATGGACTCGTATGCTTCTTTTACCGGCTTTTCGCGACCTTTCTGGTTCACAAGGTTGACCATGTAGTTCTCACCGTACAGGGCGATCTGCTCGTCGAAATGTTTTCGCGCTGCGGGGGCGGCGGATTCGACCGCGCGGATTTGGAGTTTGGGGGTATACTTCAAAGAATTGATCTCAGCCCAGTAGACGGGTACGCTGCCGCGGGTTTGGACGTAAGCGAGTACTTGAGTCTCCGAGCTGCCAATGGGCTTGCCATTTGAGTAGCCGCCGCTGCTTGCGCTGCTAGCTGTGTCATTGAGCACAATCGCTTGCTCGGTTTCGTTGAAGTTCGATACGTGGCCTTCTTCGTCGATGCCTCGGGACATGTAGCGTGTGCCGGTCCTGTGTCTCGATCGTCGGGTGATGAGCGAGTAGGATAGACTGTTGCCTTTGATCGATGTGTTGAAGATCTCCAACATCCCGTACATGACCGGCAAGATGTATGGATCGATCGCAGGCTGGGCTCCAGAAGAAAGTCTACTGCTTGCATTGCCTAGCCGGAAGTCGATCATTGAGGCGCAAATGAATCTGTTCCAGAAGAAGCGGTCATCGGCCCTAGCCCAAAGAGGTTCGTTCTGATTGCCGTCTGCCTGTCGTTGGAAGCTGTTGGTCAGATCGAACGTGTAGGAGAAGTACATGGGACCAGTCTTGAGCAAAGTTTTGAGATAGACCAGAAACGTGTCTTCATCTGGATCGTGGACTTGACGCTCTCGTAGTGGCAGGAACTCGGTTGCTGTAACTTGATAGATCTGATGGCCCTTGATCCGACCGACTGGCTTGGCCTTGGCGATTGTGATGATGTAGCTGTCTGGACCTTGCGATCAGCTCTGACTAGGGCAGGAAAGGAGAGCATCTCAACTTACCAAGCTTCAAGTGCACGATGCCCAATATGCCGGGTACGTTGGATACCCTGTGACCACCAGTGACTTTGCCATCGTTCAATCGGAGATCGCCTGACGGCCGGTCGACCACTAAAGCTGGGGCATTCGGCGATGAAGGAGACGAGAAGGCATAGTACGAGGACGATGCATGGACGTTGATGTCCCGAAATGGGAGTGATGCACTCATCTTGACTGTGATGAGATGCGAGGTGGTGCGATGGAAGCTTTCCGCCGGCCTCTATTGACCGTGATAAAGGAGACAGTCAAGGATGAGAGTAACGAAGTAACCCATTCAACATAACATTTGTGGCATTGCTCAGGCACGTGTTGTAAGTTTGTAGGAGTGACGTTGACCGCGGATCATCCCGCTGTCTTGTGTCGCCGCCAGCATGCGAAGCACAACACCATGTCAGGCTGCTGCATATCACTGGCTCTCGATCAACCCTGATTGCCACCATCCAAGCTGCATTCTCGCACTCATAGACGATCGAATCTTCATAAAGTCAGATCCTCATTGCGCGACACCTGGAAGCGACGCATACCCTCTTTGGACCTCCCTTCAGATAGCGAACATGGCTCAACGAGCACCAGCAGGCGGTAGACCCGGAGGAGCTCGATTCGCACAGTTCAAGCTTGTCCTACTGGGTAAGAAGCGAAGTACACATACCTAATAATCTGGGTAGCTAACACCCTTCAGGCGAGTCCGCAGTCGGCAAATCATCCCTCGTCCTCCGCTTCGTCAAAGTACGCCGCATATAACCTTCGCCTCACGCTCGTCACAGATGAATACTGACATTGCCTCAGGATCAATTCGACGGCTACAGAGAGTCTACAATCGGCGCCGCCTTCCTCACGCAAACCATAGCCCTCGACGACCAAACCACAGTAAAGTTCGAGATATGGGACACAGCAGGCCAGGAGCGCTACAAATCGCTGGCGCCCATGTACTACCGGAATGCGAATTGCGCGGTCGTGGTATATGACATAACACAAGCTGTGCGTGCTCCCGCAACGGCATCGACCAGAGGTGAAGTACTAACGTCAGACCTAGGCATCCCTCGACAAAGCCAAATCCTGGGTCAAAGAGCTCCAACGCCAAGCAAACGAAAACATCATAATCGCCCTCGCGGGCAACAAACTCGATCTCGTGACCGAGTCACCCGACAAACGCGCAGTCTCACAAGCAGACGCCTCAGCATACGCGCAGGAAGCCGGGCTTCTCTTCTTCGAGACTTCCGCCAAGACGGCTGAGAATGTGAAGGAGTTGTTCTTGGCAATTGCGAGGAAGTTGCCGATTGAACAGGCGGCGCAGCGAGGGATGCGAGGGGCAGCGGGACGGCCAGGTGGGGTTGATCTTGGGCGGAGGGAGGAGGCTGGGACCACGGGAGGGCAGGGAGGGTGTAATTGTTAGGTGAATGGAGATGAGCGGTGAACGCTATATGCAGGATGGCTACGAGAGAGCGACAGCATGTGAAAGGTGGCGATACCACGGGAGAAGTGTGTTCATTGGCATGTACTTGGCTACGGGCGCTGTGGTGCACGTGATGGGTTCTGGGAGTCTACATATTGCAGGTGCGGGTACTATCGTGGAGAGAAGTTGAGAGTCTGGCCTCAAATTGCCATCTCACTTCTTCGAAACGGCTCTTGAGTTGAAGACGTGTCGAGTGAGGCACGAGGCAGGTAGTGAGCCAAAGCTAGAGGTAAGTGTTATACCTTCCTTTATATTTCACAGGTCTATATACATCCTAATTCTTTCATACCTTTACAACATAGTCGATGTCACATTCACCATGATCTCGTCACCGTACGTGCTTCCAAAGCCGCCGACGAAGTAGTCAGTAGCCTGGTACACCGGCTCCGGTGGCTGCGGCCAGTGATCCAGCGTGTACGCCTCACCCGTCAACGTGAAGTTCACCATGGCCAACGGCGCGTTATCGATCATCAGAGCATAGTCGCCCGGGTACAGCACTCTGTCGCCATTGTCCGCTACCCTAGACAGGCTAGCAAGATCGAGCACCAAGTTCGCGGTCTGCGAAGAGCCTGCCTGCACGTCGTGGAGGCGCGTGTAAGCGACAAGACGCTTGAGCGGGTATGGTGTTGGGCCGAACGAGCCAGTCAGGTAGCCGAGGGTAACGTAGTCGGAGCAGACGCTGCCTGTGTTCGTGACGCCCACAGCGAATGTACGGAATGGGCAGCGGTCCATGTATGTCTCGTTGCAGCCCGTGGTCAGACTCTCGATGCTGTAAGTTGTTGAGCCGTTCACAGAGCCGTAGCGAGAAGTAGGCGCCGCGATGGAGGCAGTGAAGTTCGTGTAGTGCATGCCGGTTCCGAACGGCAGGATAGCCTTGTCGTACCACTGGTAAGTACGTCCTGGGTTGTTGGTCGACGGACGAAGCGACATGTCAGTCATAGGGACCTGGGCAATGTAGTTCGCAGGGTACATGGTTGTTGGTAGGCGACCGGCGGGTGCAGTCTTGCCCGTGATGATGTTGAAGATTGCGGTTCCGCCATCTTGGCCTGGGTAGCCGGCCCACAGTAGCGCGGAGATGTTGGGGTTGTTGAGGATGGCGGAGCTATCGAGCGAGCCAGCGCCCATCTGGACGACTACCAGGCCCGGCTTAAGTTCGGCAAGACGAGAAATCATATCGAGTTGAGCTCCTGTCCAGGCGATGGTCACGCGGTCGTTGCCCTCGAGCTCGACGGTGTTATCGATGCCGCCAAGATAAAAGAGCTGATCGGACTGGTTTGCGACAGTCCAGGCCTTGCGCCAGTTGTCTGTCGTTGGGTCGCCTTGGCCACCGGGAACGTTTGCGATGGCTACTTTCGCGCCGGTCTGGTTGGCGGCGTAGTAAGGACCGTGAAGGTAAGGAGCAATGCCAGCGTAGTTGCCTTGCATCTGCGTAGTGGCGTTTGCCCAGTCGCCGACCAGACCAATGGTCATGTTCGCGCCGATTTTCATTGGGAGAGCACCATCGTTCTTCAACAATGCGATGCCCTCCTCGGCAGCCTTGAGAGCTAACGCTTGAGAGGCTTGAGTGTTGACGTCGGAGAACGTTATGTTGCGGTATGGGACTGAAGGGCCATCAAAATAACCGACGCGCACGAGCCCAGAGTACTGGCGGACAAGGGCTTGGTCGAGCACAGAAATGTCGAACAGACCCTGCGCGTAGGCACCGGGTAGGAACTCTTGGAAATAGGTGCCGCAGTCGACATCTGTTCCTGCGATCAGAGCCTGAGCTACCGCCGCTTCGCGCGTATCGTTGTAGCCGTGTGGCAAATAGATGTTCTGGACGGCGTCGCAGTCGGACGTCACCCACTGCTGCTCCTCGGTCCAGCCCCAGTGTTCTCGCAGAATAGTCTGAAGCAGGTACGGGTCGGCGCATGTTGGTCTGCCATTGAGGGAGTTGTAAGAGCACATAAAAGCTGCGACATTGCTGTCGCGCGCACAGCTCTGGAAAGAAGGCATGTAGTACTCAACCAGATCTTGCGAGTTAATGTGTGCATCCCATTGGTAGCGGAGATTGCCGTTCCAGCTCTCCATGTCGTACCTTGGAAACTCGGTCAGCTACGTTGCTCCGCACAAGATGTGGTGTTGCCTTACCCGGTAAAGTGCTTGCAGGTCGCCATAATACGCTTGTACTTGGGGTCATAGCCGCCCTGCAGGCCATCGATCAAGGCATGGACGTAGCTGGAAAGGTGGAAAGGGTCCTCGCCGGGAGTCTCTTGACCGCGGCCCCATCTTGGGTCCTCTGTGATGTATTAGCCATGACTCGTCATAGAGATCAATTAGGTCTCGGGAGACTTACTGAAAGGATTGATATTCGGTGTCCAGAAGTCTAGCCCAGCACGCTGATCATTGTTGAATGCCCTCGCTTCTGTGCTGACAACAGTTGCCACGTCCCTGATCAGCTCATCGTCGAAAGCTGCACCCATAAGGATTGGCTGAGGGAACGAAGTCGCATAACTGTACTCGCCTGAATCGCTGAAGTTCACTCCAGGCGAGCTAGCGACTCCGTGGAGCGCTTCTTGCCACCACGTATATGCTGGCAGTCCGAGTCTAGGCACACCGGGAGAGGTGCTGCCGGTGTTGTTCAGCTTCTCCTGCAGGGTGAAGGCTGCTATTAAAGCCGTGGCTCTGGCGAGCGGATCTGCTGAAGTGTCGCAGACAGTGTTGTTGCTCAGCGGCCCATTGACACAGTCTGGGAAGCCTCGTCCAGTGAGCTGGGCGGAAGCTTGCGCCGCTATGGCGACAGCCAAATAACGCAGAGACATAGTTGAAGCAATTAAGGGGTTTGGGGACCTTGAATAGGAAGGAAGGAAACAGGGACTCTTCTAGTATTACCTCCAATCCACAACATTCGCGACGTGACGTCGCACCGCACCGCGCAATGTTCGATGATCGGGCTCTCGTTGTTGCGCTGTGACATGTATGCTTGCAAACCCAGTCGAAACCCACTCCAGTGGGTTCCAACAATCGCAGCTTCAGCCTCAACTTGCCTGGCGTGGACAAGCATCGCAGATCCAAAGCATCCGATCCGAATCCCGGCTTCGCGTGCCTGGCAGTGCACGTAACGACCGGGCATGGAGGCGATCATCAAGGCTCACGGCTAATTGTCTAGCAAGCCGATGGCGGGTGAGGTGCAAATGATGACGAACCGAAGCTGAGGACTCTCCAGTCTTTTCCCCGCCTCTGCTGGCGAAGTGGGTCACGCAAATGCGACAGCTAATGTGGCCAAGAACGGCTTGGGATCCGGTTGCAACGGCGCTCTGTAGCAGCGGTGATCTCCGCAGTGGACAGTGCGGTAGCCGTACAAATCTATGCACTCCATCAACGAAGTCGTCACTCGAGCCGCTTCGGCCGTCCTAGCTGTAAGAGACCAGGCTATGGGAAAGCTTTCGGCTCCACGATCTTAAGCTTTGCGGACCGACAGTGCCTACCTTAGAGGGCAAGGGATACTGAGCTTAACCAGTGCTGAATACTGGGGGCGTTAGATGCTTACGACCGGCTCGTGACCGTTGTGATATTGAGCAAAGCGCTCGACAAATTGCTTGATCTTCATACAACGTAGACTCTGAGCTATACATCGGAACCTCGCCTCCAGGTAGCAGCCATCCCTCAAGCAGCAGCAGCAGAAAATGATCGACAGTTGACAAATGAAAACCAGTCCAGAATTCGACACATTGCCTCTGCTCTCTCTCATCCACCAGTCTTCTCACTCAAGCACAAGACACAACACTCCATGTGCTGGATCGGAACACGACACCGGAGGTTATGTTACAGCGATCTAACAGTCCCATGTGATAGTGCAATGGGCTCCCACAAAATTGCCGACGCCATAGAAATTCCCGTCCTTTTGTCCTTGAACCTTCTTCCCTCCGAGATCTCTGCAATTGAATCCAGCGGCAGGGACGATACTGTCGACATCTTCAATACACATGCCAATGTCTCCCTTGTTTGGGTCCGCAAAGTGCGCGTACCCGTAAAGTCCCTCCTTCGCGACACAGTTGTAGACAGGGGGAAAGCCGTTCCCAGAGGTCGGTTTGATGCGGTGCGGAGTCTGGTCATTGATCTGAAAGAGGAAGCCGTCTGCACTGCTTTGGGAAACACCTCCCAAGTCGAGATTGGCAGTTATCGTTGAAAATGCCGACAGGCGACAAACGTCGGCTGCTGCGAGAGCTGACAGTGCCGAGAGGAGAGCGATAGAGAACTTCATCGTAGTCTAAAGAGCTCTTGTAGAGAGCGATGGATGCTTGGTGTGGTAATGTGAACGCTTGTAGTACAAGTAGCTTATGGCTAAGTATTGGCAAGTCGAGAAGCTCTATGGAGGAGTGATGCCGAGTTGAAGATATCTTGAGGACTGACAACCTTCTTATGCAGAATCTTTGCCGAGAGGACGAGACGCGCCACTCACTCGCATCTTGTATTCCTCCTGACTTCGGCCAATCACAACATTCTGTCTAGTACCGGCGTAGCGCCGGTTCCTGAGCGTGCCTGAAGAGATGTTGGGGCTGTGCATGTAGGCGCCAGCCAGGCCGATAAACAGGCGCAGCACCAGGGCCATCTTGCGATGCCAAAGCTCCGTGGCGTAGAGTGAGCCAAGTAGTGTACTAGGCAGCATCCTCTTGGGCGGGCTTGGGACGTTTCAGCAACTGTGCCGTGAGAAAAGCCTCCAGTCTTCTCTCAGGTGGAATGCCAGCAGCTGATGTGCCCGTGGAAGCTTTGAAGAACGGATGGAAGGGCACTCTATAGTGAGTTCGCTCTCCTCGTCAGCATGCTGGCGTGAATGCTGATCTATGAAAACTCCATCGGCGGGCTCATCAGCCTGCCGCGTCGGTCCACCTACTACACACAGGTAGTCTGTTGAGGTATGCACCGCTGACTTACAGGGCTAGTGCAGTAAAGTCTGAGGGCGCAGCGAAGCCTAGAGGCGCAGTAAGGCCTAGGGGGAGGCAGCACTCATGAGATCCTAGTGTACCTGACGAGGCGCCGCATGCGCGCGCCTGTGTCAGAATCGAGTGCACCCTCTACTATTAATGAACCGCTAAGCATACTTCCGAAGTGACGCCTGCTCGCTTTTGCGCCTCATGCCTGCGTTGAACAAAGACTCAATTAACTGTTTGAGTCCGCGAGTTCGGGGTAGGGGTAGCAACTTGGTGCGAAGCGGATCCAACCGCTGGAGAGCGAACGGCGTTCGAGAGAGGTCTCGTCATGATGAAGTCGGACGCATGGACAATGACAAGGGGGTTCGTGCAAGAAGATTTGTACCTGCCGCAGGCGCGTTTGCGACGTGCGGAATCTCGATATCAGGGCGCGTCCCGAGACGGGCCTAGAGCAGGATGTGATTTGATTGGCGTAGACGCTACGAGCCAAGTAATTGCGCGATTGGCAGTATTCCAGATTAGATTCCGCAGCCAGACTAGGTCGTTTCGAAGAGCTCGCCTGAAACTTGCCTCGAACTCACCTCGGCGCAGCCCCATGCGGGACGAGAGATGCGAGGTGTTACTGTTATCTAGTGTTGCCAATGCGTTGGTAACCTGTTGGCAACAGTTGCGATCGTAATAGCTACAACAGCGAACAAGGACATGCACTCACCTACTAGGTACATGTAAGTATTCCCGGGGGAAGGCAGGTTTAGGCGTTCCTACCGGCGCCGCTCTGACTCCTACATAGTGTGGGCTCGAAGTGTTGGCAACGTTGTCAGCAGCATCGCTGTGCACAAAGCTCTCAGGCCCCTAGCCGTCCGCAGTGGGGCGCTTCATCCAATCGTAGACACACCAAGCACAAAGCTTCTCGAACCGTCCCTTCAGGCAAAACACAAAAGCTTTCGGCTCCACAGCCGTAAGCTTTCTTGGCTTTGCGGACCAACATCGCCTAGCTGCACATCCAGCGCGGATGTCGGAGAAGCGTTGCAAAGGCATTGTGGGGAACCTTGGTTTGACTGCACGCATGACTTTACCCGGGCGGACACGAGCAGAGTGGTGTGCAAGGTAGATGGGAGGACCATGAGCACGGAATTTGCGCGGATTTGGAACGTCTAGGTTTGACGAAACAGACATGGACGCCATGTGTTTGCCACGTGCAATTATGGTGACATCAACAAGCGCAGGGGAGTACAGTCAACACGCCAACAAACTAGATGTTGCAGCATTATTTGGACGCTGGCCGTCAAACATGAGGGAAGTGCAGCTTCACGGCAGAGTGTCATCGGCGAATTCCGATGTTGATGACAGTAGTATAGATTGACAGAGTATTAATCTCGCCATCTTCGTTTCTCAAACCTCAAGTTCCTTCACTTCACGTGCTCCTACTCAGAGTCGCGGTCCCTGTGCTCAGCAGCGGCAGCTTTCTCCTCCAAGATCTTCTCATCATGAACTCCACCCTGCCCAGCAACGCTGCCATGGATCATCTCCTCAAGACCGATCTCACTGTTGATTTCGCGCATGCGCTCAGCGTCAGCCGCAGCGACACCAGCAGAGCCGAAGAGAGTGTCCATCTCTTCGAGAGACAGACCCTTGGTCTCGGGGAAGAAGAAGTAGATGAAGGCCGCGCCCATGGAGGTGAGTACGCCGAAGAAGATGTATGTGCCGTATGCGAGATGCGTTAGCATATCTGGCGTGACTTGGCCGACGATGAAGTTGTTCTGTTAGCTTTCATTAGCAACGCTCTGTCGGGAAACTCATGTTCAATCTACTCACCATCCAGTTGGACGAAGCGCCAATAGCGATACCGTACGGACGCTGGCTGATGGGCCAGATCTCAGCAATGACAATCCAGGCACATGGTCCCCAGGAGTAGCCGAAGTGGACAACGAACAACCACACCATGGCGATAGCTGCCCAGCCTGCGGCCTGGTGAGTCGGCCACTGATCCGCGTTCTTCGCGAAGATGACTGCGATGATGAAATGGCAGAGAGCCATGCCAATAGCACCGATGACCAGAATAGGCTTGCGGCCGAGCTTGTCAACGTACATGACTGCTGGGATGGTGGCAAGCCACATTACAATACCAACAACCCCAGTTGCGAGCAGCGAGGTGGTGGTAGATGACTGACCAAGTTTAGTGAAGATCTGAGGGGCGTAATAGAGCACGGCATTGATGCCAGTCCATTGCTGGAAGAACATGGTGAGCGTAGCGAGCATGACGCGACGGAACATGGGCTTGGACTTGAACAAAGATGCAGCGGCAACGAATTGCAACTTGATAATCGACAATTTGGATCCATCGGCCAGATGCGGAAAGTGCTCTGCGGTGCTACGCTTCTCGAACATCGACTGCGCCTTGATCTCGAGAAACTCAAGCTCGATCAGTTCGTGGTCGCTTGATAAGTTTCGAAGGCTCGCAAGAGTCTTGCGGGCTTCGTCTTCGCGATCGTGGTGGACGAGCCATCTGGGGCTGAAGGGCATGAACAGCATGCCAACCCCAAGCAGAACAGCAGGTACGATTTGAAGTGTCAAGGGGACAAGCCAAGCAGCGTCGCTCTGGCCTGCGCCACTGCCACCGATGTAGTTGGTACCGTAATCGATCCAGAAGCTGATCATGATACCTGTGGTGATAGCCAATTGTTGTAGGCCGACCATGGCACCGCGAACCTCTGGCGGAGCGCACTCTGCGTTGTACATGGGCACGATCATAGAGAGTGACCCGACACCCATACCAGTAATGAATCGACCAGCGAGGATGGAGTTTGATGCGGCGCTTGTAACGGACGTGGTCTGGATTACGACGCCCAAGATGAATGTGCCCGTGCTGAATAGAATTGCGTACTTGCGGGAGTAAATCTCAGCAAGGAATCCGGAGTAGATGGTTCCGAACCAAGCACCAAGTTCGAGAATGGAGGTCAGGAAACCGATTCTGGTAGGATCGGTAGCAGCAGCGCCCATATCTATTTGCAACGTCAAATTTGTGTACTCATGATGCATGTTTTGACATCGAACTCACGAGCCTTGAAGGAGTGCATGACCAGCACGCCGCCGAACACGCCCTGGTTGTAGCCGTAGAGGAGACCGCCCAAGCACGCGAAGCATGCAATCATGAATGCCTTGCCGTTCTTGAGGATTGCCATAGGACCAGCCTGGCCGGCCAACGCCTGACGGCGCACCAGCGCCGCATGGTCGAAACCACCAGCTACTGCTCCAGGAGCCATCTCTTCAAATGTGTAGTGTCAGTACTACGCTGATGAAGTTGATGTAGAGAGACGGTAAGAGCGCTGCTCGATTGTTGGCGAGGAGAGCAAAGATTTGCCAAGAGGGGTTGTCTAGCTCATATACCAGCGATCCTCCGTAAGCGGCACGCGGCATGGATCTCCACGCATGCCCCAGTCTCGTCTATGCGGAGATGCCATCACGTGGAGTGCACCAACCCGGCTAATTCACAAGGCTGTTGCATGATCCAATGAAGATGTCGCATGTAGATTTGAGGTGTAGCTGCCGGGTAAATTGACAGCACCCCAGCTCCATCCTAGCCTGAAAACAAGTGGTTTGGGTGGATGTCTTGGCCATTGGCTGACCACTTTGCCCGAAATACATCAATGTAACATGGATGTATCTTCGACGTACCTATTGACGCACCCGAGTCACGGTGGTCCAGAAGCTGAGAACCAGACTCTCTCATGCAAATAGGACAACCCCAAGTGTGAAGAATCATGAGCCGGCGAACATGGAGGCTGCCTAGACGAACGGACACTGTTCATGACAGTGCATGGCCATGCTTAGATTTCTATATTGCGGTAATCAGTATTCAAGTCTCAGCTACACGAGTGATCCAATCTGCCTCGGAGGTTAGTACGGAGGGCATTCGACAGACACCTAGACGTGATAGTACGATCCCTGCTACTTTATAATTAAGCACCAGAAGATCGTCTCCTTCTAGATCAGCCTCTATGGAATTTTGTACCGCCATGCAAAGGTGGTACTGCACGGTATTGCAAATCTTCGCCGATTTACCACCAGGTCGGAACTAGCCCTGCGTGCTTGGCCTTGGTCAACGGTAAGGTCTGCAGCTGTATTTCATGTCCGTTGAGCTTGATCGACTGGGCCTGTCAGAACCACATGAGTGACTCGAGGCCGATTGTTACCACATGATAATGGGCATCGTTACAGAGCGACAAGCTTTGACGAGACCAATACTCCGCCAGCTAGTCTGACGACTGGTTTCGGCGTCGCTCCAGGATCGACTGAAGCATCCGCTGGTCGTGGGTAATGACGGAGACTCTTACACGACGAGAACATCTGTCCGATGATGATGGTTGATACAGCTTCTGGAATCTAGACGCCTCGATTGTCCGATCTTGCCGTAGCCAGCTCCAGTATCTGAGTTACAGTCACCGCATGGCAGCGTATTCGGATAGCGGCATCTCTGCCAGATGCATGACGGGCTGGGAGTGCTGAGATATTGCAGCCTACTGGGTCGCAGTGGCGAGTTCTCACTTATGTGTAAGCGTCGTCCACGTTAGAGAGAATGTCTCGCTGGATGTGGTCTTCGATCTTGAAGTCTAGAGTGAACGGTATGTGTTAAAGCTGGCTCATTATCTCGCCCCGTGCCAGCGTCTCCGTCAGCTCGTAGACGGGTCGACGGCTCAATAGTAGCTAGAGCGATGAGCTAAGCTTGTCCACGAGCTCAGCGACCACTAGGGTACGCCGCGGAAGCAATCGTTGGGACAAACGTCTCCATGACTCCACGATGTCGCGGTGGCCTTTCCACCCGATTTTCGAGATGAGCTTCCGTCAAAAGCCAGAACCCAAAAGCCAGACAGGACTCTATTTCCATGCTTCGTGCATTACAACAACGTCTCTGCTGACCGTCAGTTGTGCCATTGAGGCAAAAAGACGACAATCCGAAGAAGACGCCGAAGCTAATGCACACGCCGAATACCTCATCCTGTAGACCTTGTATATTACATCTCGTGAACCGGCGAGCCTGCCGCCTCTTTCGCCATTGGCTCGACAAGCAGCTTTGCACTGATACACTCGCTGGCGTCCAGCTTCCAGGCGCTCAGCCTTGCTTGGGTCTGTCCATCGACCTCTGCCCAAGTTGTTGGATTACCGGCAAGCTTAGCATACCTGCCATCTGTACCTGTTATGGTTCTCTGCTATGCTGGGTTGCTTGCTGTCGATGTATTGTCGCCTTCGACGTTTCCGCCCTGGAACGAGGTACCAGACGTTACATCAGCAGATGTCTTGCCCAGGGATGGACCTTGGGGACTGCGCGCATTCTTCGAGGTACTCTTATGTCCTTTCCACCCGCTTTTCTTGTAGAGCTCGGGGATTGGATTGATTGACACTGTGGCCAGAGAAACTGTTCGATATACCTATCTTCCTGCGCAATATGTGAACCGAACGGCGCCCACATAGAATAGCTCGGGAATATAGAGGCCCAACGTCTCCGCGGGCATCGACCTGCGAACTCACAGAGAACACAGCACTACCACTTGCACGTTGCAGACACATCACAACAATCCGATCCTAGGAAATCAAGCTGGTGATGAAGTGCTTCCCGCGTCAACACCAGCTCCAACTCACGACGTCACGGGCGACAACCACCATACTTTCAACGCTGCACGCAAGCTTCACTCCTGGCCAAACTTTGACCACATCTCATTCCTTCGCGCTATGCACTGCCTCCGCCGATCATCTTCAACAACGTGATTGCAAAGCGTCGAGGTTCTCGAGTCGGAACATCACCTAGCTGCGGCGCAAGCGACATACTTCAGTAAGGTACGGATCGCATAGCCCCACGAACATCACACCACGTGAGCAACCCTGTAGCTAGGGACCAAGGGTACAGAGAGGTCACCAAATCTTCGTTTCTGTCTCTTAAATTTATCCCAACATAATCCCCCGCAGAGTCCTCTCCTTCGATATATCAATCCACGTTATCTAGCCTGCTTCAGCCAATCGAGATGTCCACATCCGACTCTACCCCCCTTGTAGACCCCTACAAAGGCCACACCTTCCTCCACGGCCAAGCCATCAAGCATGACCACGAAAAAATGTCAAATATGATGCTCGGCGACGGCGGCGGCTTCAACTCGGGCTTAGGCGCCAATCACCTGCCATCTGGCTACACAGACACATCGCTTGTGGAGATTCCGATCAAAGTTTCTGACTATGGCGTGACATCTCCATTATCACAGCAAGGGGAGACGGAGAAGAAGGGCGGCTTCATGAGGAAGTTGTCCAACTTCGGAAGTGGAGCCGGGAAGAAGGACGAGGGCGAAGTGAGAGTTGTGGGAATGAGCAGGGGCGATTATCTGAAGTGTTGGGTAAAGGGGAATGACGGGAAGTTCGCTGATGGGGTTGTGGAACCGGAAGAGGGGAGGGCAGAGTGGCTGAGGAAGCAATTCGCGTTCGATGATGAGGTGCGCAGACAAGACAGAGATCTGAACTCGAAGCAGAAGGTTGGGAAGCTGCCACCATCTGGCTTACAGCCGTCGTAGATATAGTCCTGCGAAGCAGTGTAATGATAGATTTCGGTGCATTGCTTTTCTATGTTACATCGTGCCTACTGTTACAGCTATCTTCGCCAATGTGGGTATACCTTTGTAAGCCAACTCATGGACAGAGTCCTTTCTAAGCCTGCAGACTGCTGATAGTCCCCCGGAGGACCACTTACTCACTCCCTAAAGCTAGTCTGTGCACTCATACGCCGATCGCCTTGCGCCAATTGATGCTTTCGTGCCGGTCATGTCACCCCTTGCCACCCACCTCCACTGTCTGTACAGCCCAACACCATGTTTGCAGTCACAGCACACGCCTAAAGCGAGTACTTCGCCTTCGCACGACTGCTACCAGTATGCGCACTCTCAGCATGCCCAGCGAACTCCACCATGTCCTGCGCAGGCAACTGCAGCACCTCCTTGAACGCCTTGCCAAGCCTCTCGAGCCGCTTCTGGCTCTCCTTCGGATCCGCACCCTCAGCAGCCTTGCCCTTAGGAGACTGCCCGGCAGTGCGAGTCCACAGCCCGACGCGCCAGAAGGCTTTGCGGATGTTGACGTTGACGCCCATGACCTCGTTGTCGTCGTCGTCTTCGAGCGTCTCTCCGATGGCGGCGAGCATAAGGTGCAGCCAGACCTCGTCGTTGGCCTTGCTGTTCTTGAAGGTGTAGGCCCAGCGACCGCCGTGCTTGTTCTGGACGTCCTCCCATTCTGGACGCACACCTGTCTTGAATAGATGGTAGTCAGACTTCTGTGCGAGCTCCGAGGCAGGGGTGATGTTGTTCTACATCGATTAGCACAGTGTCACTTGATCTACTGCGAGTCAGGCGGACTCACGTAGATCCCCCAGAACTCCTCCACACTCTCGAAAGTGATGACCTCCTTCAACAGCTCATTCCAGTCCTGCTTGCCGCTTGGTGGCTTGGTGAACCACAGCGTCCACTTATTCTGCAGCTGGTGCTTGACATTGAAGTTTTCTGGATCGTCGAAGACAGTTACGATGTTGTCACTGCCAGCGCCGTTCACAGAGTCATGCTGCGGCTTTGAGTCGGTGCCATCAGGAGAGATGGGAATGGTTGTAAGGTCCACTGGCTCGGCGGAGTTGTTAGTTGCGACGTCTACCATGGCGGCGGTGTGGTGGGTGGTAGCGGAGGTAGCGGTATAGGTGGTGAGCGTGTAAGGGCGGGTGTGTGGTAGAGGGAGTTGCGATAGTGTTGTGCTCAGGTGGCATTCTCGGCCGCCCAGTGGGAACATTACTGTTGCCGCCTCGGTTCCTCTGGTTCCCACCTTGTCCACCCCACGTTGGTCGTGCCATGACGGGCGTAGCCATCGTCGTAAAGCCTGATGCGAACTCTGCCGTTGTTGACGTGGCGAAGCCGTAGCCAGAGCTCTCTGGTGCAGCGGTCTGCGAAGGCGCGCCGGTGGCAGACTCGCCATTGTAGCCGGCTGTTGCGTAGTGTGCTTCTTGTGCCGCGATGATGGAGTTGACTGGTGCGTAGGCGTTCAGGTTCGCTAGGGCGTTGACTGCAGACGCCACGGACTCGTCAGAGAAAGCATCCTCGTTGTAGTCGGTAGCGATGAAGCGAGTGTCCTTTGGGTCGGCATAGCTGGTCGTGGAATTGTAATCGTAGCCCATCTCTGTCAAGAGCGTGACGTTGAAGACGTCCATCATGGCGTGATCTTCGTGGATCAAGTTGTGGCAGTGGAACATGTAAAGACCGTTCCAGGGGCCGTAATAGGCGAGGACTTGGACGATTTCACCGGGCTCGAGAAGCACGACGTCCTTGAGACCGGCAGTCTCGTATGGCAAGAGACCACGGCTGCCACCGGAGCGGCTGACGACTTGCAGATTGACGAGATGGATATGTACGGGGTGAATCGCCGGACCGCCAGTGTGGCGAACCTCCCAGAGCTCCACTGTGCCTTGCGGTGGGCGAGCGAGAACACGGTTGTTCACGTTGTTAAAGTCGATACCATTGATGGTCCACATGTCGTCGCCACCCATCTGGAAGTTCTGCGATATAATTAGTATATGCGAGAGGCAATCGGGTCGATAGTGTTATGACTTACGAAGACATGATCGACAGTGGTGCGCTTCTCGGGCCACTGGATGTTCGGGTTTAATACACTCGGCACGTCACCGTTGTTGCTGCTGTCGCTGACATTCTCGCCAACCTGGAAGAGCATGACCTTGTCGGTATTCTGAAACTCCTGTACTTGCTGCTGCGCCATCTTGTTGCCCAAAGTGATGTTCTGGCCAGCGAATTTGCCAAAGTCGACGACAATCTCGTACCGTTCGCCAGGCGCAATAGTCAGGTCATTCGTCTTCACTGGACCGCCAAACAAACCGGAGTCGGATCCAATGACGACGAAGTCGAGCCAGCTGCCGTCGGGGGCAACGAAGTAAAGGTCGTACGGTCGGCTGAGCGACATGTCGTACACGCGGAGACGATACTTGCGAGGCTCAGTGGCGAGGAATGGCCACGGCTGGTTGTTGACGTGGATGATGTCGCCCCAGAAGCTCATGCGGTTGCCAGTAGGGTCTGCGAGATCGCCATTGCTCTGGTACATCTTGTCGGAGATGGCAAGAGGCACATCGTACTTGCCAGATGGTAGACCAAGCGCATCCTCCTCGGGGTCGTAGATGATATAGATACCGGACTGGCCGTAGTATGCATCAGGCGCGGTGTGGCCATCAGCATGGTCGTGGTACCAAATCGAGCGTGCATTCTCGCTGTTTGGGTAGTAGTAGTCCTTCCACTGGCCAACCTCCATCTCGTCTGCCGCCCAGCCATCCCATGCAGCGTGTGTGTATGAGCCGTGGAGATGTACAGCTGCTGAGACAGTTCCCTTGTTGAGAAATCGGACGACGGTCTCGGTCCCTCGCTTGATCATGAACGTCGGTCCGGGTACTGTGCCATTGTAGCCCACAAAGTTCGCAGGTCCAAGATCAGGGTACATCTGTGCCTGGAATGCCTCAATCGTAATCTCGTAGTACTCGACCGGAACGCCATTGACATTTGTCGTGTAGCTAGGTACTGCTACCGATCCAAGTGGCAATGTGTATTGGAACATGGAGTTATACGTCGGTGATCCAGCCGTCTGTCCCTGCCCTCGCCATCCTCGTGAGCTAGGTACCGATGCGGCATTTGTCCGTCCACCTTGTGGTCTTCCCCCGGATCGTTGAGCCACACACGTTGTCGCCGCCAACGCGACCGTGAAGAGCGAACCCAACATACTGACTAAGCTTAGCAGATAGTACGAAATGCGACAAAGAAAGGACACTGCCAAGGCAAGCCAATGGACGAGAACAAGTGACAGACCAGACGCATAGAAAAGACGAGACCGAACGACCTGCAGGAAATGATATACATCGGACCTGAGATCCAGTGGGACCGTTGCAACATCCGAATCCACTAACCTTGCCCTAATACGGCTGGGTCGTCTAGTCCAAACTGCCTGCAATCAAGGCTTTGCGCCACCCAGCGCTGCAGATCCCAGACAGCAGGGCCCTGTCAGACAATGCCGAGAGTTGCGGCCGCCACGTTTCGGCGAATTGATAGAACTCAATTCAAGACTTGCTGTCTGCTTGGCTGGATCCATATGGAGCTGGAGGCTCGGCGCTGACTCGATACGAAGAAGCTGCGTAGGTCAGCTTTCATGCAGTGTCAACAACTCGTAACGTAGTGCCGGTGGCGAAGCGCAGGAATAGTATTCTTCGCTACCACTGCCGCGAGGCGATCCACCATGGAGCCTCGTGCCGTGCTACGATGTGATAATTGCTGGTGCCCAGTAGATCTGACAGGTTCCCTGGCAGCAAATCTCGAAGTGCGCCAAAACGACGGGCCCTGCATGCGATCGGCACTGCTGTGGCTGTGGTGCGGTTGAGCGGCTGCACCCGTGCCATAAGTGAGACAATTGTGAGGCACTGACGTCTTTGAGAGGGCTTCCCAGCCGGCAGGACTTTGTTCTGCCTCGCGCAAGCGATAGCAGCGGCCCGATGTGAGTCATGAGAACAATTTCGTCTTCCTCTATCATCGCGGCGCCGCTCTCCAGGGCGTCGCACCGACGTCTTGACGTGACGGGCGCATCGCACAACACCATTCACCACCTTCGCAAAGCATTCCTCGGTCCTCCCAGCCGGGAGCACAATTCGGCTCGTCAAGCCAGCCACCACGTGTGCAGCTTTGCAGTGGACTCGTCTGGAGTCTTGTGCATGGCGCTAGAGCTGCACGTTCGGACATGCAGGGGTATCAATGCAAGATGGAAAACAAGTGTGGCACAGCTGCTTCCAAAAACAGCTCATGCTAAACGTCGTGTACCTCGATAGTGCCAAATAGAATGCTGCAACGTCGCACTCCTGCTGCAACAGTAACTGCCTCGGAAATCAGCATCGTTAACGAAGTCCAAGAACGTCTATTGCTTGGCCAAACTCACCGAGATATTGGTAACGTTTAATGCCACCCAACCAGTCAGCAACGGCTGCGGAGCACATCTGTATGATTCTGTCAACGTCCAGCACCCGAGCCACATCGGGATCCTGTCGGCGATTGAGTTCTGTCGATTTGAGCTAAAACGATAGCGCGCTCACGACTTCGGCCCACGCAGAATGTGACGGCTAACGAACTTGCGACCTCATTCGTCTCGCGAGACGAAGTCAAGACTCTGGGCTCTGACACACGAGGGCTTTGTCGCATCTCCGCCTCCAGAACTGCAGCGCGTAAGTTTTGCGCGATGGATCGACCGGTGACCTGGGATGGCATGAAGATGCTGACGGCATGCGTCCTTCGCACGCCATCCGGACTCGCTTGTCCCAGCCTTCTTCGGAGTTGGACGCCTATCTCACACTGGTGGAGTCTTACGCCTGTCACGGCCGTTAGGGGTGTGCGAGCTTTCATCCACTCCATCCGGTGTTTCGCTATCGTGTACGTTCCGAGCAAGACGTGAAGAAATAATAAAGTCCATCTAGGATTGCCGGCTAGCGTCCTCATCGGAATGTCAGTGAAGGCATCACTACGTCGTTAAGTCGTGGTTAGCATCGTGAGTGGGAGGCGATCGGGCGGCTGAAGCCGGTTCGCACGGCCTCTCGTGGACTCGATCGAGCTCACGCATCGTGCGCACAGAGCATGTATGCTTGTGACGAACAGCAGCACGGCAGCAGTGATTATGAGCCATCGCATCCTCCGTGCAAGCCCAGCAGTGCATACGGTAAGGTATCTTGCGAGAGAATACATGCAGGGCACCAGTGAGCCATCGGGAAGCTTGGCGCAAGCTACCACAAGTAACAGGAACTCAAAGCCCGTACATATAGCCTCTCATGCACATTCGTAAGTATATCTGTTCATTTCATTTCACCATCGAGTCTAGACCCACGCTGCACGGTTACACTGGCAAAAGTACATGTACCTGATGTATCCGCCACACTTACGCGTGCAGCTCCGCGCCAACGAAAGCCAGATCGACATTCAGATGTACCCAAGTCTCCTGCACGACTGGCTAGCTGTCATGAACAAGGCTGAGAATCTGACATACAGCTACACCGGCATGCTGGAGCTCGACATTGGCCACCTCGTCACACATACTGCCATTCCTTCTCACCGCTCTATTTGAGCCGAGCTCCTACGACTACCACAGATTGGCGGCCAGGACAGCTCGCATTCACCGAGCCTGTGCTCACCGATTCCGCTGACGCTCAGGGAAGCAAAGCATCGCTCATACACTCCATAAACGAGCAAGTGGTCAGACGGAGCTTTCTAACATCCTGATGCTGAGCGATGTTGAGTGTGCTTCGACGCTTCCTTCCGCCTAGGTGGGTTTGCCGACGACGTCTATCCTTCGCGCAGATATATGACCGACAAACCCACAGCACAGACGCCATCCAGACGATCGTTGAGTGTAGACCTACGTCTCGGCGGCGATATTCCAATCATGATTGATGAGGGATTGCCGGAACCCACGGTAGGTCGCAATTGATATCCAAGGGGTCACTGTTTCGCGTTAGCAACCGCCATTCACGTACTGATCGCGTACCCTGCCAACCTCTGCGATCACCCGTTAACAGAGCCCAAATAGCCAATTCCAGTGCTCACCCACCTTGTCATCGCCCCGAATATAATAAAAGGGATGACCGTCCGCAAATCGTCTCGTATATCAAGCATTCGCCCTCGCAAAATCATAGATTCCTTCGAGTGCAAGATGTCGAGCTACTGCGCTAGGATCAGGAATGCCAGCCCACAACTATATGGAAGATTATGGCTTCGAAGCTGGTAGGGAATGTTGATCTCAGTAATGTGCCTATGAATGGTAGGTCGGTCTCCCCAGTAGGTGGTAGAGACACCTCGCCCGAGATGTCCTGGTTACTGCGAATATGAAGGTCGTGGTACACGCAGAAGTGTGTATACACGGTCGGGAAAACGTGGGCGGCAATCTGAAGAAGAGAATAATGAAACAGGGCTTTGCAGGGAAAGATATAAGGTAGGGAGCTTGTACACGCGGTGTGGCAAATGTAGTGGCGGACTGGTGGGAGAAGCGTACGTCGTTCAATCGTTCACTCATCCATAATTCTGACACTCTTCCTCATAGTCCTCCTCGGCCTTCCTGTCTCAATCGTCTCGTCCGCAGCGCGCTCGACCGTAGCGCCAATGCTAGCACCCAGCACTGCATCCGCGCCAGCAGATCCCGCACCCTCCTTCGCAGTCGTTCCCACGACAGGCAGATCCACCACCTCCTTCTTAATCCCCTTACTCAACGCGCTCTTCTTCGGCGCCGCCTTCACCGTCTTCTTCACCTCCACAACAGGCGTCCCAGCCTTACTCGCCGCCTCGCTCTCCGGCGCACTTGCAGCACCACTACCCCTGAACGGCAATCGCATAGCCAGATGCGCCTCCGGAGCCCGTTTGCATCGTGCCATGACCCGCTTCATCTCCTCCCGTACTTCCTCAGCGGGCTTCACCCATTTCGTGACGTCTTTCAATATCCCCTCGCGGCCGTAAGCCACTTCGACCATGAGTGTGACGGGCTGCCAGTAGTCTTTGTCGGGTTGGGAGAGGATTGCAGGGTCTGCTGAGAGTCGGCCTGGGCGAGTGAGCATGAATGACGCGAGGAGGTGTTGTTGTGAGAGGGGTTCGAGAATTGCGTGACGAGGGAAGAGGAAGCGGTCTTCTGTTGCTCCTGGCGTGGTGAATGAGAAGGCCACCTCGTTCTCCTGAGATGCCGGCACTGGTGGAGGCTCGTAGACTGGCAGACTGCGCGGCGGAGGAGTGTAAGTTGGTGCAGCTGTGGCGTAGGGTCTCAGAGCTTCATCTGAGGGACCATCGAACGAGGAGATCTTCGGTGAGTCAGTGGGAGGTTTGTTAATCAGCAACGTGAGTTCGTCTATGTGCTTTTGAAAGACTCGGAGTTGATCTTGGGTGGCTTTGCCTGTGGCGACTTCTTTCATAAGGGCTTTGAGATCGGGATCTGAGGAGGCACGCGTAGCTAGCATGCTGATGACTGGGTCGGGTGAGGACTTCTTCTGCGCGGCGGGTGGAGGTGGAGGCTGTGTGATCGGGGGGAGGGTCCGAGGGTTCGGTGGAGGCAGTGGGTTTAGTCGACTCTTCGGCTTCGGAGGCATGTACTTCTGGTAGATCGGTCCATAGTCGCGATTCGCTTTCTCTCGCATCGCATCCGACTCGGCTTGTGTGGACGCTGCCCAGCCACCATACCAGAGCGGTGCAGGTCCCGTGCGTACTGGCTTCGGCGGGGGACGCGGTTGTTCGCGTTCGACCACATAGATCTCCACTTCGAAGATGTGCGGTTCGATGCGGAGACGGCATTTGCCTCGACTCTTCATAGCTTTGTACATCGGATCCGTAGATTTCCCCTTCGAAGGCATGGTGTAGAAGCGCTCGAAGAGACCCTCGTTCGTCCAGGCATGTCGGGACCGAGCGAGGGAGGCAGCGAGGACTCCGCTGGCTGCAAGGGACTGATACTCGCTTTCTTGGAGATCTAGACCCTGGAACTGAGGCAGCAGTGGGAGTGGTGCATGAGTGGACACTTTGCTAGGTAGTCCCGTGGTCCTGGGCGTTCCCGGTAGTGCTGGCGAGTGCAACGTCGTAGGCGTCGAGGCCTGTGGCGAGTCCAGAGCACAGTGTCCTATCTTCTGCTTCTTCATCGCTGGCAATGAGACGATATTCTTCGGCCGTCCGACCTTTCTCTTAGTGCCCGTCGCTGGGGAGGGCTCCGGTGATGTCGCCATTCTGCTCATAGTACGTAATGCGACTCCCCTCTAGTCATCTCACGCGCCGACTCCTTGCCAGCGGTTCTCCCAGCGTCATCGCGTGAAGAGGCAGATATGTTGGAGAGATGAGACGGGAGGACAAACATGTGACAGCGATATGGGAGGCCATGTCGCATCGGCTTTATCCCCGCGCTTCCCCGTGTACCAACATCCTCACATACCAGCGTAGTGCGGTAAATTCAAACGTCGGTCTACGGTGGGCTCCATCAACAAAGATACCGCCGCGATGCCCTCCTGCACCTCTCTCCCCCGAACTCTCCTCCGCCTGCCCCTTTCCCCTCGCTCCTCCCACGCCTTCACAGCCCTCCGCCTACGACACCACTCCTCCCTCTGCGCCAACACCAATACCTCCCTCACAACGGCCTTCCGGTCCCTGGCATTACGGCCGGCCTTAGCACAGCCAACATGGCAAATGCAAACACAGATACGAGGGATGAAAGTACGGAGTTCGGTGAAGAAACTATGCGATGGGTGTAAGAGCGTGCGGCGGAAGGGTGGGAAGTACGTGTATATTATATGCTCGAAGAATGCGAAGCATAAGCAACGGTAAGCCTGGTTGAGTATAGCATGTGAGCGAATAGTGCTGACGAACTACAGGCAAGGCTGAATGAGGATGGAGTGGACTTGATGAAACATTTGGCGCACGCGGTGGACATGAGCAAAGCAGATAGGACCTCCCCGGCTGCGATCGCAGACCATCGCATGTGGTTTCGATGGCACCAGCTCGGCGGTCAGCACTGCGCTGCACCGCGCTGCGCCGAAGCACGAGAATCGGCATTAGACTCGCAATGGGGCGGGGAGGTGCGCTCGCAGAACAGCACTGTAGCGCGGCGGAGGCAATAGTGGCAATTGCTACCATGTATCTATATATAAGTACAACTGTCCTGGCGACTTGACGATCTCACAAGGTGCTACCTTTGCCATTTGCCTCACCCTCACTCTCAAGGACCTCCAATACCCCTCCAACCAAATGCAAACTCCCCGTAACCAGCACCTCCCCCCTCCCCTCACCCACTAACTCTCTCGCCCTCGTAACAGCCTCCTCAATAGTCCCCAGCACATGCACCTTAGCCTCAGCATCCACGCCATCCCAACTCTCCGCCAGTGCCCGCTGAACTTTCAGAGAGTCGACGTCCTCTTTGTTGGCGTTGATGGAGACGAGATCGGCCTTGAATCCTGCGTGTTTGTACGTCGTATTCGTGCAAAAGATGGCGTGTTGGAAGGGATGGGAGGATTGGAGGGCAGAGGCGAGGGTATCGTGTAAGCGGCGGGCGAGGCTGGAGGCGTCGCGCGTTTGTTGGTTGAAAATTAGAATCCGAGTAGAGGGAGTAGTAGAGGATGATGTCGAGGAGATGACGGACGCAAACCAGCGGGCTGCGAGCTCGATGCTTTCGAGAGTGTGACCGCCGTCGATGTACCACGTTAGACTGGGGTGGCGGGTATCCACGCGCGTCTCGCAGCGGCCACCGAGGTGGACTTGCTCTAGGCCTGCGATGAACTCCGGAGGGAGATTCGTGTCCTTGTTGTTGGCGTCGGGCAGGTTTGAGTAGCCTAGTCTCCCGAGGTGACTCGCACAGACTGCCACAGCCACACTTGCATTCACTCGCTGAAAGTCGCCATGCAGTCCCAACTTCACGCTCTCCAGCGCAGCATACGTCGGCACCTGCACCAACCTCACTCCCTTCTCCGTCGCCCGCTGCTCAAGCACCTTCGTCGCGACCTCAGCCTGCGGCGCCGTAAAAGCCGGCACGCCTTCCTTGAAAATCCCAGCCTTATGCCACGCGATACTCTCCAAAGTATCGCCCAGCATAGCGGTGTGATCGATCCCCAGGCTTGTCACGGCTGTCACAGAAGGGTGTACCAAGATGTTAGTACTATCATACTCACCTCCAATACCGCATTCGAGCACAGTAGTGCCCACGCGCTCGGACATGTAAGCATGCAGAGCCATAAGCGTGAGAAAGCGGAAGTACACCGGTTTCGTCTCCGTTGAGGTTGGATTCGGGTGCCCTGCTGTTTCAGCGGAGGTTTCCAAGCGATCCCAGATGGCGAAGAAGTATTTTGCGAAAACGTCTTCAGAGATGGGGGCATTGTTGATCTGGATCCTTTCGCGGACGAAGCGGAGATGTGGGGAGGTGTACAGCCCCACGGACGTTGGGATGCGTTCGGCGTGGATGCTGGACTTCTGCGGAAGATACTGGGCGAGGATTGATGAGATGAAGGAGGATGTGCTGCCTTTGCCCTTTGTACCGGCGATGTGGATGGGGTTTAACTGATCAAAATCGGATGGCTGTTGTGAGATAAGTAGAAGGTCCAGACACGATGGATCAGATCAACGCACACCTCATATCCTATCCGACGGACCCATTCAATCATCTCAGGGATCGCGTTCGTATTCATGCCTTTGCCTGACTTTCGAATGGCATCGACGATGGAGAAGTTGCTTTGCAGCGTGTTGAGGGCCACGACGGCGGCATTGTAATCGCGTGCCATTGTGCTGTATTGCGATCTGATCTTGAGAAGGCGAGGCACACGTCGACATGTTCCCAGTGCTAGCATTGACACATCTGTTCTTGCTCGGCGATGTGATGATGCTACCTTAACTACCTTAGTACATGGCTGGGTGAGGTCGACAAATGGGGTGCTAGCGCGCGGGAGGGGCCGTTGGCAAGCATATGTGAACGACAGTATTTGTTGAAGATCGGACAGGTCTGAGGAATGGTATAGTGATGTAAGTGCTCATTCCCCGAAGAGAAAGTGCTATCTACGTTGCTTGCGACGCGGAAGATAGTGCTGTCCTGTATACCACGCTAGAGGCATTCTGGCACATGGACATAGTAGTGTGAGCATCTACCCAGCTATCTGCTAAGGGCCTTCTCCTTGATCAGCCAGGCACTGAGCGCTGCTCCCGCTACCAATCCAATCTGGACCACGAACGCAGCATCTATGCTTGCCGAGTAGCCCTCGCGTACTACATCTTGTATCTCCGGCTTCAGCTGCCTCAGATACTCCAGGCTTTGCCTCACTCGATCCGCGATCTCGATAGCCTTACGCTCAGAGATGTGGTGCTTTGGCAGCTCAGCCGCAAGGTATTTCCGTAGCTCCTGGTTGGCCACTGTCGCACTGATAGCGACTCCGAAGACGCTCCCGAGAGATCTGAACAAATAGCTGCAGGCAGTTGCGACAGCTTGGTCCTCTTTAGAGGCGTTTGCAATGAGTCCGATGAGAGTTGACGTAACACCAATCCCGTTGCTGAAGCCACACATGCATAGCCCGATGATGATGAAGAGTACCACATTTGCGTGCAAGCCGGCTGGAGCCACCAGAGTGATGACAATCATGCCGAGCACGAGAGTATTATAAGCGATGATCGTGAGCCAGTAATACCGACCGGTTCGCTGCATGTAGAAGCCAGCGAAGAGGCTGCCGCTCACACCCGCAATTATCGAAGGGATCAGACGCAGGCCGGCTTGCGTTGCAGACATATCGTTGACCACCTGAAAGTAAAGTGGAATGTAGAAGATGGCCGCCAGCCAGCCAGCGAAGGCGAAGAAGTTGCACAGGTAGCAAGCGAATAACGTGCGATTGAAGATGATGTGGCCTGGTGCAAACGGCTCCTTCGCCACGTACATCTCGACCAGGACGAAGACAGTGAACAGCGGGATGGAGATTGCGAGCGACACCAGGGTAATTGTGGCCCCCCAGCTGACGTTACTGCCACGGTCGAGCGCCAGCAGCAGCGTGAACACAGCGCCGATCAGTATCAAAGCTCCAAGGAAGTCGATCCTCTTGAGCTTCTCACGCCAATGAGAATCTCCCGTCTTCGGCAGATGCAGTGCGAACGATACAGCGATAAAGGCAGCCAGACACATTGGTGCTTGGATCAGAAATGCCCATCTCCAGCCGACAGAGTCGGCGAGAAATCCTCCAAGAGGCGCCCCCGCAGATGCTCCCAGGGCATAGATGATGTTGACATAGCCTTGCCAGGTACCCCTCTCCCTCAACGGTACCACGTCAGACAGGAGAATCGATACGACGGTCGTCATACCACCACCGCCGATGCCAGCGAAGGCACGAGCGCCGATAAGCTGGTCAATGTCTTGAGCCAGGCCACATAGCAGGCAGCCGATGCCGAAGAGAAAGTAGCCCGATAGAATGCACGCCTTCCGGCCGAAGATATCGGAGAGCTTACCATACAATGGCTGGAAGCTGGTCAAGGTAAGGAAGTAGGCCGTGGCAATCCAACTCGTGAGGTTCAACGCGTGGAGCTCGCTTCCAATCTTGCCATATGAGCTCACGATAATGGTTTGGTCGGCAGCACTCAGGAAAACACCGATGGCCAGAGCTGGGAAGATGTACTTCATGCGTTTCCGCACTTCTGGCATTCCATCATTCTTCACCTGTAGGCTTGTCTGGCGCTCGAGGGCAGAGCCATCTGAGTCAGCATCGCCTACTGGTGCTTTGGCAGATTCAGAAGCGTCTCCAGCTCTCGCTTGCTCTCCTTTCTGGTTGACATCGCTGCGTATGTCGTCCGATGGATCGAGTAATGGTGTACGCTCCGATACGGCTTGTCGTCGTGGCATGATTCGACTTCATGGTGTTGACTACCTTGATCCCATCGCAGGAATCTCTGACATACTGCAGAGCATGACTCACCACGTCACCTAGCAGACGCGTCTCCACACAAAGCGATATCGCGTGCGTCTGGTGTGGAGAATGCTGTGGAGGAGTCGAGCTGCCTATCGCAGCGCAAGCCGGAGTAATGTCGGCCTTCATTATGTAAGCACTTTGATTCTATCGTCGACGATCCCTTTGACAATACCTCGGTGTTCTCGTCTTCGGTCAATGCTACTCCAGCGCCACGTGCCACAGCGACGAGCCGATCGGACACCCATGCCAGTATCAACGCCATCACTGCCGTCGGTCTCTGATCCGATGTGGGGTGCTGACCATGGGGAAAGACTCAGCCGGCGCGGTTGTATGTGTCAAGACTGGTTGTATGCTTTCGGTTCTCCAGTTCCCCACAATACTAAGTGCGGTCTTTGTAGACGCGACTTGATCATGGCCGAGCACGAGAACCGAGAACGAGAACGCGTTTGGGTATCATTGATGCGTCGGACGAGTGCTTGTCGAGCAATTAGGGGAAAAGCCATGCCGTGGGAATAGTAGGTCTTGTCTTGAGCTCAAGTTCATCCGCTCTCACTCTGTCGATCAAGACTTCTCATTCCCAATTTCCCATCTGCACACTCTCCAACTTGCATTCAGTTTGTGCCTCCAATATGATCACCACGAATAGCACCTCGCAGACGAACGGTCAAAACGGGCACTACGAGATTCAGAGCCTGGATGCCTTGATCATCGGTGCTGGGTTCGGAGGGATCTACCAGTTGAAGAAGTTTCGTGACATGGGATTGAGTGCACTGGCCGTTGACACTGCCGGTGATGTTGGTGGCACATGGTTCTGGAATACATACCCAGGGAAGAACCACCCATCCGCCATGAGCAGTTACATCAGCTTACACGTCGACCAGGTGCGATGAGTGACACAGAGGCCTACTTATACCGGTATTCGTGGGACCCAGAGGATCTGAAAACGTACCCATGGGATAAGCACTACGTGTACCAACCGGAAGTGCTCAAGTACCTGAAGCACGTCGTGGAACGCCATGACCTCCGCAAAGACATTCGATTCAATACCACACTCACCGATGCATACTGGAATGAGGAGGATCGGATCTGGGACGTAAAGTGTTCGACAGGCATAGAGTATCGAGCAAGATACCTCGTGACCGCTCTAGGTTTGCTTTCGAAACAGCACTTCCCGGATATCAAAGGAATCGACAGTTTTCAAGGTGAGAAGTATCACACTGGAGCGTGGCCGGGAGACATCTCCATGGCAGGACAGCGTGTGGGAGTGATTGGGAATGGCAGCACTGGTGTGAGCGTTATCCGTTCCACCTACTCCAGCGAGCATGTGTATTGACAGTGTTTCTAGGTACAAATCATCACAGCCATCGCCGACAAAGTCGATACGCTGATCAGCTTCCAACGAAACCCACAGTACAGCGTACCGAGCGGACAACGAGACGTTGACCCAGAGTACCGCAAGAAAATCAACGACAACTACGAGGAGATATGGAGGCAGGTCAAGGACGAAAGTGCGACAGCATTCGGCTTCAAGGAGAACGCAGATCGTCCTACTATGAGCGTCGATCCTGAAGAGCGAAATGAGATCTTTGAAGCCGCATGGAAGAAAGGTGGCGGCTTCAGGTTCATGTTCGAGACGTTCAACGACATTTCGACCAGCGAAGCCGCAAACGACCAAGCTGCCGAGTTTATCAAGGCGAAGATCCGCGCCAAGGTCAAAGATCCGGAGAAAGCTCGCAAGCTTATGCCCACACAGATGTACGCCCGCAGACCGCTGTGCGATGCAGGGTACTACGAGCAATTCAATCGATCCAATGTCGAGGTGGTGAGTCTGCATGACACCCCTATCGACGAGATCACGCCTGCTGGTATCCGTACCTCTGATGGCACTGAGCACGAGCTGGACATCATAATCTTTGCGACTGGATTCGACGCTGTAGATGGCAACTACACACGCATCGCCATCAAGGGTCGCAACGGAGTTACACTGAAGAACCACTGGGCACCGACAGGGCCGACATCCTACCTGGGTGTGACCGTACCCAGCTTCCCAAACATGTTCATGATTCTGGGCCCCAACGGCCCGTTCAGCAACATACCTCCTGCAATCGAGACACATGTCGAGTTCATCTCGGACATTGTACAAGCAGCCGAGCAAAAGGGTGCTGCCGGGGCCGAGAAGACACCAGTGATCGAAGCGAAGCCACAAGCTGAGGAGTATTGGACACATGAGTGCGATGTGGTCAGCAGGCAGAGTCTCTTCAGGCGCACTGACTCCTGGATTTTCGGAGCCAATGTCCCAGGAAAGAAGAAGACCATCATGTTCTACTTTGGAGGACTTGCGGACTATCGAGCGAAGTTGCGGTCCGTGGCGAAGAACAGCTGGGAGGGCTTCAACATCGAATGAGCTTGTGTCCGTTAGTTGTGTAGCGATGTATATATCCAATTGCACGTAAGTCACAGAGTCTCGACGGTTCGCATGGTGATGGGTCCTGGATTGCTCTTGTGATACTCTCTCGTTCATGGCCTGAAGTTCTCGACCACGGGAACGTTTGATTATCCGATTACGTTTACTTCTCCAAAGATCTTGATCGCCGGACATGCCCATGCACAGTCAGATGCGACTGTCACGCGGTGCGCCACTGCATACTGGAGAGATCAGACTCGAGATCTGCTAGCAGTGGGAAGCTGCCACTCTCACTCTGGCATTGCATCGCAACTGCGCTGTTACGAGTGCATTGGTATAAGCACAGCCGACCGAAAGCTCCAGGGGAACGAGAACCTTGTGCATCTGCAGAGCGAGGCACACGAAGAGCAGCATGCGGCCAGTTGGTATAGTAAGTGCAGAGATGTGGAGACGGACGACACAGAGCGTACAGAGCAGATAGAAGACGTAGCCCTTAGCATACATGGGTCTTTCTAAATCAAGGTAAGTCTTGCTCAGGCAGCAACCTCAAGTGCGGCCACGTGTAGACAACGTCGTTTCAGCCATACTCGCGATCAAGCCATCTTCTCAATGTGATCGATAGCAAGCTTCTCCGAACCCTCCGCACTCTTATCAGACCTGGCATTGATATCCAGCCTCTCTTGCTCCAAGTCAAGCTTCGCCTGCTCGGCAGCTTGTGGGTACGACAGCGTGCTACCGGGTGCATGCTTGAGGACGAAGACGCGGTCGATCTCGTCAAGTGACAGACCTGCCGTCTCAACGTAGAAGTACCAGATGAATGGCAGGAATGCGGCGTTGAGCACAGCGAAGATGATGTAGAAGTGGGCTATAGAGTGAGAGTCCGAGGTCAGCTCGCGCCCATGTATCACACCGAGGGCATGAATGTGACTTACCCCCCAGATTCTGGATACCAATCGGCGTGATGGACACGATCAGGTAGACACCGACCCAGTTAGTGACCTAGCACAAGTGGTCAGAGTTCATTCATATTGCCGAAGACGAACGGAGCCCACCATAGCGATCGATTGACCGAGATTGCGAGATCGGTTGCCGTTGATCTCAGCTGGATACAAGAACCCAATGGTCATAAAAGACATTCCCTAGTCGAGTCAGTGATTGGCGATAGCACAGTGGCAGTTGCAGCGCTTACGAAGAAGAAGTAGAACATGAAAATCTGCCGAAATGTCAGTACCAAGCAGCGATTGATGGATCGATCGCATGTACTTACGAAGGCCACAGCCACACCATTACTAACTTTGTTACCCACAGATAATCCGATGGCAGTTACGGCGAAGCACATGCTGCAGCCACCTGCACCGAAGATCATCAGCTTCTTCCGGCCGAAGCGTTCGATCACGTATGTTGTGCATGCACCCCAGAACCTGTGATAGCATGTCAGCGTTGTCAAAGATGCTTCAGCCGACTCCGAATACTCACATCCATTGCATAGAGTCAACAGCAGACAGGATCAATGACATGCGAGGCGAGAATCCGAAGGATCGCTCCAGGACCACGGGCACTGCAGCGGCATTAGCATCTCTCAAAGCCTCGGTGATTTGCATGCGTCTCACGGTAGTATGCCACAACATTGACACCTCCAATCTGTTGGAAGATGTTCGCACCACAGCCGAGCAAGATGCGACGCATCGTCTGTTGTCGGCCATTGTGGAAGACCTCGCGCCAGCCGATCTCGCCATCTGCTTTCTCTTCGGCGATGGTTTCGATAATAACCTCGAGTGTCTCTTTTACGTCGGGATGATCGACTGGCTTTGCGTGGAGTCTAGCAAGGACCGCTCGTGCTTCTTCGTGTCGGTCCTTGAGACAAAGCCAGCGAGGCGATTCGACGAGAAAGGGCACAAAGGCTACGGTTCCGATGGCAAGCAGTGCCTGGAAGCCGAGAGGAAACCTCCAGCTGATCTCGTTGTCTGTAACGTATGTGAAGCCGAAGTTCCTGTCATGTGTCAGTCGTGTTCGCGATTGTCGACGAATCCTCAAACTTACATCCAATTGGTAAGCACGAAGCCGAAGACAAGGCAGGTGAGTTGGACGGCTACGAGTCTGCCACGAAGGGATGGCTTGAGGCAGGTTTCGCTTTGCCTGGTATGTGTGCATCAGTATTGAACGGCGTCCCAGTCGACAAATTTCTATGCTCACCAGATCGGAATCGTAGTGGTATTGAAACCGATCCCCAGACCAGAGATGATTCGTCCAATGATCATGTGGGGTACTGTGAAAGCCTAGTCAAGCAGAGATTCTCAGTATGGTGATTCATCACCGTCAGAACCTAGAGTCCTGCCATATGCAATTGGGGTCTGTCCATACCGTTGCCTGCAGTATTCCACCGATAGTAAGGCACACACAACCGAGCATGACAGACTTCACTCTGCCGAGCGGGTCGCCGGTGAAGATTGCGATGATAGATCCGAGGATACATCCTAGGGTATAAGTCGAGACTATCTGGCCTTGAAGCGTGACGCCTGGGTTGTCGAATCGAGCAAGGAAGGATGGATTAGAGAGCAAGCCGCCGAAGACACCTTGATCATAACCTGGAATTGTCAGTACCGTCCATTGACATCGACATGTGTGTGACCACTCACCGAACAGCATGAACCCAATGCCGCAAGACAAGGTGATGTTGATCAGGAGAGCACGGCCTTCCGGCCTGAAGAAGTCGAGAATCGCCATTCTTGCGTTGCGAAAAGTATTCGGACAAAGTGATGTGTACAGTCGATCGTTGAGGAAACCGTCTCGTTCAAGAGGAAATTAAGAGAAGAGTGAGAGCATGGGGTCCCCCATGGGGATGTGGAGTACTGTATGGTGAACGGCCGCGAGTCTATGCCACGAGTCATACTATAATCTTCGTTATTGGAGCCCAGATCCTCTGCCGTTTCTATGGAAAGGCAGACGCCTTCGACGCGGATGCGGAGATCCTTGTCCATGGTCGTTACATCGTTAGCCGGCAGATAGGGACATCATTAGTCCAGATGAGCAGGGCGCAAAACGTGCTTCTGACCAGGATCGATACGGCTGTATGCACGAGTTGATCGGTTACGGAGAAGTGCCCGTGTGGAGTAGCGTGGTGCCAAGGTGTGAGACAGCATGTCGCCGGCACTCTGCCGACATGACCGAGCGAACGAATCAATGGATCTAGGCGATGCCAATATAGCGTACGCTTCAGCGGGCTTCGATGCAGCCTTACCTCCGCTTCTCCAAGATTTTGCCCTGTGTGAAGTGCTTCGAACCAAGTCAGCCACAGCGCAGACCAGTACGCTATTTCAGCGGTGGAATACGTGGTTCTAGATCGTCTGGCACTGCCTCGCACTCCGACCGTACCCGCCTTGCATACAATGGACCGCCCAGTGGGTACGCCCATGCTGGCGTTGGACAGTCTCATACGTTCGGATTGGCAGGTCTAGACCTCAGCGCAGCTCCACGAGAAGCGCCAATCCGCTGTGCCTCCGCTGTAGACATGAGAGCGTCAAGCCAAATCTTCTCGGGAAAGTATTGTCTCAGAGCGACGACGAGATACGCTCACGTAGCTCGCCACCGACTTCTATCAGTATCTTGCTATGCTGCGCCTTGTGATGCACAAGCTCCTCGAAACCACCCCTCACGGCTTGCTCCAATGGAACAACAGCCGTGATAAAGCTCTCGATCTCCGGTCCCCGCTTCTCAAGTAGTCGGACAACAGTGTCGAAGTCGTCGTTCGTGTAGGCGTTACCCGCGAGTATCCTCTTCTCCGATAGCGTGATACGGTTCATGTCGATCTGCAGAGGCTTTTCGTGGATTGCAACATTCTGTGACTTGTATGTTAGTGCACGACAGCTTGGAGCGCTTGAACGTTACATACTATAAGATTATCAGTCAAGCTGTTCCATGCAGTGGCCATTTGGCAATATCACTCACCAAATATTGTACCGCCTGGTTTCGTGCAATCCAGGGCAGTGTTGAGTGTGCTTTGGATCCCACAAGCATCGAATACGACGTCCGCGCCTGGGGCCATCATGTCCAGAGTGACCGCTAGTACATCGTCTCGCATTGGATGCACTACCCTGGTCGCTCCACATGCCTTCGCTTGAATAGTCCTGGACTCTGCCATTTCACTGACGAGGATGCACCTTGCACCAACCTCCTTGAGTAGCAATGTAAGTGCACAACCGATTGGACCAGCGCCCAGAACGACTACATTCTGCCCTTTCCGGAAGCCAGACACTTGCACCATGTGCGAAGCAACAGCCAGAGGCTCGGCCATTGCGCCTAGCTTCAAGGAGACATGGTCTGCAAGAGGCTTAATCGCAATAGCATCGACGCATATTTCGTCTGCGAAGCCTCCTGCGGCACATTGAAGGCCATAAAAGGCAGAGCAGGTACAGATGTTGCGTCGTCCTGCTACGCATAACTCGCAATCAGGTCGTCCTTGGTGCTCGCAGCCAGTCGCAGGATTCACGCAGACTCTCTGGCCGACTGTGACAGACTTGACATCACCTCCGACCTCCGTGACGATACCACTCATCTCGTGGCCCATAGTGAGCGGAAGGCCAGCTCCAGTGAACTTGTTCGGCTTATCATGGCTGGGAAGCAGTATTGGTCCATCCAGATACTCATGGACATCAGTGCCTATCGACGTCGTATCAGCATCTGTCGCTGTTTGCCCCTGATTTCGCAGCTCAAGCTCCTACCACAAATCCCGCAGTAAGCCACTTTCAGACGGACTTCTCTGGGCCCGCATTGTCTGGAATCGAGTCAGTATCTAGTGACGATAGAAGCCTAGGCGTAAACGAACGGGATTGGGATGTCGTCCAGGCGCACATCGCCCTTCCCGTGAAATCGTAGCGCCCTCATGTTGTGATGTGAATTGGTTAACCATATTTCCTACTTGCCTTCGTGCTACTAGATCTCAATTATGTCTCTAGCAGGGATGTTCGTACGGCAATGCAATGCATGTCGAAATGCAAGTCATGTGGAGTGCGGGGCGTGCTTGCCGAGTGCCGGCTACTTGATGCAAGAGTGGCTATCGGTTATATGGGTTTGCACCTCGCTCCCACATGTAATTTGGCTGGCGTGGTCTCCACATGGGAAGTGTAACGCTAGCTCCAGATCCTCTCCACCCTGCCAATGGAGTCGCCGTAGATGGCACTAGGCGACTAGGGTGGCAGAGGTCTCACCCATGCGACAGATCCGCACGTGGTGAAGCGCGCTACGCAGGAGGCGTGTGATCGACCGGTTCGTCAGCAGAGTCCAGACCTACTGTAAGATGGTGATTTGGGGCGCCAATGCGAAGTGCAAAGTGAAAGTGGCTGCTCGAATCGGTCTGATCTTTAGAAGCGGTGGGTCACTGCACCGTAATGGAGCGTGCGTTACTACGGTTCCTTGAGTGGAGACTACGCGCTCACGAGCTCGCGTGGAGGCGCACATACTCGTCCCTGACGAAGTTCGGCGCCTCATCCTCGATAGACGGCGACGTAGGCTTCCAACCCAGCAGCTTGCCAGCTCGAATGGCTTTGCCTCTCGAGTTCAGTCCCCAGCTGATAGCTTCGAACCCCGCAACGTCGAGAGCTGCCTGTCGAGCAAGACTCTTTTTCTGCGGATCCTTCACGTAGCCAAGCGCTTCAGCACCTTTGGCGATCTTGACAGCGAGCTCAGTCCACAGGTGTTCTCCACTCTCGCACAGATAGTAGCCCTTCTCTCCCCAAAGCTCTGCGTCGAGCTTTTTTGCGGCGGCTGCTTCGACCAGAAGCAAGAAGAGCTCAGCCAGGTCTGCGACATGGATGTGGTTCCATCGCGCCTTGCCTTCACCGATAACGGGAATGTACTTCTCGTTCAATATGAGCTTGGTGAGCTCATAGGCCTGGCGACTTCGAACCGATACTGGTCCTCTGCCTCGTCCTAGCTGTATGTCAGTTCAGGTCTACCTCTTGCCATTTGTTTCGTAGCATACCGTAGATAGTTGGCGGGCACACCAGCGCAGTCTTGACCACATCACCGTGATCTTTACCAGCTTGCAGTACGATCTTGTCTACATTGCGATGGAAAGCAGAGTCCGGTAGATTTGTCAAGTCGCCAACTCCGTCCCAGTCGTTGTACTCCTTGTCCGAGTGTTCGCCTAGACGATTGTTGTCCATGTCTTCCCAGCACAAGATGCCTGTTCCACCTGTATGTAGCCAGAAGCCAGGATGCTCTTTGCTGTGGCCCTTGAGCAAACCAGCTGCGATCGCCTTTGCCGCCCCTTCATGATCCGAAGCATCGGCCGCATCTGTACTGCGTCAGTCCGCCCTTTCCTCATGGACGAGTAGAAGTACATACGTAGCACAATGTCCGCTTTTGATGCCTCTTCCTGCAGCAGTTCCGAGTCGTCCAGGCCACCAATCACGGTCCGTGTCGAGGGGTATGCTTTCTTCACGAGTTTGGCCTTGTCCTCGGATCGCACGAGAGCAGAGTACTCATATTCGGGATGCTTGGACTGGAGGAGTGAAAATGTATCCCCGGCAATGTAGCCCGTCGTGCCCGTGCTGTTGCTTTCAGTACGTGATCTTCGTGAAACTGACGAAAACTGGCCACATACATGAAGATTTTGATTGCCATGATGCTGGATGATGGCTTCGAAATTGATGAGAGTGTGTTGCTTGTGTGGAAGGGGAGGCTGTACGAACAATGGAAAGAGATGCTTACGATGTCACGTCTGGTACTCACGCGATTCCCGAGTACAGCACGCTACCCATTATTGCGTCAATCCGATCATTCGCGTAGCTTCTGCATCATGCGGAGTGGCAGTGGGACGCGTTGTGGGCACTTTGGGAGGGCCGACTTCACGGACGTCGTGTCTTGGCACCCAAGCTGGGGAAGGCGCATGAACTTTATGCCGACTCCAACGGTGCTCTCATACTGTGGCATGCGTTCTATCTCCACATGGACTGCGCGAGACATCACATCAGGCGCTCGTATGGTCCTCATGACGCCTGGTCAACACCACCGTTGCCATCAGTCGAGTGTTCGCCGGACGAAATCGGATATGAAATGTTTCTAGTCTTCCCAAGAGGAGGGGTCGCGGGATCGGCAACTTGAGGCGTGACCGACCTTGATATTCCGGGCGATGCTGAGCACGGCTGTATGAAGAGCGCGGGCCCCTTGCTCGACTTGACCTGCAGCATGAACCGTCTACATGCCTTCACAGACTCCTGAGCCAACGACAAGCAGCCGGATCCGCGCAGCTAAGGCATGTGCGCGCTGCAACCAGAAGCGCGTCAAATGCGACGCATCAACGGTTGGCCAGCCGTGTAGCCGTTGCCGGCGCAGTGGTCTCGAAGAATGTGTGCTAATCAGCTCAAGGAGAGGTCAGTATGCACGCCGACGACCGACAGTGTCTAGTCAAGCTTCGAATGGTGGTGAAGCGGCCGCGTCAAATGTCAATAACGCAGAGCATCGTTCTCGGCGCGATACGGGGAGCACATCAAACGGTGCATCCGGATTCTTGTCGACGACTGGCTCAAATGTCGTCTTCCCGCCCATTCGTTCGTCCCAGGTTGAGGCTATTGTCGAGCAGACGACACCTGCAGAGCCTACGCCAGGCTCGCAACGGTCTGGTGTCAGTAGCGGGACGGCCCACAAGGAAGTCTCATGGGCGAGCATGTTCAATCACTTTCTAGACACTCGCCAAACGAACAGCCAAGATGCCATTGACAAGTGCTCGATTACATATCTTGGGGAATCCTTTCCCCTCGCATTGGTACTAGAAGACCTGCGCGAGGGTGGACGGACTCGCCTGCACCACCCTGGACCACCAATTGAGTCCCCTGAGACGGTCCAGCATGTCGATGGAATCCTCAATCATCCTCCACATCTCTTACAAGAGGATATCACGTTCCTCGAAGCAAAGCATGTATTCGAGTACCCACCACCGGATGTCTACGATGCCCTGATCGAGGTCTTCCTGAACACCTTCCTTCCGATCTACTCAATTGTACACAGGCCAGAGTTCGAAGATCATTATCGCCAGAAGAAGCTGCCATGGATCATCGTGCATTCCTGCTGTTTCATCGCAACAACCTTTTGCACTGATGTACTCATCCATCGAGCCGGATTTGCTGCGAGAAAAGATGCTCGTTACGCGTATTACAGCAAGGCAAAGGTGCTTTTCGACACGAATTACGAACGAAACAAGATCGTGGTTTTGCAAAGTACGCTCATGCTCACATTCTGGGGAGGTGGCCCGAATGACTACTGGAACACCTGGTCGTGGATCAGCGCTGCCGTTACCATTGCGGAGACGCTGGGTATTCATCGTTCGACACTAGGCGCCAATATGTCAACGAAAGACCGCAGTCTACTAAAGCGACTGTGGTGGACGCTGGTCGTGCGAGATGCGTCTTGTTCGACGCTGGTCGGCCGCCCTTTCAGAATCAACATGGAGCATGGCGATGCAGAGATGCTCACACTCCAAGACTTTGAAGTCGATGCCCACATATTGGAGACAGCCGATCACCCACTGAAGATTTCATTCGCAGATTACCAGATTCAGGTGGCGAGGCTGTCTCTACTACTTTATGATATAGACTACGCGCGCTTCATTCCCGGTCCAAAAGCTCTGAGCATGAGCCAGGTGTACGACCGGCTGCAGGCCTGGAAGAACGATTTGCCTATGGCAGTGGACTGGGATCAAAGTTCAGATCTCCTCGCGACTTGCCTGTCGATGATGTACGATCACCATCTCATGCTCGCAAGTCTCGGAGTATCAGGGTCCGAGGTTGCTGCAGGAGGTAGTCATACCAACGGTGTCCAGCTTCCGTTCGCCGAGCTAGCTGCCCAGCGAGTTTCCACCCAGGCTTCAGCGATCATTATGAAGAACCAGTCACTGATGGTGCCGCACGAGACCTATCAGCCTGTCTTCGTAGCAGGCGTAGTGTCGTACATGTCAATGCGAAGCTCACAGACGACGCAATCTCAGCTTGGTCGATTCGTGGTCGACAATTGCCGAATGGTGCTGCACAGTGTGCGCGATGCTTGGGACGCTGCTCCTTGGATCATCACGCTGTTCGATGGCCTGACGATCAGCGTCAATGCAAGCCGGGCGCAGGAGCACGGGGAAGCTCATACGATGGACATGGGACGGACGCCTGGTGATCTTTCGGCATTCATGGGTGATCTCGATGAGAGTACGATGGGCTTTGGCATGCCGGCATCGTGGCAGTCGAACCCAATGTTTTCGGCGCTGTTCGATGTTTCGCAGCCGATGGACGGGTTTGGATCTGGCATAAGTTGAATGAGTAACTTTATAGCCATATGATCAATCTCTCAAGCTTCCTTCTTAGCCGTATCACGGATCCGTCGTTGACGCTGTCATCATCCAGTCACACAGACAATCGCGGACTTTAGACGGCGTTACTGCTATCAACGTCGATTCATCCATTCAATGAAGTGAACATCACAGTCCATGCTATGAGCAATGAACAGGTCTTGAATGAGCCAGTCGCGCCGCAAACGACCGCGGCAGCATCGAGTGATGATCTCGGCGATGACTCACGGCAAGAGCGAAAGGCGGAAGGCGGAGTGTCCAAACAAGGTGAGGACCACCTTCGCTCAACACACAAAATGGACCCCAAACTTATCGACTGCATAGCCAGCGCCCGCGCCATAGTCGACCGTCAAGCTGCTAGTTTTCAGCAAGCCAGTCCATCACCTCCCGCCTTAGCCCCTACGTTCGCGGTCTGGGACACCCGCGCCTCCACACTTCCCCCAGCGACTGAGCCGCTAATTACTACCCCCGCTGCGCCCTTCCGCCCCCTCTTCGCCTTGATCATAGACCCTCTATCCGGCGAGATCCACCACCCAACAATTCACTACGTCTTCGCCGACGACGAGCCTGATGGGAGTCCGCTTACGGCCGCAGCTCTGCAAGCGATAGAAGACCATGAGGATACAACGCTACACGGCACAGACGAGCCAGAGCAAAGAGTTGTGGTGGTAGATTTGCAGGGCGATGGGAGGACTGTCGCAGGAGTGACAAGTTTGAGTGAAGCATTTCAAGGCCTGAGAACGGAGGTAGGCACAGCGCCGAGCTGGGGAGCAGGGAAGGGAGATGGCGTCATGATCAATATCGCGGGGAACACGGGACATGCGGATACAGCAGGGAATGATAGGACGAGCCAGGGATTGGGAGCGCTTGTGGAGCGATTCGAGGCGGGGATGGAGAGGCTGGGTGTGGTGATGGGAGGAGAGGATGACAAGAGTGCAGGAGCGCTCTAATTTAGCAAAAGACTGCGATGACTTCATGATGCTATGCCAAAGCTCGTATTGTATGTTTGGATGAAGCGACGACACACAACAGCTTCTCCATAGCTACCGTTTCCCTCCTCTTGCGCTCCAACCTTGCATACTTCGCCGCATGCCGAGAGTCGGTCCACGAGCTGCTACGGCTTGCATAGATGTCGTGTGCAGGCTCGCAGGCGGCTTGAACGGCGGGAGAGCTGCTGAAGTTGTGCTGGCTGGTGCTAAACGCAGATCTGCGTCGGTATGGTATGCGCGTGGACGGTCGATCGAGACTTCAGCAGTCGGGCTGGTGCGACTTTCGCTACCATGTGTTGCCCGACTCACAGCCTCGCAAGTAGTCGGCTGCCTCTTATGCAGCGGTGCTGTGCGTGGCTTGTGTGCGAGCAGAGATGCTGGCTTGTCCGGCGGCTTATTCCATTGCATCGATTTTGGATTGAGATTCGAGATATCGCGTAGTGGCCTCGCGTGCGGTGGCAGGGACACAGGCAGCTCGCTCTCCGGCACTGGCTGCGCGTCCTCGACCGTCTTGGCCTTCTTCTCAAAGAACGTCGCAATGCTGCCCTGCCCTTCGATCTGCCGTTTCTTGCCTTTCGGACCTTGACCTCCCTGGTGCTTGCTGGCTAAACGATCCAGCTTCAGCGACTGCTTCTCTTCTTGCTCTTCCATCAAGTTCTGGAAGCGGTCCCTGACGCTGGTGAAGCCGAAGCCCGAAGCAATTGGTTCACTCGGGTGGGTCGCATCATTAGCCCAAGACGCTGATCGAGCGTTGCCGAAGACGGGCACGGCAGGGTTCTGATGCGCTCCTTCCTGCCACGGTGCTTCAGTAAAGGGCATTTCGCCCGTCAATGGCCAATAGTTGTCTTCTTGTAAATCCAGCGCCGCAGTAGTGGTAGCAGTAGCCGCGACATCAGGGCATTTGCGTCGCAAGGTCACTGCAAGACTTTGCACTTCGGCATGCGAGATGCTCGGTCCGTGTTCTTCGAAGAAGCTGGACACGCCAGGCTGCTCGAGGAACGACGACATCGTCGTGTCTTCTTGTCTTGTGCTTTTGCCTGGGCAGCTTAGGTAAAGCATTGCCTGGGCTCTCGTCATACCGACATACAGCAGTCGCCGCTCTTCGTCGTTGTCTTCGGCGCGAGAGTGAGGTATGCTGCCTTCATAACATGCAGGTATGAAGACTACAGGCCACTCCAGACCCTTAGCTGCGTGAATAGTGGAGATAGTCACTTGATGGACCTTCTCTCCGTCTGCGACTGCTTTCTCGTCGATCGAAGCTGCCAGTGCTGCGTTTGCCAAGAATGCAGTCAGTGCAGATTCCTCCACAGCCTCTTCACCATACGCAGGGGCGTGTGCTTCTTGCTCTCGGTCTAGCTCCGTGCTTGCTTGCACTTGTGCATCGATCGCCAAAGCCATGAGCTCCTCAACGTTACTCCAGCGAGTCTCGTGGTCGTCAGGGTACTTAGTCTTGAGGTAATCTTGCAGGCCGATCATCTTCTGCAACTGTGCAAACAGCTCGTACAAACCGCTGGGTTCAGCAGCAAGCTTCTTTTGTAGCGTCAACACCACATTGACAAATTGCTCAATTCCTCTTTGGGCTGGTGCGTTGAGATTGGTTGTCACTTTCGTCCTGCCCTGCGCAAAGCCCAAAATCAGGGTCCATAGCGAAAGTCCCTTGTTGGAGGCTTCTCGTTGTAGACCCTCGACCGTTTTATCGCCAACCTTCCGACTCGGTACATTGATCACTCGGGCGAGAGCTTCGTTGTGACTCGGCTGGTCGATGACTCGAAGGTAGTCAAGCAGCATCTTGACTTCGACTCGATCGTAGAACTTCATACCGCCAATCATCCGATAGGGCATACCAGCTGCCCCGAGTGATGTTTCGATCGGTCGTGATAGAGCTGCACTCCGCAGCAGGACAGCAAAGTCACTGAGCTCGAGCATGTTGCCCGTCAGAGCTCTCATCCGCTTGACCTCCGATGTCAGCCAGTCCGCTTCATGTCTTGCCTGCGGCAGCTTGCGAAGTACCGGTCGCTGTCCGATACCATGCGTCGCTTGTAGCTTCTTCGGTGGGCGACTCTCATCTTGCTCAATGATTTTCTGAGCTGCGTGTAAGATGGCTCCAGATGACCGGTAGTTCTCTTCGAGGTTTACTGTCAAAGTGTCTGACCATTGCTCCTTCATGCGTCCGAGGTTCTTGATTTCTGCAGACCGCCAGCCGTAGATGCTCTGATCGGGATCGCCAACAATCGTGATGACATTCCGTCTCTGTGCCAGCAGGTTCATGAGCTCATACTGCACACCATTTGTGTCTTGAAATTCGTCCACAAGGAGAGCTTCCACGTTCGCCACGCATTCCGGATGCGACCGCAGCAATTCCACGCAGACCAGTAGTAGATCGTCGTAGTCCAGCAGATTGCAAGCCTTTAGCTGAGCTTGATACAGCGAAAATACCTGCGAGAAATCCCGTTGCTCTACGTTCTTACTGACGATGCTCGCGAACTGCTCAGCGCTCACACCCTTCGACTTCTGCGCTGAGATCCGGTTCCTCGCAGCTGCCGGGTCCAGCTCGGATTGGGTTTGGACGATGATTCGCTTCACAATATCCTTCGAGTCCGTAGTATCAGCCACTCCAAAGTTGTCGCCCAAGCCGACATGCTTGCCATACTGGCGAAGATAGCGCAAAGCGATCCCATGGAAGGTACCGATCTTGAGCTTCTTCGCAACTTCATCACCGACAAAGCCACGAATGCGCTCTTGCATCTCCCGCGCGGCCTTGACGGTGAATGTGCAGACGATGATGTTCCATGGCTTGAGCTGCCGATGGGCGATGAAGTACGCGACGCGTGCTGTGAGTGTTTTGGTCTTGCCTGAGCCAGGTGGCGCGAGCACTTGTAGCACGGATGCTTCTGATGTGACGGCGGTGCGCTGAGCGGTGTTGAGGCCGGTCAGGATGCCATCCATGCTAAGCTGGGGCGGATACAGAAGTGGTGGTTGTAGAGGTGGAGTCAAGAGATCGCGCGAAGGAGACGCGCCTGCACGTGAGCGCTTGGCGGATCTGCCTCAGCAGACTTGTGTATCGCATCTTTCTCACTCCACCACCGTTCCACCTCATGCTCTCATCGCCATACCCACCGCTGCGCATTACCTTGTCACAACGCTATCGAGACGGTCAGATAGCGCGAAATAGGGCAATGCCAGGGTGCACTCTCAGGAATGTAAAAGCAGCAGTGTGGACGAGCGGTCGAGCTGGTAGCAGCAAAATCAAGCCTCCAGAATTCTGGACAACGGACAGGTTCTTCTACTGGACACTGCCTTCAGCTCACGATGACTCAATGTCCGTGGACATGGCGATTGAGACGTTGGGCATCACGCGGTAGTGCACTGAGTACGCAGGATTGCTGTAATCGCGGTGAAGACCAAATGCATTGAGTACCTCCATCCATCTCAGTTCAATTGCCATTGCTTTCTCGCAGTCCAATCTCAGCCACATCGGCTTACATTCTCCCATTCGTAGCCACTTCGGCTTCACTCCCATCTCTTTCTCCCCGGAGCCATGTCATTCATGCCTCCTCGCTCACGATCTTGTATAGCACCATCACCGCCTGACCCTTGTGTCCATTCTGCCTCATCGCTTCCGTCGCATCACACACGACATCGTCGTCAATCCTGACCCACTCTGACTCTCCGTTCTTCACGCCCGCACATGCCCGGCGACGGTCCACGAAGTAATGCCCGGCATTGCTGCTGATGCCCTTGTGCCTCACCACAGCGTCGAGCCTGTACTTCATCTTGTGTGGCTGACTGAACTCGAGCTCACTTGGCAGCTCGACGATGGTGTTGATCTTTGAGCCAGTCATCCAGTCAACCCGGTTCAGTCTGATGACGAGGTTGTCCGGCAGCTTGCTGTAAGTCGACACCTGATGCTGTGCTGCGTGACTACAGTTCGAGCACTTCATCTCCAGTTCCGAGTCGTCAGTCTTCCTCAGCAGCTCGGCCAGATCAGCTGGTCCTTTGTTTGGCACAGCAACGTCAATGAAGTTGCTCGGCACCTTGCGCGAGTCACCCTTGTGGTTGCATGACTTGCAGACCGGTGTCACTTGCTCCTCGACAGCGAAAGACTTCATCACTCCAGCGGCATCCTTGGTGAGCTTGTCTTGTTCGAGGACGTCCAGAAGCAAGGTGTACAACTCGAAGCAGTCCTGCTGAGTGGCACCGGTCATGTTGCGGCGAGTGCTGGCATTAATGTTGTCGTCCGGACATCCGAAGCCCAGCAGCTGCTGAAAGGGCGTAGGCAGTGATGTACTGCTTGTCAGTGTCTCCAGATTCGCTGCGGAGGTCCTCGAGTAAGTTCCGGAGATGTTTGGCGATGCTGATGGTGTCCAGATCCCTGGCTCTCTGTGCAGCATCGACCTTCGTCTTCACTTCTGCCTTCAGTACTCCCAGCTTGGACTCTGCAAGCTTCTGCATCTTCTTCGCTCCCTTCACTCCGCTCTTCTCCACGTCCATTAGTGTCAATTCTGGCAGCTCGATGCTGATGCTGTTGTCAATATCACCAAGGAGCTCGTCAATTTTGCTGCCATCGAAATCTGCGTCCATCAGCTGAATGATCGAGCTGAGGAAGCAGTTGTTCTCATGGTTGATAATGCCATCGAACACACGGTCGCTCTTGGTTCCATCTGGTTTCGCTGTCTGCGCTGCACTCGGCTTCGATTCCTTCGCTCCAGTAGGCTTCACTGCCTCCTCGTCTTCAGGCGACGGTACCTTCACTTCGACTCTCTTCGGCTTGCGCTCCCTTCCTCCGGATATCTTCCTTGACTTCGCTGCAATCGGCTTCTGTCCACCCATCATCGGACTGTCGCGCTTCATTGATTCGGCGCTTGAGATGCGCGGCTTCTTCGTGTCTTCGGGCTTCACTTCATCATCTTCGATCGCAGAGGCTTTGCGCTTGCGTGACTGGACTTGATCGGCTGGCACAGTGCTTGTCACTGGTGCTGCGATGACTTCAACTGCAGGCACATAGCTTCTCACTGGTGCCGCACTCGATCCCTCGAAGTTGGCCCTGAAGCGCTTCACTGGTCTGCCCATTTCGGGTGCAGCAGTCGCCTTGCGCTTCGTAGGGGTGCTGCGGTATGCTGCGTTGTGTCGCGCCCTAATGTTAGCCATCATTTCAGCTACGGAGGTAGACATGACGATGATGTTGAGGGGGGAAGTGAATGAGGAAGTGTGAAGGAGGTAAGGTAGTGACTTGATAGTAGTCGAGGGTGAGTATGTAGAAGATGTGAAGATGCAATGTTGTTGGTGTGCAAGTTTGGATGTGTGAGTGTGTTCAGAGAAGTAGTATGTACTGAAGAAGTCCGGGTCTCGTTTGAGAGGAAGGAGCGCGGTACATGATACTTCAATTGAGCGATTGCAGCAATTGAGGTTTATGAGACATAGAAAGCTACCACGGTAAGACATTTCGATTTCCTTCACTTGGAATGTGCGCATGAGCGCATAGCAATTTTCATTCGTCTGCGCAGACGTCCTCACTTGAAGTCACGTGAGGATATCTGACTGATTGGTTAGATTCATGTGAGTCGAAAGCCTATTGCGTTGCTATGTGCGATACTTTTCTGGTCATCACGTGAGCTCACGAGTCGGTTGGTCGACTCACTTGAGGACAACAGCGAAGTTTGGTCCTCCTCGTTGCTATGCGCGACTTTCGTGCGCTCCTTTGCAACTCTGTCGATGATGGGTAGCCTTCACCGCACCTCATGCTCGTGATCGATGTCACTCGTGCAGACTCTATGTGAATGAAGCCACAAGTTTAAGCTTTCTTCGCTATAGGCAGCGCACAGACGATTTCTACCTATTTCGAAAGTGGGGTCTATACAATTTGCCCCGCCAATGACATCGCTGCATGACATTTAGCAAGGTGGCATTGAGACTACACCGCGACTTGCGCAGCAATCGTTCATACAGCTTTACAGATCACCAAACACCATGCGCTTCACATCATTCACAGCAGCGCTTGCGCTCCTGCTCACCGGTGTCACCGCCCTTGACAAGCCCCTCAACATCGAGGTCACCACACCGGTCGAGTGCTCCCGCAAGACCAAGTCTGGTGCGTCCTTGCCACTCTACCACGACAGACTTTCTAGCTGACAATCATACAGGCGACAAAGTCGACGTCCACTACCGCGGCACCCTCGAGTCCGATGGCTCCGAGTTCGACGCCTCCTACAACCGCGGCCAACCCCTCAGCTTCCATGTCGGCAAGGGCCAGGTGATCAAGGGCTGGGATCAGGGACTTCTCGACATGTGCCCTGGCGAGAAGAGGACTTTGACAGTGCAGCCGGAGTATGGGTATGGGAGCAGGGCTATGGGGCCGATTCCGGCGAACAGTGTGTTGATATTTGAGACGGAGCTGGTGAGCATTGCGGGGGTGGCGAAGGAGGGCGTGAGTAAGGAGTTGTAGTGAGCTGGAAAGACGAGTGTGGGTGAGGATCTGGATGAGCTTGGGTACATCTTGGGTATTGGTCAAAAATAGACATTGCCGGCCGAGATCGAGACACAACAGTGGCAAACGAGTGAGAATGGTCTATCTCCGCTTCTCCAGAAAATCGAATCATGGGTGATGCTCCTACTAGCTTAGTCGGTTCAGTAAGTCAGTGTGGGCGCCGGCGGTGAGAGGTTCGGAACAACGCAAAGACATTGACAACTAATATGCCAGATCTCACCGACATCAAGCAACAAACTTCTCATTGCACGTCCGATGATGGTATCGCAGATGTATGGCAGCCTTTCAAGTAGCGAATTGACGAACGACTCCGCCGAACGCGCATCTCTGGAGTGTGGACAGTAGTATGGGACCTGCGAAATGGGTCAAATCAGAAGAGACAAGGAAGACCCGAACCGACTCGAGGGGTACACAGAGAAGATACGCAACTGGATCCTACTGCGGTTCATGTCATTCGATAGCAGCTTGCAGTGGCAGACGGACGCGGGAGAACCGGCTCATGCTGCGGTCGAGATCTCGGCACACAGCGCCTTTGACCTCAGGATTACTATGGAGAAAGACCTGGATGTCCTGGGCTGGAAGAGCGTGAGCGTTGATCTTAGGACGGACTACTCTACAACCATGAGCAAGGTGCGCGTGCTCAAGCTGTTCCCTATTTCTGCCAAGTTGAAGGAGGAGGATAGCGAGCCTGAGAAGGAGCTTGGTGGATTGACACAGGAAGACGCAGACAGAGTACTCAAACTTGGGAAGAAGCGTAAGCTTCGGGTTGCTGTGAGGCATGTTCCTAAGCTTCGGTCCATGAAGATCATATGGAGGCTAATTTCTGGCTTACGCTTGCAGTTGAACGTGTTTGACCAGCGTCGCAGAGTCGTTGCGGATTGCCATAGTCTCTTAAACGCCGTGGCATGACATTCGCTGTGAATCTTGGACCACCTCCTTGTAACATCAAGCTAAGGAGCCCAGTGGTATTGCGAGTGGAGGGCTGTGAGTGTCGGTGTACTGGACTGCATGGATCATGTCAGATTGCTGGAATGCCAAAGCTATCGAGGCACTCAAGACAACGGATCCCGAAGGGGCTAATCATCAAGACTCCCTCGTGGCTGCTCAACATCATCACCTTGAAATGTAATATGTATGTGACCGCGCTCCTCCATTGAGGCCTGAATGTACTGAACAGGCCTGGAAAGAAGTCACCCCTGAACGTGCCTTCCGTTGATCAATTTGGCTGCCTGCGACTTCCGGCTTCTCCTTACTACACCATGGATCCAGCTCCCAACGCACTGACGACGAAACCACAACACAGGCCTGACGCTGCGGTGACACTCTGAGCATAGTCAATGGCACGCACTGAAGCAGCCAGCCAGAAGACTGATGGCGCCGACGATCCTGCAAGGCGGAGCAAGCGAGTGGTGATGCAGAAGCCATCTCGCTTCTTTGGCCTGAGTCCTGAAGTGAGAGCTGCCACAGGTCTTAGACGGGAATGAGGGCTAATATCACTGCAGATTCGCAACACCATCTACAAGCTGGCACTCTTGAGCGACGAACCGATCGTATTCCGTTATCTCCCGGAAGCTCAGAGAAACTACCCACTCCGAACAATCCAGCTCCGTGGCTTGACCCAAGTCTCACGAGCATGCCGTCAAGAGTCACTCCTGATCTTCTGGTCCATCAACTACTTCTGGATGCACGACGGTGCATCGGCCTGGTCGTGCGTGATCTCTGACCAGGAGATCTGCAAACCCGTCATCGCGAGCTTGCGGCACTTGCGAATTGCTCGCAGCCAGTATCACCACGCTGACGATCCGCCCTGGAGCTACATGCAGCTAGATCTCGACACTAGCCCGGAGTCACGAGTAAGCTTAGTACGCGTGTGGAGAGGTGAATCTTGGGCGTGGTGGGCAAGCCAGACGGTGCAATCGCAGCGCTCAATATGGTCGCTGCCGTGCTTTTCCGGCCAGCTGGCGAGCTTGAAGTCTCAGTCGAGGCCATTACAGGCATGTCGAGTGTCACTTGCGTGGTACGCCATACGGATCTCGCGGCACTTGCGCAGAAGTCGTTCGACGACTTACGCCTCGAGTTCCTGAACGGTGAAAGGCATCGGCGGGCACGGTCACTCGAGAAGCAGCTGGGATTGAGCGAGTATGAAGTAGAAGATGTGCAGTCGTATCAAGCAGCGCGTCGCTTGGAGCAGCAACTGGGTCTGACCAAGTATGAGATTGAGGAATACGAGACGTGGGATCTTGTAGACTGGTCGGAGGCGGAGGTCGCGTTGTGGGCGGCACGTCGCGAGGCAGCGTTTGAGGAAGCGCTGCGAGAGAGCGAGGCTTGGAGGAATGGAACAAGGCATTCCTAGCTCTAATGGAAGCTCGCAGCAGGAACTTGATAGCTCGATCACTGTACTCGCTTGCATCATAACAGTCGCGCTTTGCTCGTCACACCCGGCCGGGATCTCTCGGCTGCGGTTCCTTGGGCTCAGCTACAATCGTCTCAGCTTCGCGCTTGTAGTCTTCCGTCGGCACCACATCTGGCCCAACCTGCGTAGATAATTAGCGCGACTCCTATGTACCGTATCGAGCCTACTCACCACCGCTGGCGCCTTATCTACTCCGTTGTACCCTCCCCTCCCGCCGTCTCGCGCCTCCACACTCTCGGTGGCCACGACAGCGTCAGACTCGACCTGGATGTTGCGTGTCAGTCCAGGAACTCATCGAGGATGTCGACGAGAGAGAGCATACGTCAGGTGGATCCTTGACCGGTGGCCCGTTGTAGCCTCCCCTGCCCGCGTCTCGGCTTTCGACATCTGGAACTGTTGCGATTGGTGTGGCCTGCGGGAAGGCGTTGTAACCTCTAGGACCGGCCATACGCTCGGCGGACCGCTTGTCAAGCCATTGCTCTGGTGCGACGAGGGCGGTAGGGCGCGTGTAGTATGGGTCAAAGACGCGAGAAGGTACTGGACTGTTCCACAGTGTTAGGGTGATCTTGACATGATGAACATAGGTCATTTCTGGCACCTTGAGAGGCAAGTGCTAGCAAGCAGAGCGATCATGAGGGCGAGGCGAGCCATGGCGGACAGCAATTGTGCGTGTATGGGCGGGATTCGGTGAAAGTGGAACGAAGCAAGAGCTCCTGCGTGACGATTAGAAGACATTGTATCGTTACTTCACGGCGATTTTGCGGCACAGCAGCGCTTCGCTGCCGCCTGCTTGATATGGGGCCGAGTGCTGGGGACTGTTGCGACTGTGCCGACACTCAGCTCGCCGGCCTCACAGTGCGTGACTGAGGCCATACGCAGTTCACACCGGTGCGCAAGCACATGCAGTTGGTATTGGCACCGACTGATGGCGAGTCCAGGCAGCCTGTTCAAGGCGATGCAATATCAGTGTTGTGTATTTAGCTGCCCGCTCCGGTATGCAGGTTGGCGTCCGGACCGGCACCGTTAGCAAGCGCCGCAATATCAGCGTTCGTATTGCGTGCGCGGCTCAGGTCGATCGCAATTGGCTGCATGTCCAGCTGCGGCACAGTACCTGCAGCCCTGCCAAATGTAGATGAGTAAGCGCATATCAACATATATTGCGTCTCCACAATGGAGCCGATGTGTAAGTACTCGAGCATCACAAGATCCAGGCAGCGGACGCATATGCAATTCAGCTCGCTCCCAAAGTGGCCTCGGGCTCTCATCGCGTCCGTCGCAACGCCGCGCCGCCACCAACAGCAGCGACAGCCAGGAACAGTACCGCATTGAAGATCGCCAACATGAAGAACGGCGCGCCTGGCGTCCATCGATCAAACAGCACACCTCCAAGCTTCGTAAGCAGCAGTATGCCCGCGCCGCCTGCCAGGCTGTAGATACCGGCTATGCTGCCTTTCAGCTCGCTACGATCGGGCACTGCGCTACGAGTATCGCTAGCAGACTCGGACAGCAGTGGTGCGGCCTCAGCGTCACTGTTACGGGTGTGGCCGTTAGCACGCAATGTATCCGCTGTGCCTGGTCTGGGTTCTTCGGGTGCGTTGTTGATGCCTCGACCCAGCAGAGCTAGAGAGCAGACGATAGACCCAATTTGACTGATACCAATCGCGATGATAGACAGCATTGCCCATCGGTCTCCGCCGTGGAAAGCGTCCGGGTTCTCCACCAATCCAAAGCCAACGTAGCCTAGGATGCCCATCATACTCGCGCCGAGTAGTGGCAGCTCTGCCATTCCTTTCACGATGCGTCCGCCGAGCCAGCCGAACAAAGGAGCGCAGATCAGTGCTGCTGTCTCAGCGATGCCTGACAATCCAGACGCGAGTAGGTAGGCTTTCGCGCACTCGTCTCTGATGTCTGGAACGTTATGGGGATTAGACTTGCATAGCCCTTCGCGCACGAAGTAGGCGTTCACGAACAGCGGGATGAATAGCGAGATGCCTACGCTCGATGCTCGCGCAACGAAGCCGCCGACGTAGCCGAGTCCGATTGATGGGTCCGTGAAGCCGAGTTTGAGTGACTGAGTCAGGAGGGTGAGGTAGCTGTAGGAAGCTCTAGGAGTAAGATCATCGTCAAGCTTGGCCTTGCTGGGCTTGTCTGCTCGCCAGAGCGAGGTGATGGACTTCCCTTCCTCGCCCGGTAGGTCGCGAAGGCCGAAGAAGATGCCAACAGCTACCACGAACGCTACGACACCGACAAGGTAGAAGCTGTATTGAACGCCAGCTGCGGGCGTGCTGCCATGCTTCTGAAAGTAGGCCGGTAGTGGAAGGAAACCCACCAGCGCGACGAGAGCTCCGATGCCAGTGAACATGCCCACAAAACCTGCCAGCTGCGATGTGCCGTCTGTCTCGTCCAACTTCTCGACCAGCTTGAGTGGCGGATTGTCGGGATGCCGTGACCTCGATCGTGATTGCGACTGATACCGCCCAGGCGTGATCGTGAGCTCGCTCGACACACTAGCCGTAGCCACATGCCCACGACTACTGTCTCTGCTCGGCCTATCCTCATCCTGCAACCGGCGGACATCCCTATTCGCCGCCACCGCCTTCTGCTGCTCCTCCTCTTCCCTAGATCGGACCCTTCTCGCGACCATACTCGGCAGCACAGCCGTGACCATAGTCGAGCACGCCGCCCCTCCAACACTGAACCCTAACCTCCCCAACAACAAATCCGGGTACACCTCCCGACTCTGCACCAGTGCCACCAAACTGATCCCGACAATCGCATACCCCAGCACAGCCACCGTCCGCACGCCAATGCGGTCGCTCAGCAATCCCCATGCCGGGCACGCGACCAGTGCTAGCAGCTCGTCGGCGAATCCAAGAGTTCCTACTGCGTCGCCGACGGCATGGGTGCGGCCGATGACGTCGGTGACGACGAAGGAGATGCTGCTGTTGAGAAAGACGAGGAAGGCGATACTAAAGAGGGCTATGCCGAGGAGGTACGTCGTGGCTTGGAGGCGGGTTGCTGTGAGGGTGGGGAGGAAGCGGGCCATCGTGAATTGGCCCGGGGGTTTTGGTAGTGGTTCAGTCGAGACTTCTTGCGGTCATTGCCAGCATCTTGAGGACTTGCTGTGGACGACCAGGGCTGTGTTGGCATCGCGATCGTCATAATGTGAGATGAATATCCGAGCCGTTCCCGATGGAGCTTCAAGTCAGCTTAGTCACTGTATAGCTGCATGCCGGGGAGATCCATAAGTAGGTGAATAGATACACGATAGCTACATTGACCTGACGAACTCCAATGGTGCACTGGTCAACGTTGGTCTTGATACACGATGTCCTAGGAAGCGCTCTACTTCGCCTCCGAGAGCTGCTGACGATGATGTCTGGACCTACTTAAAGCAATTCACTGCTCAATCAGCATCAAAGAGCAAACCGAGCTGGACTAGGTCAAGGAACTACCACGTACTGCGATCCACCATGGCCTCCCCCACCTCCCCTGTCAAACCGTCCCCGACTTCCTCCACCAAACCTAACCGCCTCCCCGCGCCCTCCCTCTTCGTCGGTCCCCCCTCCCGCAATGCCTCCCAGCTGTCCGTCCTCCGCTCAGCCCCCGAACCGAAACCTCCCTTGAACCGCCACAAGTCCACCCTCTCCCGCTCCTATGCTCCTGGAAGCCCCGTGGAGCACAATCATGTCAGCCCTCGCAGAGACAGCGAGAAAAGCGTCGATCTCCGCTGGCGCGAAATGCAGAACACTCTGAACGAAGTGGAGCTTACGGCCCAGAGCACGACGCACATTTTCGGCGAGAGTCATGCGAAAGCTTTAGACGATCTGAGGGCTGCGCAGGTCGAGCTTGCGCGCGCGTGGGGCAGAGGAAGCGAAGAAGCCAACGCCTCTACTGCTGCCGCCGAGCCCGCCAACCATTCCCGCTTCAACGCCGCTGACAAGCTCGCTGAAGAGCGCAGAACGCGCGTGCGAGGCGACACAGAGACATCAGTCTCCACTGTGCTTTCTGACGAGAGTGTGAGGAGCGATGAGACGGCACGGGGCGGGATCAGTCAGTTGGAGGAGGACACGGCAGAGGATATCAAAAGGGCTAGTGAGAGGCGAGGGCAGAATGAGGCGTATTTCAAGATGGTGGAGCGGAGTGTGAAGGACGTTGTGGAGAAGCTGGGCGTTGTTGCTTCTGCTATGAAGAATGTGGAAGGGGAGAGCCGGAGTTTGTGGAGTGGGAGTGGGAGTGGAAGAAGCAGTGGGGAGTGAACGGAACTACATGGGTGAAGTGAGAGGCGGTGGTTGACACAAACGGAAAGCACGAGAGGGCACTTGCGCGGGGTGGCCAGCACTTCCCGACACATTGTTGCCCGACATCAGACTTCACGGCTGGACTGACAAAGCGTAACACTGCCGATTGAGGGGGAGAGTAAAAGTCTATTACACTTCGAAAACAACGTGATGGAGAAGCCCGCCTATGTGATTTGTATCAACGGCTGGCCAGGCGCCGGCAAGCTTGATATCGCCCGAGGGCTACACCAACTCACACCAGACTCGCGGATTCTCCACAACCACGAACTTATTGATCCCGTCGAGAAGCATCACGCTCGCGGGAGTGCGGAGTACTACACAAAGCGGGGCGAGTATCGTCGTGAGCGGCTTGCGCCAATTGCGGCGGATCCTAAGTTGAGAGATACTGTCTGGATCTTCACAGACAGTAGGTACCTAGATGTGCTACAGTAGTCACCCACACTAGCTCACTATCCATTTGTAGGTCAAACCGAGTATAACGAGTGCGTGGCCGACTACGCCGCTCTTGCGCAAGGCGTGCGCGGGCGCAGATTTTAGTCCGTTATCCTGAACTGCGAAATGAATGAGAACGAGCGTTGACTGCTCGCAGCTAGCCGGGGCGGGAGCTCGAACGGGCAGCTTACAGATGTCCAGTTGTTAAGGGATCTCAGACGGAGTGGCAGTATCTGGAAGTTCGGCAACGCCGACGAATTCGAGATCGATGTCACAAGCATCGAGCCGCGTGAGGCAGCAGAGGCTATCAAGTCGTTTGTAGACAAGATGGAACTGGAAACAGAGAGTGGGAGAAGCCTTGGGGAGTGAGGAATGTGCTGGATCAGGGGCAAGGCCAATGTGATCTTTGTGTCCAGAAGGTGCGGTCATGCATGCCGTCTTTGCGCGAGCCCGCCGGCGGTTTCCATGGCCATAGTGAACGACATCGAATTTCACGTTCAAGACGACGGAAGCGCACCTCCGCCAAGAATCCATCGATCAGGCGCACAACAGCAACGCCATTCGCAGTCTTGCTACTCTTGGGCCTCCTCTTCCGCTTCCGGATCGCCATCGTGCTCACGGCAACATACGCACGAGTCTTGGCCGCCACGCGCCGCACGACCCACTCCGAGTACTATGAAATGGTCGCTACCCTCTGTACCGTAATGCTGCTCGGACTAGCCTCAGGACGCTTCTCAAACATCATGTTCCCGCACCGTGGGTCTACCATCTGTGAACATTCTGAAGTGCGCGCTGATACCATCGCAGGGTTGGGAGATCGATGTATGGATCTTCTCCCGATTGAAGTGCTCTACGGTGCTGGCTGGCAAATTTATCGAGTTTTCGCGCGCAATGGAGGCGGGAGCAGGAGCTGCGAGTCGTAAGTTGTTTGCGAGGCGTTGCTGCAGCGAAGTGTCGGCTGGGAGCGCGGATCATGGATCGCCAAGCTGGCGTAAGAGCTGCGACTATCTACTACGTGGTGTCTTCCATGGCAGGAGCGGCATCTGATGGATTGATTAGTCGAGAACAGCAGCGCGTTGGTATGCAGGGTGCGGTGGCTCGGCTATTTGGAGGGTGTTGATAAGCGATTGCTATCGCGGGGCCGATCTCGGCAACGTCATCCTCAAACTGCCAAAAGATGTCGGATCATTAGCATAACGTCCTTTTCCCCATATCACAATTAAAGACTTCTTAGACAGAGATTTCAGTACTACGGCAAGCATGGTCCTTGGTGGTATCTTCGGCGGGTCGTCGACTACAACGCCGCAGTACCTCACTGGCGACAAGGCTGCCATCGATGCATTCATTGATCAGTTCGATGTTGGTGCAGCTAGTGATCATTGACATCGAGACCGAGGACTGATCGTCAACAGACATTCCTCTTCGATTGCGATGGTACGTCGACAGCTTTAAAGCCGCGAGAGCCGAAGAACTTGGAGCGCATAGAGGAGTTCAAGACCACGAGCTGATCGCAGGAGAAGGATAGGCGTACTATGGTCTGGCGATCATAAATTTCCAGGCACAGCGGAGACGATCGATATGCTGCGGCGTAGAGGTGAGCGCTGAACCACTGGAACCCGCAGACTCTGTGGCTGATTGGCGGTACAAGGCAAGCAACTTGTCTTCGTAACGAACAACAGCACCAAGTCCCGCGCAGACTACAAGAAGAAGTTCGATGGCATGGGTATAACAGCCGAAGAGGTATGCTGCGTGTCCATCCTGCTTCAAGGCTGCAGAACCTCTGACAGACTACCAGGAAGAAGTCTTCGGCTCCTCCTACAGCGCCGCAATCTACATCTCCCGGATACTCTCCCTCCCACCCCCAAAGAACAAAGTCTACGTCCTTGGCGAATCCGGCGTCGAGCAAGAACTCCAATCTGAGAACATCTCCTACTGCGGCGGCACAGACCCTCTGCTTCGCCGTGAGATGATGCCGATAGATTTCGAGTCCGTGGCTTCAGGCGAACTTCTTGACGATGATGTGGGGATTGTGCTTACGGGGCTGGACTTCCACCCGAGCTACCTCAAGATTGCGCTTGGTATGGCGTACCTGAGACGGGGTGCGAAGTTCTTGGCTACGAATACGGATTCTACGCTGCCTTCCGCTGGGGCGCTATTCCCTGGCGCGGGAGCCATCAGTGCGCCGCTGGTGGCTGCTAGTGGACAGACGCCGCTGGCGCTGGGCAAGCCGAGTCAGGCTATGATGGATGCTATCGAGGGGAAGTTCAAGTTTGATCGCAAAAGGGCTTGCATGGTGGGTGATCGGCTGAATACTGATATTCAGTTTGGGATTGAGGGCGGGCTTGGAGGGACGCTGTGTGTTTTGACGGGAGTGAGCAAGAAGGAGGAGTTTCTTGCGAAGGACGCGAAGGTCGTGCCGAGTGCTTTCGTGGATACTTTGAGCGATCTGCTTTGTGAGGGTAAGGCGAAGGTCGAGGCATAGACACAGACGGGCCTTCGCGCTCGACGTAGCGGCATTTACTGCCACGTCACGGTGAGCTATGTCCATCGTCGAACAAAGACTTCCATTATCTCCTCTAACATCTCCTGATGTCCTGCGCCACACCTCCGCCACCCTGGGGTAGGTGGGTAGCGTACAAAACGCCTGAGAGATCACATCGCACCACTGTTGCATGAATATAGATCTCGCGCCCCACCCCATCGGCGTAGCGGGCAATAGTGTCTGATTCAGCGCACCATCTAATCGGCGCACCTGGCGATGCTGTTGTTAGATTCAGCGCACCACTTGATCGGCACATCGCGAGATGGTGGCAGATTCAGCGCACCACTTTGTCCGCGTACCCTGCGATGTTCACCGTCTTCGTCGATCATAGCTGCGTTTCCCAGGAATCTGGTCGTCGCGATGCCCACGGTGAGAGCGATGGTCGAGGGCATCGAGTGGATGTACGATAAGATGAGATGAGATCTAGTGGGTTGGCTGTCACTTGAGCCGCTTACATTATTGTGTTGCAACGTGATGTCTCGATTCGCGACTGCAATTTGGCCGTGCTGATGCCTCGGGTGGATAGGAGCGTGTGGCGGCGTACTGCGGAACCCAACTGCACATGTAAGGTCTTCGCGACAGGCGAGATACCAGTGGGATGGAGTAGCGGTCGTGCTCGATCAGAAATCGCTTGACAGTCTTTGTCGGGCTCGGCGCAAGCACCGGGCGCAGAGTTGAGGGAGGTAAGCTACGTTATCGCCTTGTTACAGAGCTAGATGTACCGAGCTTCTCTGTCTTGGTCAAGAAACACTGTGGTGCCGCGGGGACTTAGTGTGCGGCGTGGTGAAGGACTGAGTGTCATGCTGGCCATCCTCATAGGCACGACGTAAGGGGCACTTCTTGCGAGGCGGAAGATGGAAGCACTGGACGCCTACCTGTAACCCCATAATGTCGGGCGCGTAGGGCTTTGTCGACCCGCGGTGCTTATTTCGAGGCCCGCTGCGAAGGTTCCACGAAATTGGGACGCGAGACAGCGCAGAATCGTTCGGCCGTTGCACCTAGCGCGTCGTACCGCGAACGCCTCTCTGCAGGCGACACATCAGGCGCCCTGTCTTGCTGTGCTATGATTGGCAGCCTGAGAGCGGCGATTTCTTGAAGCGAACATTGCAGGAGAGGCGCAAACGCATGTCGCACGCCAGTGATGCGACCGGGAAACAATTGTGATACATGCTAATAGTCTTTCGAACCAATAGCCGCGGAACACCGTCAACGTGACAACACGACAGCAGCTGGCAGAGATTGCAAGGGCAGATTCGCGGCCAAAGACCTGGCAGCGGTCACTCGGCCACGCGAGATCGCAGATATATAGAGATCTTGCGATGGCTTCGGCACACGGCATTTGACAGTTGGCGCCCGCAGCGAACACCAAGAGGGGCAGCAGCTCTTTGTGGCTCAGTCACCAGTTCACCCTCGGAGATACGAACATCCGCCGCGAGGAATCAGCAAATTCCATACGGCACAAGGTCCGCTTTCTGCAGGCCATCTTCGATGTGGTCTGTGCCAGTGGCTGATGCACCTTGTCCGCCCGTCCCACATCTTCGATGCCTGGCCCGCGTTCTCGATTCCGATCGCAAGATACATACAAAGAAATGCCCTCCGCCACTTCTCTGGATCGAACCTATCGCCCCTCATCACGATACTACAGAACGACTATTCGAGATCTGCTCTGTCATGAGCCAAATTTCCAGCTTCACTGCACCGAAGACTTCTCAGCAGTGCTACTTTTCGATCAGCCCGGCCACTTACAGCAACTACGCTTCGAAGACTCCGCTACAATCACCATCTGGCACATTCGAAGGTCAACCTCCAAGCGAGCCCTCGAACCCACTGCTCGCCTACCGCCATACCCCAGGCCGCATCATGGCTGCCACCAACCTTCTCCAACTGCAGACCGCAGCGGCACATAACTACCCTGCTACATCGAGACCACGACCAATACCACAACAGAATGTACCACAGACCACCAGCAGCAACTCGTCGGACTCAGGCTCTTCTTCATCCAACAGTCCATCGGCTTCAAGCCATGATCTCTCGCACTTGGACGCTCGTTGCTCACGATGTCAACGATCACAAAGCACCGATCTGAAGACTGGACGGACAAACATGGTGCAGTTCGGGCTCAATAGTTACTACTGTTCGCGCTGCGCTGATCGAGTGGGTCTAACGCCTCGCTGAGCATGAGGGCTTGCGACCTCGATCCATCCACTATACATCTTGCGGCCAGAAGATTGGTCAAGTGAGAGACATCCACCATCTCGGCAACTGGCATTACCTCTAAACACGCAGCAAAGCTCAGAGACATCCAGAGCAGCATCTCAAAGATACTCATTGTAGGCAACACGCTCTATAAGTCGAAGGTGGGATGATGGCACGACGAGAAAGCCGGGGAGGAGAGGCTCGCCGGTGGTGTCCATAGTCGGGACATCAGGCTGGCTGGTACGGTCAAACAACGAGACTGCATCGTGGCAATGAGTCTGCGATATGACATGAAACGGCCGCAGCGAGCGTGAAGCAGGTACTTCACATTTATCAAGATCTAAGATACCCAAATTACGGAGGCAATTGTAGTATAGTTTAGACAGCATGGTCATAATTGAGAGGATTTGACACCATTCACTCCGTCGTTCACTCTCACTCCATCCAGGTTCCATGCACATGTATCATCACATCAACACCCGTTCCATCGTCAACGCGACCACATCGACACATTTACGGTGCATCGACGCCCAGCCCCACCCTCGGACACGCGCGCCTCTCAAAGCGGGGCATGTCCACCCAGAAAACCTCCATGTGGCTGTGGCGAAGTCCCACGATCTTCGATCCCGTGTCCGCGAGGAAATCCACTTTGTAAAACTTCCGTGTCCGTCATTCCCGGAGCAGGGGAGCCTGTCCGCGGTTCAGCCTGCTTTATCTGATGCACGCCTTGGGCTGTGATCTGGAGGCGAAACGCGTTTTGACTATTGAGTACGTGTCGGCGCCAAGGGTTGGCTGACCTGATGCGGACTGCCGACTGAGTTGACTATTGACTGGGAGTTGGTTATGGTTTTGGATGTTTTATGCGATGCGGTGGTGGAATTGAGATCTGGGAGGCTTGCCTGTGGGCTTCGAGACGCTGCGCGGAGATGAGAAAGGGCTATTGTTGCTAGCTTGCGTCACGGTGAGAACTTCTTGGGGGTGATGATGTGGTATTGATTTGAGATGGCATCGGTGATGGGTATGCACGCGTGACGAGTATTCGATAGTCTCTCGTTCATGACCTACCTGTTCTGGTCTTCTACTCACTCCGAGGTCGCCGGCAATGCCTTTAAGAAGCAGGCCAAATCGTGCCGTACGTTACTCATATCCAGATCGGTGATGTTGTCGCCCTGCATATCCGGCTATACTCGCGCATGGAATAATCAAAGACACACCGCCATGGGAACGGTAGTGGCTTGTCCGTTGGTTATGCTTGATCGCGAGATCTAAAGTGAGATCGTCCCGTCCACATATGCAACGCCTCATAAATCGAGGATGCAGGGACAAAGCGCCGACATGTCGAAAAGAGCGTGCGAAGCGCGTAGGAGGTGAGATTCGTGGTGTGACTTGCTGCTGTGGCTGAGATAGCAAGTGTGGGAGCGGCCCGAAGCTTTACACGACTTCATTTTCTGAGTGAAGGACTTGGCATGTCCTCTGGTCCATAATTAAAGCGCCATGGACCACTACGAAGCGTCAGTTCGTAGCGTGGACGATGCCATCGCTCGTTTAAAGAGCACTTTGGCTTCGTACAGCATCAGCGATGCTGAATCTCAGCATACTGGAAAGCCTGATCCGCGACTCAGGGAGCCGCGAAACGCAACGTACTTTCGTCGCGAGCCTCTGGATGCAGCAAAGGCGAAGCAACAGCGGCTACGATGGGAAGGATTATATGTTCTAGAATGTAGATTGTCGGGATTCCAAATGGATGGGGACGGCCGGACGAAATGGCTACAGTGGGAGGATGTTGTGATCAGGGAGTATGCTCATGTAAGTCCAATCTCTAATTAAACTATCGAGGGCTGAGCGTCGAGCAATCGGTGTCGAGATCTGAGCTGATCATATCAAGTTCCCATCTGGAATCCAACGTGATCTTCTGTGTAAGCGCATGATCCTGGATGGTCTGACTCAACCCCATATATGTTCGATCGAGGTGAGACTGGAACTCGCAAAGGTGTACCGGGCCCTGGGCTACCCAGACCTGGCCGCTGGCGAGGCATACAAGTCACTGCTACTCATCGACTGCATGGACGAGACGGATACCATGGACGGGCTTCAGACTATCGCGGAGATCGAGTATCCTTTGCGTGCATTGTCCAGTGCGACCAGGGATCAAGCGATTGAATTCGTAAAGGCACATGAGAATGACAGCGCCGAGAATCCACTGACGTGGGCCATTCCATGGGCATCTGATCAGCCGAGCAGAGAGGTTGATCAGGACGAACTTGACTTCTGGAAGGATCGACTATATCGACGACTTGTGTAGGCCCAGACCATCTCGCTTGGTGCGAATCTTACACTGACTTATGTGGTTGTTCAGATATATCGAGCTCATCACATGCCTCCTGCTGTGCGGTGATCTCAAAGCTGCTGGCATATACATGAACCTGGCATTCCATATGTACAGTGAGTGTAAGCCGCTCCTGGATCTGCGTAGTAGTCTGCACAATCAGATCTCTCACAGGCGTGGTAAGCCGTTCCATACCTTTTCTAAAGATGAAAGGAATCCATCGAATTGGCCCTCACGGTGCCTGGTCAGGCGAGAGGTGTACCCATGGAACGATGTTGAACCCGATCGAACGTCGGATCTGGACCGCATCAATCTTCTGATGAGCAAAGTCGCGCCCAAGCTTGAGGTGCGACGAGTGACGCTTCCAGACTTGACAGGCGTAGCTGAAGAGGGCGCTACATCACAGCTCGGGGTCTTCGCTACACAGGACCTTTCCCCAAGCGAGGTCATACTTGATGAGAGTTCTCTACTTGCTGTCAACAATCGCTTGCAAGATAGTCTGTGCGACTGTTGCAGCTCTGAACTTCCGACTATAGGTACGCCGGGCTTCGACGCGATTGAAGCGTGCCCCGATTGCGAGGCGTGCTTCTGTGGTGAGGCTTGCTTGAGTATCGCGCTTGATCACTACCACCCAGCTGTATGTGGCCTTGAGCTTGAAGCAAGTCTTGCAGACCCACGGCCCGAGGACGCTGCCGAGAATCTGTATACTTCCCTTTTGCTGCGATCGCTGGCCGCCTCGTGGACACGGGGGCGTATGCATCCGCTCGAAATGGATGAAGTGCGGTACATCTGGGGCGACTTCCATACGCTCAATCATGGTGCTCATTTCCGACCTGTCGACCCTGCAAAGACGGAGACTGCGTTCGCTGGGTTCCCACGTACCCTGCCGTGGACCTTTGAGCAGAACGTCCGCCTGCCGCTTGAGATGCTCCAGAAGATGGACGTACTCATCTATGGGTATTGGCCACAGCATCAATCGTGGGTCATCAACACGCTATATGCCAAGTTCCGAGGGACAGCATCCGCACGGCTATCCGGCGCTCAAGGGTCGGCCGCTCGGGGACCAGAAGTTGCTGCCGTTCACCCTATGTGGTGTCTTGCGAACCATTCGTGTGACCCGAATGTGAGTTGGCAATGGAGTGGTAGCATCCAGCTGACCGTCAGAGAGAAGCGCGTAGAATGGAGAGGTAAGGGTGGCGGCAAGGTGGTCAACACGCCGGGCATCAAAGCTGGCGAGGAAATTCTCAATCATTACTGTGACATCGATCTACCAGTCCAAGAGCGACGAGAGTGGGCTAGTGGAGCTCTCGGCGGTAATTGCCAGTGCGGAAGGTGCTTGTTCGAGACGAGCAAGGAGCAAGCAGAAGCCTCTTAGTTCAATTCCATGGCAACAGATTGAGTCGAACTTCAGCGCTACACTTGTAGGACAATGCATCCCGCACGAGCAATAGACGCAAATATAAACACTGCACGTGTCAAGAAGCAGCAGAGAATGGCGTTCCTGGTGGTTTGCTCCGCCGGTCGAGGAGGCCAAGACAGAATTCGAGTACTGCTTCTTCCTACTTCCACTCATTGCACTATATTAAGCAGGTCTGTTACTTTTTGTTACATTGTCCCTCTTTAGGTCTTCTACTACGATGACTGTATTCACGATGAAGAACATCCTCCTTGCTACTCAGCTCACCGGCGCTGCATTGTGGGTTTCTCCTACCTTCTCAATCAAGACGATTGCACTGATTGGCAACTAATCCAATGCTGTGTGTACACTTTCCCGTCGCTGACAATGATACAGCGCCTCTGCTCCTATCGAGCCGATCACTACGATCGCCGCCACCCCTACCACGCCCCTCGAGTCTACTCAGTCGCCCGCTCTTATCCCCAACCACGTTGATCCGGGTAACCTCCCATCTGCCTGGCCCAAGTCGAGCCCTTCTGCGATCACCATGCTCAACTACATAACACCGACCACCAGCTCGCTCAAGAGTGTGCACACTACGCTCACGACCCACCCCACCAGCATACACACCGTGACCACAACTGTTGCCACCGATACATACCCGCCTGGCCCAGCGGCGTTCCGTGGCGCCGAAGTCGATGTGGGAGCTGCAGCCAGAAGCTCTGGTCTCACCACCACATCGACTTCGTCGTCTTGCACTTCCACGAAGACCACCACCAAGACGCCTCATGCCATGACTACGACACATGTCATCCCGGCGCCGCCACCTCGTGTGGTCACATTGCCGGTGCAATCCCAGCACGGTGGTGAGCATCACTGGAGCGGGCTCAGCGGTGGCATGGTGTACAGAACAGGCATGGCTCATGGAGCAGGCAAGATGAAGCATTGGCCTACTCAGCCCGCCGGCCACCATGGGAAGCCACCTGGAGTCGCAGGCGTGCATCCCAGCGGCATGCCTGCTTCTCCGAATCCAACTCAGTCTCCTTGGGAGCCAGGTCATCCTATGGGTCCACCGCCTGGCGTCAGTCCCAAAGAGTGGCAGCAGCACAGAGGAGAGCATGGTCAAGGGTGGCAAAGCGTACAGCATCCGTATCAAGGCGTTAATGGGACAGGGACCTTCGTCTGGACCGATGCACCAAATACCACGACAGTGAGGATGATCTACATGAGTACGCAGACTGTCCTCCTCACCTTATGTGCCACTGCCACTGCTCACCCAACCACTTTCCCTCACCCTACTACCACGGTTTCTCCCCTTGCCGACTCGGATATGACCTCGAGCTGGACACCTGACGTTTGGTCTAGCCAGCATGGCAACTCGACCCAGCACAAGAATGGCCCAACAGCCATCGCCGGTGATCCTGTCTGGACCTCTGGCGCGAGCAGCTTACCTACCTCCCGCCACGCCACCTCTCCCTCCACCCACACGACATCTACATCTCACCACACCACCCCGACCTCTGCCCACTCGACCCCGAGCACCGTCACAACCGCCAAGCCGCACCCTCTCATAAACACCGACCTGGCAATACTTTCTTCACTCCTATCTCTCGAGAGTTTGTTTCTCACTGGCGGGACCGCCGTGGCATCCGGCCATGCTGCGCCTACTAGTCTCCCGGCAGCGAGAGCGAACTACACAACGACGTTCACCAAGCGTCCAGACTTCTTTGAGTGTACTTCGACCAAGTATCAGTCCACTACAACCACGTTCATGGATTGCCAAGGTTGCTCGGGAAAGTATGTCACGACTGTGCTCGGGAAGGATGCGCACGTAAGTCTCCTATTCTCTACTTCCTCTCGCGCAAGGACAACAAGCTGACAACCTGATCAGGTCTGCCCAACCCACACTTCCCACATCACCCTCCCTCTAAGTACCAAGACCGAATGCTACAGCACCCGCTCCACCACTGTCGTCATCCGGCCCACTGGCGCGAACGGCGCCGTTCTGCCCTTCTCGACCAGCACATCGACCTTGACACACACGCCCATGTCTACGCGCCAACCAACGTCTACTCACACACCCACCTCAACGGGTAGCGCCATCGCCCACGGCACCGGCTCCCTACTCCGCCCCACACAGCCGCCAGCCGCCGCACGCAGACAGGTCAAACGCGCCACTACGTCGACCAGCCCCGAGCCGTCGATCTCCATCGGGTCCGCCGATACTTCTAGCCGGAGAGTCTTCAATCCCACGACGCTCAAGTTCACCCACACGCCTTTGGCATCGAAGGGCCCTACGAAGGGCATGGTTGTAGCTGTGACAGGCACAGTGTCAGGGCATTACACTAGCTACATCACTGCGCTTGAGATCGTGAATCCTGCGACGATGAAGAGTTCCGCGGCGCCAACTTCGGTTCCATTCATTTCTTGAAGTCCCTGGTGAAGTGATCAGGGCGGGCGGGTGCGAGGCGATTTGGCTGGACTGAGAGACTTTCTGATGGACATCAGGGTACAATGGAAATGATTCTGCATGTGAAATTCGGCGAGTCTTTTTGATGGTTTCGGGCTTCTTTTCTGGTTTAGGTGGGCGGTTTGAAGTGCGAGTGCTAATGGGCTGTGTGAATGGCAGTAGCTTCAGATAGCTAGGGAGTGGATGTATTGAACACTAGCCGCCGTATGTCCAGATCCAATCGTCAAGCACCTTACGCGTTGGAAATGACATCGTTCGGTAACAAATTACTGCTGCTGTGGTGATCATTGAGCCGTGCGGAGAAACCGAAGTCACTGTGCCCGACATTGTGATGTGTGTATATGTTGTTGAGAGCAGACTAGATTGAGCAGATTCATCAATACACGAGAAGTACTCAGTGCGAGGGCGACAGTGATAAGGTGAACGCCATAATCTCCATCTGTCTGCCGGAGCCAAGCTTCTTCTCGATCTGATGTTACACTTTCCACCTATGCAAGCAAGTCTCCGAATTAACGCCAACCCAGGTATCTCCAGATCAAGCCATAACATCACCCAACCATCGTTCTATCAACCCCATCATCGCGCTCTCGCCCGCAGCCTCAACAGCCAGCGCCTCCCCTTCCGCGGCCGCGCCCTCCGCCACCCCATTAACTTTCCCCCGCACACCCGGTGCCTTCTCATAATCGTCTTGAGCGTACACATCATACATGGTCTAGGCGCCCGAGACAGGCCTCCCGACTTGGGACACTATGAAGACAGGTGGGTCAGGGAGTCTTGCAAGTCTCTGCAGCCCTAGATAATGTTCCCGTTCAGGTGAACTGTCTTTCGTGCCTGAATATCGCATAACCAACAGCTCTCGCCCATCAAGGCGACACCACTGGCCGATCAACCAGCGCTTCCAAGTCCCGAATCCTGCCCTGCTGAACTGCTGATTGAGCGCGCAAGTCATGGCCTTCCCGGGCCAAGTCCCTGACCATCTGCTCCAGATCCCGTATCCTTCGCTTCCTGAGCAAAAGCTCGGCATCTTTGACCTCCGTGCATTCGTCAATATCTGTTCTCACGGCCAGAGAGTGTAGAGACGAAGTCAGCTGGTCGGGCTCGTAGCCTGAGTCGAGCTTGAGGGCAGGCTTGATGAGTGGCAAGAGTGGTGCGCTGGGCTGCAGCCTTCCAAGTGACGGCGGAGGGAAGGTGAAGACCAGTGCCCTGACCTCGATACTCTCTCGCTGTGGAGCGTTGGCTGATATCGACTCCGGCGGTAAGTCGAAAGCAGTATGCAAGCAGATCTTGGCGTCCAAGCTCTCATCGGAATCGAAGTTCTTGAACAGTATCATATCGTCTGGACTGTGATTGCTCAGGTAGTACCATTCGAAGCCAGGTCGATACTGCACAACACCCATCGTGTCCCAATACGCCCCCGTGTCTGCCCTCCGTCTATCACATTCCCGTACATCACCAGCTCTCAAACTTGCCCCGCTCGCCACAGCAAGCCCACAGTCAAAGACAGGATGCTTTATCGGCCGCCATAGGTTTATAAGACGACAGCGGCTGCGGAGTAGAAACTCGGCTTTCATGTCTGTCAGTTGCTGGATTTTCTCCAGGGCCGAGGAGGGCGTGTTGTCGGTGTGGACTTGTCTTGCGAAGGGGTTCGAGGAGAGGCCTTCGGATGTGCGAGAGCCGGAGGGTAGGGCGTGGCGGGTTCGGAGGTCGTAGAAGAGGATCTCGTCGCAGCCATCCACATTTTCGCGTAGCACGTGATCTAGTTCCGAGAGATAAGACGATGTTAGATCACTTTGCGAAGTCCATGCTGAGAAGTCGGTGGGCGCGTGGACGTACCGGAAGCCATGGGTGTCCAGAGAAAAGTGAAAGTGATCCAGCACATCGTGGAGGATTTCGGGCGGGCCTGAAGTGAGTTGCACATTCGAAAGGTGCGCTGTGGTGGCGAAGTTTGGCGTTACCTGGAGGGGCTTGATGTGGTCGTACAGTGGATCTTTGGCGAGATACCGGAGCGTGACTTCGATGTCCTGAGGTTTGTGGCTCGCGATGGATTCGATGACAATCTTGCCGGAGCCTGGGTACCCCGTCTCAGCGGCAGCTGTTGGGCCATCTCTGCAGGGCTTCGACATGTTCTGGACTTAGCTGAAGCTATGCGACTCGTCGCCCTCCGTGCGATTCTTGCAAGGCTTCTCGACTGAGTATAGAGATACTTCACCTGCGTTTCCGGAACAGTCCCCGACTAGCGGTCAGGGTTGAAGATAAGGCTGCAGCTGCAGCTATTGACTGATTCCAAGTGGCCGGGCTCTTCGACGTCGTTCAAAAAGACGCAGGTTATTCGCAGCGCTGTTGACATGAAATGATGGGAAGCGATATATGGATGAAGGAGCAGGATGGGAAGTGGTTCAGAAGACAACATAACTGAGCATCGTACTGTACCTCTGTGGTCAAAAGCGGCGTTGTCTCTATTGACTGTCGACCATACCTGCGTGCGCCAGTCACTATCAACTCCGTTGTTGACAGCGGTCGCGTTGATGTGGTGTGGGTAGCTTCGTGGGCACTATCACTTCTGCTGCGTTCAAGAGCGTGTCGTCAGGGTCGATAGGCCCTGTCCGCGAGGCATCACAGGGCTCATGACGGCAGTGCAGCGTGGACGACATGATGAGTCAAACCTCTCTGTATGTCGTTCTGAGTCGATCGGTCGTCAGGGCTCGGAGTCATTGTATGTGGTCATGTATGATGCTACCTTACTTAGTCAAAGAAGAGAGGAATGCGCGTCGCGTGAAGAGCTTCGACTGCAACGCCAAGAAGCAATCGTCAACACCTCCTCAATGCATGCCTGAGTTATTGCTGGTACCATTCTCGTCGTTGCTCTTTCGCACTACTTTCTGGCTATTCAGAGACGAGCATGGCTGCCCCGTCTAGTCGTCTGCCGTCAACTCGGCGACCTACCGGTGCAGGTGCTGGCAGAAGTCGGCCGGTGTCGATGATCGAGGTACCCTCCGAACCTCCCTAGGACCAGTCAATGGCGCTGAGACCATCGATAGCCGAACTTTGGGGCACTGTCTGCTCCTCAAGACGCGCCAACGTCGCGCTCGATGAAGAAAAGAAGCTTGTTGCCACAGCTGTCCAGGACAAGCTCGGCAGAACATGCAACCCCCGGCATTGAGTCGGTGGACGAAGATGTGGAAGATGGAGGTGATGGGTATCAACCCGCTGTACCAGGCGATCGGTCGCCTAGAGATTCGCACTATGCCGACCAAAGGGCCATGCCTCCACCGCCTACGAAGATGGCTCGGCCGAGACCTATGTCCATGATGGTGCCCAGTACCGCAGGCACGCAGCTGGGTCGAGCACCCTCAGTACGAACGCACGCGCGTACACAGTCGAAGGACAGCAACGCATCGTCTACAGGAGTGTCCTCGGCTGCTGCAATCGCCCGCCAGCCTGCTCAAGATTCCGTCCCCAAGCGTTCATCTTCCATTCGGCAGCCTGCGAGTGCCTCAGGCTTAGCCCGTACGTCGAGCATCCGCGCTCCGCAGTATCAGATTCCCACCCGCACGAGCAGTGCGGCAATATCGACAGCCTTGAAGCGCGCCTCCACTATCTCGACCTCATCGCAGTCATCTCTCCCATCGCCCCTGTCGCCACGCAAACCACCATCAGAAAGTCATCCTCAATCCCGGCTACAAGCCCTGCAACCACCAGGCAAGCCTTCCTTCAATACTTACCAACAGCACTTCTCGCCCGCCAAGTCAGCACTCCCGAAGCCACCATTACCCCACCACATCAAGCCTTTGCCCGCTGAGTCTACAGAGGAACAGGACCCTGAGTCCGCACGCCAGGACCTGCATCTCCTTCACCTCTCGCTTCTTCACTCCACTTCTTTCGCCACGACGCGAGCCTACAAAGCTAGCGCCGAGCGTCAGCTAGGCGCCCGGCATGCCAAGCTTCGCACTGCCCTTATTGCGCTACGCGAACGAGAAGCAGAAGAGGCGAAGCAGGAGAATCTTGCTGCACTGCTAGCATGGAACGATGACCCAACGGAGCTAGTAGCCGACCTGCAAAGCCTCGCGCGCATTCATCGGGATGTTGAAGCTCTCCTGTCAACACGGTATGCCGATCTAGTAGCGCAATTCGAAACTTGGCTGGAAGACGCCATGGCCGTATCTGAAGTCAGTTATGACAACGGCCGCGAATTCGTAGACCCGCTACCAAGGGAGTGGAAGGACGCGTACACCTCTATCGCCCTACAGGTTCGGGCTTTGCAAAGAGGACTGGCGACTTTGCCACCTGCTCCATCTGTGCCTGAGGATGGCGAAGAGGAGGTCGTGACCGGACTACATCGCTTGCTCGAGACTTGTCATAAGCTCGTTGACGAGACGCTTAAGGAGATGGAGATCATGCGTGGCATAGAGGCGAAGGTGCTTGAGGGCGAGGAGAGGCGGGTGCAAAGCATGGTTGGAAGCTTGCGGCTAGGGGATGCTGAGAAGTTAGGTGGCAAGGAGGAGGTCTGGCGTCCTGCATGGGAGGTAGAAGGAGCCTGACTTTGGTAAAGTCGCGAGTGTATGAACACATCACGTCACGCACCTTCAGGCTGGATCGGATAACAGTGATTCAGAGGATGTGAGTGTCTAGGTATCGCAGATACCATCATATTCCTGCGTGAAGTATACGTCCTACATACACTATCGCTCAAAACTAACATCATTTCCCAAATGCAAGACCCACCTCCCCTTCTTCGTATGTTCCAATAAGACCATCCCAGCCTGTGCATCCATGTGCTCATCAATGTTCTCAAAGAAACAGCGCAACATGCGACTGTAACCTCTCAATCTCCCTCTCCGCCCTCGCCCGCCTCTCGTCCCCGCTTAGCTCTTTGCTGATGCCCGTTCCCCGTACAAGTACCGGCCGCTTCCGACTCATGATCGAGAAGCCCTTCGCCGACTCCATAACCCCCTCCCCAGCTTGCTCGAGCGGCGTTATAATATCCTCCTCTCCACTCAGCCAGCCCTCTCTCGAACTTCCCGGTGTATCCAGCACAGTGCGCGAGGAGTCAGAGTTGCTGCTCTGCCTCGTCAAGCGCTCCAGCCCCCTTCGATCGTCTTCCGGCTCGTCTTCGACTTCTTCAGCCTGCCGATCCAGTAGCTCGACGCGCTCAGCAATGACTTCTGCGGGCGCATGGTAGAGCGTGTAGCTCGGTGGCTGCAGGACCCATGGCTCCAGCTCACCTCGCCACCAGTTGATCACGCAGCGCGTGCCATTGTGCTGCATTATCACGTCGCTTGCTCGGATGGCGTTTGCTGGCAGGAGGGGCAGGCAGCGGCGGGTGTAGCGGAGGGCTTGGGAAGCTGAGGTCGGGTGGTGAGGGTGCCGTTTGCCATCGTTGGAGTCAGGTGGTAGGGAGGTGGGCGCGGGTACTGATGGCGTGGAGACGGAGGACGTGGAGCGAGATGGCGTTGGTCGAGCTGTCTGTGGAGTGGAGTGGGTTTCGCGGAGGGTGGAGAAGTCGATTTCGTCTTCTTCGCGAGTCGGAGAAGGAGGCGGTGGATTCGATGTTGTTTGCTCTGGGAGAGTGTCGGTCTGCGCTTCTGGCTGTGTGCCATTCTCAGCAAACCCAGGGTACATCTCCCTCAGTATCCTCTCTTGCTCTGCCACAGCCGCTGCATCCGCCTCGCCCGTTCCAGTGAAGACCGCCCTGTGTCTCCTTCGCCGTCGCGGTACGGTGCACTGTCGTGGTATACTCCGCTCGTCAATCTGCGGCGCGATGTCGATGCCGGCGCTGATCGCACTCACAACATCGATGATTTTCGCCTCGCTCGGGTCCGCGAACAAGAGTTGCTCGGCTTCCACCCTTAGGCGGAAGATCGTCTGTTTCTCCGCCTTGAACAGCGATGCATCCTTCTTCCAGGCTTGCTGACGGAGTGGCGCAGGAATTAGATGAGCTAGTCTGGTCTGCGGCACGAGCACAGTGTGCGTGGCGTCTGTCGCTAAGCCGATCTCCGCATGTTGCAGAGTGTAAGATATGATGAGCTTGCCGGCTCCGGAGTCTTTGGCGCGGTGAAGAGACAAGAGCGTGCCCTGGAGAATGAGGTATACTTCTCGCCATTGCGATTCAAAGACTGTGGCTGACTCGAGTGGATTGAGAGACTCGATGTTCATGAGCAGGCGAGCTTGGTGAGAGACAGTGCAACTGTATGTTGGAAGCACATCGCTACATGGACGACCCACAGCAGGCAGGAGATATCGCATGGCGGTGGCATATTTTGGTGGATCATCTGTCGCAGCTGTGCAGACCGTCTGGAAAGAGTTGTAGTGGCTCTGCGCTCGCCGTGAGCCGCGATCCTCTGATGAGCTCGTCATACCATTCACATTAGCCGGCCGTCGCGGAGGAGCAGGTTGGTCCAGCCAGCCTTCCACACCCAGCAATGATACAGCCAGAGGCGTGAGTATCGGTCCTTGGGCTGTAGGTGATGCCGTGGGTCTAGCAGGTGCCGTCTGGGATCGATGGAATCGAATCCTGCGTTGTCGGTGGGGAGGAGCCGCATGTTGCGCTCCGTCGGTCGCCATGTTGGCCGGATCGCGCGGTCAAGTAATAAGTAGACTGGATCAGCGTCCAGCTGGCTCGCAGTGGTGAATGACAGGATATCAGCTGATGTACGCCGTGGCCTAACGTGGCGTGAGATCCGTTTGCTCGCCGACTCCGAAGCTACCCGTGATCAACTACACGCGCATTGCTTAAGGCAAATGACAGGAAACAGTCAATACAAGAGATACAAAATAGTCCCGGTCCCGTGAATGTAGATCCGCAATTGAATTCAGCTCCAGCCCAGATGAGCAAGGTCTTGATGAATGCGCGGCCCTACAGCGGGGAGGCGTTGTACACAAGTCCGAAGAGGTGCGTGATAGTATTCCAGATGCGGTCTCAATGTTCGTGCATGATGTACCGCGGTACCGGTCTTGGGTGCAGTACAGTAGCGGGGCCAGAGGGAAGTTTGAGCAAAGAGGAGTGAGTTAAGTCAACAACAGTGTATGCTGTTATCCGGAACGTAGCAGAAGATGTCGGACAGCACAGTGGAATGTCTGACACCTGTGAACACAGAAGTTCAGCCTCACGTCTCATCCATACCGGAGTAGGAGGGAGATCGATCCAGCCCTGGGCGGGCCCAGACTCTTGCGGGTCTTGCCAAGCGTTATCTGTGCAGGATGCTAGCGGATAATCATAGCGAAACGCCACGAGGTCAAATGCGGAGGCTCGACCGGGGCGTTGTTGTGATCACATGCTCAGGCTGATTGCTACAGATGATCGATGGAGCGCACGGTACGCCTCCGCATGACGACCACCAGCACTCGCGGATTAGACGACACCGTGGAAGGCTTCTCGACATGGTTTGAGAAGGAAGCTTACTGTGCAGCATCTTCAGCCCTGCGGGCTCGTCATGCACGGGCATGCAATTCATCTACTGTATCGAAAAGCGCGGCTCCCCGGCCCTCTTCGCCATCATCCAGACATGAGGCATGATCTCGCATCCTTTCGAGGAGACATCTACAATCGTGACCGAACGCCGTTTTCGATTTCAAAGACCTACCCATCACCTGCAGCACCGGTCCTGCGCCGTCTCGCCTTCCCGTTACCATCAGCTCGCTTCTCCAGCACTCCTCTGAGCCGCAGGTCGTCGGATTGCTTGTCACTGTGATGTACCTTGACGTGCCTAATCGATTATCATGTCAGCTATGCACTCGGTACCGAGCGAAGCGGAACGACTTACCTCTGCAGATTGTCCGGTCGTGGGTACTTGTGCTCTCGGTCCGTGCAGAATGGACACACATAGCCGGGGCTCTCGTGAACAAGACGATGCCGGATCATCTCGTTCTTGCGCTTGAAGCCTTTGCCTCCTGCAGCGCGTACGCAGCCCTCGACTGGGCAGTAATGCGGTCGCGATGGACTGTGAACGTGTTTGTGGGATCTGGCATTGAGTCAATATAGCACAATACAGTAGAGATAGAGGTGACACTCACGTGAGTAAGTACTGTGTCTGGAACGGAGCGGCTGTGCAGCCGACCTCATCGCAAGTGTATGGTCCGTAGAGCATATGAAGAGGTGGAGGGGCCATGCCCGCTGGGAGTGGCAGCATGGTGGCTACAGCAGGCGGTCGCGGAGTCCCATCTGGAAGTTGCGCTTGATCAACCGGGGTAGTGTTTGCAGTGCTGTAGCCATCCGTGCTGGAGCCGGCATAGCCATTGTGACTTTCGCCACTTGAAGAAGCAGACGGTAGCATAGGTACAGGAGGTAGTCCATCCTGCGCGCCCGAGGGTCGACGTTGCGAGAAAGGACTGAAGTGCGGCGTATGAGCGTACAATTGAGGCGAACCGTATGGATGGGGGCTTTCTCCGATCGTGCTCGCGCCCACCGTGTTCGTTGGCGAGCGCGCGGTGAAGTTCGGCGTATAGTACGGAGCGGGGGAGGGGTGGGCGTGTGGTGGGTATTGCTGATGGTGAGAGAGAATCGGGGACATGGGAGAAGTCACTGATCCGAACGATTGACTGTGGTGCCGTGCGTATGCCTGCTGCTGCTGTGTGCCTTCGCGCACTGCGGCCTCGGCCAGCTTTGCGAGACCCACCATTGGCACTTCTCCGAAAGTCTTCTGGAAAGATGGCAGTGTCGTGGTAGCTGACTGTGCAATAGGTGAAGTGGATTCGTGCTGTGGCGGCCCGTCTTTTAGCGCGCCTGCTGATTGTGAGTGAAGTCTCTCAAGCCTGCCATTCTGGTCGCGCTCGTCATGTGACTGAGCAGTCTCCAATTTCAGCGGCGGTGCTGAAAGCGGCTTCGCACTGCTGGGTAATCGCGAGCCATCGCTCTGTGCTGAATCGATCCGGCTCACTTTCGTCCTCGTGGCCAAGTCGGTGCTCCGCTCGCGTTTCTCAAGCACAGGCCGGTCTGATCCAGTAGATGGGATTGGGGGTCCATCGGGAGCTGCGCCGGTCACTGCAGCATCGACAATAGCCTCTTCGCCAGACTGCTGTACGCTCATCTCATCAGTCCGAGCAGTGCTGGCGTGAGCAGGCGGTGGCTCGTCGTCAGTGTTGATGCCAGACTCCTGTAGCGCTGGAGCGCTTACAGCTTCACCACGTTCGCCTATTCGGAACTCCAAATCAGGCCGATGCCCGTGAGGGTCGAAGAGAATATTGATATCAGGGCAGACAACGCCAGAGGCAGGTGATGGAGACTGCGGCTCTGCTGACCCCTCCACTTCCTCTCCCGCTTCGGGGATTATGGACCGTAGTATGGGCCTCAAAACTTCGTCCTTGGGGAAATAGTCCTGGTTGTCGTACTTGTCATCAGACATACAGAGCGGCGGATATGCCTTGAGCTAATCGCAAGGCGGAGAATGTCGCGCGATCGCACGCTGTTACGGCGATACCTTGCCCGTCCGCGCGACGAGGATCTTGCCCCTCGTAATAGGTTCCTGCCCGGACCAGGTACTATTGCCGATAAAGTGTCGCGCGGCGCGGGCGGCCTTGCTTGAAACCGCGTGAGTGGTCCACTCACCGACAGATCGACAAGGCTGCGCAAGATACAGCGTTGTTAAGCCGCAATAATGTCAGGGCCAGTCGCACGATCACACGATGGTCCCGGGATAAGCTCCAGAGCTCCACAGAATGAGGCTCAGCGACACCGTAAAGACGAGGTCAGCTCGGCTGTCGGTTGCGCCCGTACGAGGAGAATTAGCAAAAACAAGTAAAGGTGGCCTGAGCAGAGCGTTCAAGATTGTGGAGGCTCTGTAGCTCGATATCAAGTTCGCAATACGCGGTATGTGGACAAGGTTCGAGACGGAGAAGGTCTGGCCGCGAGGTATGGAGGGGAACCTGGCAGCGGATCACTTTCTGTAACCTCACTCCTTCTCCAGACAAGCAGCTCTGAGCGTGGAGCTGTGTCAGACAGAGGCTTGCATGCGAAGGATTCCTGGGGGTCGTAATTGGCTGGGGTATTCTCCGCACAGCTCCCCTCCTTTGAGGCTAATAGCCTTTTGCGGCTCAGCACACTGCTGTTGGGCGGTTCGTCTGATAATTGCGAGGATTGCGACTTCTCACAGCGCAGTATCTCGCGGCACAGGATGGGACTGTACGATTGCGGTCGCCTTGTGAGAGTTCAGCCTCGGAACATCACCATCCGCCTCGACTCCCAAGCCTCTCTTTGCATAGGCGCGGGGGCGGAAATGCCCTCCGTAATCATACGGATCCACCTCTCACACAAAACAGACAGCGCCCGAGTCGATGGCGATAACACACTGTCAACGTCTCGAGGTCGAAAGCATGAGACTAAGTCTCGCCGACGCCGAAACACCTATCGCTATCGCTGCCATCCGCCTGCATCCTGCACTTGCCAGGCAGGCTGATGGCATTCTAACGGTCCTCACGGACCACCACTTCCTCTCACTCTCGCGTCATCAAGCCAACAGTAACACGATACTCAGATCACTGTTGCATATAGAACGGCGCTGATTGAAGAGGGTCGCGACGTAGGTACTGACACGCATCGCTCTTTCTCGTTATTGTCCACAAGTGTGTGACAGAGCCCTGGATGTGAGTCCTGTGCCATCGCCTTGTTCCACTTGCTCGCCATTCGACACAACAGACATCATATTGCAGAGTCATAGCACTTCGTACAGCGCAAGTGCGAAATCTATCAGCTACTCGCAGTACACTGAGTGCTGTGATGAAGAGGAAAGCCGTTGCTAGCTCAGACAAACCTGCTGCAAAGAGGCCCCGTCCCGACATACCTGACTATCATGCAACACCACAGATCAAGGAGGATGATGGCTCTGTGCGATGGCCAGCACCTACAACACAGATCGAACGAGCACGAGAGATAATCATGGAGTGGTCCGGCTATCCCAAGCAGGTCAGCACGAATCGTAGCTGACCTGATTTTAGTGCATTGTCCGGGACGAAGACATTGATTGTCCCTGACAAAGATGCTGATGGTTTGTCCTCAGGAGCTATATTGCGGCACACGCTGATCCTACTTGGCTTGCGCGAGGATCTGATCGACGTGCACCTCTTGTCAAAAGGCAACAATGTCTTCGATGATGTCGAGAGAGCCCGCATGCTAGCGTACGACCCTGACTACGTCTTCGTGATTGATCAAGGGAGTCGGTCTGGTCCACCTATCATTGACAAACCACATACTGGACTGGTCATCGACCACCACTTCGCCACTGAGGCGGACTTCCCCAAGGATAGCGACCATGTCTCAGCGTGTCACTCGCCACCTGTGGCTACGTCTTCCCTGCTCACATATCTCATCTGTGAGCCGCTTCACGACAAAGTACGGGCCAAATGTGACTGGCTAGCCGTCGTAGGAGCCCATGGTGATCTCGGCAATACGCTGAAGTGGGAGCCGCCGTTCCCTTCGATGACCGACACATTCAAGAAGTACACCAAGAAGCTGCTAAATGACATCGTCTCGTTGGTAAATGCACCACGACGCACAGCTACGTACGATGTCATCTCAGCTTGGGACTCTCTAGCTACTACAGAGGTACCATCATCTGTCCTTAAGAGTCCTCGCTTGCTTGCTGCGAGACAGGAAGTCAATGCCGAAATCGAGCGCTGTACGCATGCCGCGCCCAAGTTCTCAGCGGATGGCAAGATCGCAGTATTCCGCATCCGAAGCGAGGCACAGGTGCATCCGGTCATTGCTACGCGATGGGCTGGCCACCTGCAGAGTAAGGCGCTGGAGATAGTTATGGTGGCGAATGAGGGCTACGTGCCTGACAAAGTCAATTTCTCATGTCGCATAGCAAGGTGCGCAAGGGGCAGGGAGATTGCTGTGGATATTATCCAAACATTGAAAGGCTATGCAGCAATGTCCGACCCAGCTGGTGGAGAAGCTGAGTCAGTCGATATTGATGCCGAGAAGCGGCCATTCATTGAGCGATTGGGCGACAACTTCGCTCGCGGGCATGTCCAGGCTTCTGGCGGTATCGTTGGAGTGGAAGAGTTCGAAGAGCTCATGAGGATCATGCAGATCGGGGTCAAGGTAGACAAGCCTGGAGGCGAAGGCAAGAGTCCCGCCAAGAAGAAGGCCGGCGTGATCGACGCGAAGCAGAAGAATACTCTCGCTGGCTACTTTGCCAAAGCTTAAGGTGTAGCATGTCTGTATCACTATCATTTCAGTGCAATTTGTGGCTCGTCGGATGATCGGCCTAGATTTGACTCCGACAGTCTTGACGCGAGCAATGTTTGCTCCGTGCCACCTCAATCCCTCAACATGGTATGTACCCAGCGCCAATAGGCGCTTTTCGGCCACTCGCCTTTGCGAAAACTACGTGCTGACTATCTGGTCGCGTCGGCCACTCGTCGTCTCTTGAGGTGCGATTTGCTTGATGCTGGCGGATTCGCGCGGCCTCTAGCGCGTCGTGCATAAACTCAATTGTCGTGAGCTACAAGTGCCTCTATCTTGTGCATCACATCCTTCTCGTCGTCTTTTGTCATAGAACAAGGTATTGTAGCAGTTTGCACGCAATTCTAGCCATCATGTCGAAAGCTGGAATCGCGAGCAGAGGCACTGATTCTTGAACGCGCCATCCCTGCTTTATCAGGTGACGGTATCTGAGCAGCCGCAAGGGTTTGCTTGTCGAGATGGACGAGTCCGAAAAGGTCGCCTCCAGCTCCAGGACTGGGAGTGGCGAGAACGGCAGCGAGTCTGCACGAGCGAAGCAGCATGATACGACGCAAGCTGCACCGACAGCAGCGACATCTGAACCAAACACATCGAAGGTAAAGCAGCTATGGCAGAAAACTGGTCTGGATCTCATGACTGTCCTCATGATGATCAAGGGCTCGCTGCCGCCCACGATCGCGATTGCGATCTACCAAGCGCCCGCTGTCGCTGCTCATTACTCAACACTGGGATATCTGATGGCAATTTTCTCGGTTCTTGGGATGGCTATCATGCCCAGAGGCAAGTTCATTCAGACGATGTTGCTCAATGTACTCGCCGTCTGCGTGAGTGCTGCAATCAACCTGCTCGCTCTGTGGACAGCAATGCAAGCTCGGGCTCATACTAAGCGAGCCGGCGAGTCGCCTACGGCATACAACTCTTCGGCGTCAGCTGTGTGTGCCCTCTGGTTGTTCGCCCAGATTTACATCATCAATTATGCTCGCATCAAACGCCCAGCGTTGCAATTGACGATCATCATTTACTCGATCTTCACCATTGTCAGCATGAGCTATGGTCCTACCTTTCCAAACATGACTGCCAGCTTAAGCTTCATGAAACGCCTACTCGAGACCACGCTTTCCGGACTCGCACTTTCTACCGGAGTGCACTTCTTCTTCATGCCACTCAGTTCCCGAACCGTTGTTTTCGAGCAGATGACGGGCTATCTGGGTTGCATTAACGGGATGCTTGCAGTACAGACGAAATATATGCAAAGCCTAGAGTCACTTGATCCGATCGAACTCCACGCGAAGCATGTCGAGGAGCAGGCGCAGCACGCAAAGAAGTCGAAGAAACCAATGAAGGCTCCGGGACCTCTTGACACGCCAGCTTCAGACGCTTTGCATGGCACGTTGATGAAGCTGTTGGAGCTGCATTCGAAATTGGGCGGTGATATTGAGTCAGCTAAGCGTGAGTTTGCATTTGGAAAGCTCGAATCGAAAGACATCAAGCAGCTATGGCAGCGACTGCGTATGGTCTTCGCTCCAATTCTTGGACTGAGCTCTGCGGTCGACATCCTGCGCAGACATGCACAGCGAGGACACTGGGATTCAATCGATCTACCAAAGGAGCAAGTAGACATCAATAAGGAGCAAGTAGAGTCGGTTCATCGAACAATGCGAGCTCTGCATGAACCGTTCGCAATCGTCACAGAGGACATCGCATCAGGTATTCAGCATGCTCAAGTTACATTAGAGTTAGTGAAGCCACCCAAGTCCCAGGCGGAGGACGTGGAGAACAGATCATTACAAGCTGCGCCGGGCTCGCCCATGTTCGCTGAAAGTCTGCGAGAGAAGCTGGAAGTCTTTCGCAAGTCTCGACACGTGACACTCGAGAGATGGTGCCATGAGAACGGGCATCAGCTCCCCGATGGCTTCTTCGACCAGCCCACGGAGGACGCTGTCAAGGAGAAAGAGAATGTGCCCGAAGGTCAGCGTCGACAGCTCTTCTTCATGCTGTACATCGAATATCTACTCTATCGCGCAGGTCAAGCTACGCTGGATCTTGTCTTGTTCGCGGATCAGTCGAAGCAAGACGGCAAGCTTGCAAAGAGTCGGCTGATATTGCCTGGTGGGAAGACGATGCGAAAGTGGGTCATCGCCGTGTTCACGCATGCAGACTCATCAAAAGGCGATCATCTACTTGAAGATGTCGAGGACGGTGCAAGAGACTCTGTATACATGGGTCAGGAGTTTGAGCGACGAAAGGACCCTGAACATCTACCGCCACAAAACGCGATGGAGCGATTCGGCAACCGTGTGCGTGGCATACCAGCGTTCTTCAGAGATCCGGCATCTGCATTCGGCTTCAGAGTTGCATGTGCCACGATGAGTGTGGCAATCATCAATTATCTACACGCGTCGCAGACCTTCTTCCAGCGCAATCGTCTGCTTTGGAGCATGATCATGATCGCCATATCGATGAGCCGACTATCTGGTCAATCGACCTACAACTTCATTCTTCGCGTGGGAGGCACAGCGGCCGCTATGATCGGATCGTACATCATCTGGTACATCGTGGACGGCAAGACCGCTGGTGTTATAGTTTTTCTATGGTTGTGGATGACTTGCGCCTTCTATCTGGTGCTCAAGGTCCCTAAGCTGGTCATAGTTGGCATCTTGAGCATCGTCACATCTGTGCTGATCGTAGGCTACGAGCTTCAGGTCAAAGCCATCGGCATTACAGCATCCGAATCAAATGGACAGCCGTTCTACCCGACATATCTTCTGGCACCATATCGCCTCGCGACAGTCGCAGCAGGTCTGCTCGTGGCTTGGGTATGGACGGTCTTCCCATACCCTGTGAGTGAGAATTCTGAGCTTCGCAAAGATCTCGGTGCATCTATGTACCTTTTGGCCAACTTTGCCACCTTGGCTCGGGAGCTTATCAAGTCTCGCTTGAAGGATGGGACGGGCGATGAAACCGTCAAGGGCACGCATGGCTATCGTCTCGAGAAGAGCAGGAATGAAGTGTTCACCAAGAGCTTGATGCTCTTGAACGAGATGCGGATGAATTCGGCGTTCTCGAAGTTCAACTTCAGTGTAGGCGGCAAATTTCCTCACGAGGAATATCAAGCGTACGTGTTTCACCGAGCGTGTGAGATATGCTTCCTGCTGACAATGGCTATCCAGTATCATCGAATGCGTCCAACGCATACTAAATTACCACTCCCTCATGATCTACGCCTCACAAACCCTCTCATCAGCCGACACGCCCGAGTTCGAGCGCTCAGCCTGGTCACAAGACTTCCGACGTTTGCTGACTTCAGTCTCAACGACCGCCAACCAAGTGACTTCTACCTTGGCTCTCCTTTCATCGTCACTTTCGAACGGCCAGCCCTTGCCGCCTTACCTCGAGCTTCCGCAGCCCTTCGCATTCGTACAGAGACTACAGAAGATGGACAAGGGCATCCTGAGTTTGAAGCATATCGCTGAGCCAGAGTATTCTGTCTTTGCTGTGGTGCAGATATGTGGTGTGTGCATCACTGGAGACATTGAACTTTTGGCTGGGCATGTGAGGAACCTGGTCGGGCAGATGGATTTTTCATTCAAGGCCCTGAATCCGAGTGACGAGAGTCTGGATAGTGAGATTGCGGGCACTGAAGCAAAGGGAAAGGAGAGGTAATCACTGCGGCTCTCTAGACTCGGCTAACTCGACCGCAGCTTACATGCACGTTGAGAATGCATGCGAGAATGTTTATAACGAGAGCTAATGATGGCCTAGACGCCCATGCCGCGGAATGTTTCCCACATGATCATGACTACTCTTGCAACCGCCTCAACCTTTACCACTTCAATTCGCCAGGTCCGTTATCACTTAAACCTGCCACTCCGGATTTTCAGACTGTTGTTCCGCGGTGGCCATGATAACAGGTAGGATCGATGCAGTCCTGTTTACGACACTTCAGGTTGCGAGCCATGGAGAGAAGGGTAGTGCGACCAAGCTCACTCGTCCTAATCTCATGATTCTTATCGCAAGAAGCGCGAGTACAAGTTCTGAGGTAGTGATCGAAGCACAGCCTGATTGGAAGTGACATGAAGGTTTCGCGCAACACACTGTCAGATGGTACGGGCTCGTCGATGCGTTCGCCGTGCGCATTCCTCCTGATGGCATGACTCGTCCACAACGGCAGAACAGCCTGAGTCGTGTTGCCATATGCCGGCGGCGTTGCCGCTCCGGTGGTCATCGGCGAAGCTGCTGGCATCGTCTGACGTGGTAAGGCTACCGCAGTAGCATATGTACCCGTCGATGGTGCAGACTGCGAAGCTTCTGATGCTGAAGATTGAGTGATCACGACGAGCTTGTCATTCCGAAGCAATTTCGGGGCTCGAAATCTGAGGAGGCCTGTGGTCAAGTCCACCATATCCCTTGTGAATGGTAAAGCTTCGACAAAGCTGACGCGATCTTCGAATCCCTTCAATGATACGTATGGGCGTAAGAATCCGGTGTAGCTTCGATCTCCAGAAACAGCTAGAACGAGCTGCTTGCAATGCTGATTTGGGTAGAAGACCTCAAAGGTCTCTAGGAACAGCTGAGGTCAGTCGCTGTATGACGAGCCTGAATACACGATGTGCTTACTCTGAATGCGGGTATCCGCTGCTTCCTTGTCGTCACCGGCATCAATCAACTCCACCAAACTCATGGCCTTGTTGAACCCACGCACGAAATCGCGGAATGTATCTTCACCAGCAACGATGCCGCAACGGCGATACGTCCGAGCGAGTCCATCGGCGTTTATGTACGCTCGGATGCAAATCTCCCAATGCTCCTCGAAACGCTTGGCTTGGATCAATTGTGTCTTGATGACATTGCGAAGCGCAGCAGCAGCTTCGATCCCTCCGGCCACGCCAGCCTGAACATAGCGGTTGCAGAACTATAGTGAGATCAGACCATGGCCTTGAGATTGGGGGGGCGTGAACTTACCAGCGTATTATCGCCATCGAGCAACACTATAACAAAAGGCTTGCAGTCCTACGCCGAGTCAGTCTCCGCAGATAAGCTTTGCGTACTCGTATGTGCCTACTCGTTGCTTCTGGAGCGTTGAGGTACTTTCTTCACAGGCTTTCAATCTCGTCACCAAACTGTCACACTCAAAATCTTGCCGATCACACTTGGCTTGGAGTTTATCACGCTCATGTGCAAGAGCTCCGACAAGATCGATCAATTGCTGTACGGCTGTTAGTTATAAACCATTCGGGAGTGTAGTATCCATGGCCCGACTTGCCTGGAATACTGCATCGCCTCTCTGAACTGCGCCAAGGGTAGATTTCCACTCTTGGGCGAGCGCAGTGACTCTGCTCGTCTGTACTTCAGCCATCACGCCAAGTTAGGCTTCCTCGAAATAGCGCCAACCGGATTAAGCTCAGACTGTGGACTCTGCAGTATGAGTGTAGTAGGGAAGGATACTTGGGTGAATTAGGTGAGGGACATAGGGAGGTACTTATTGGGCATGCTTGGGTGCTGCGCACCCAGCAGACTGGGCCACATTGTTGCCTATGCATTGTGCCGCAACCGTGGGATCATTGCGAGGATTCGGCGTCGTTCGACTTGCCATTTGCGCCACATCGACAGTGCGGGCGGCAAGGTGCAGGTGCAAATGCACATTCGTTTGTCTGAGGCATGAAATGATGCCTGAGGCACGACAGCCCTCTCGACGTGTGCATATTTGACAGTGCCTCTCATCAACATCATGGTACCTTGTCACAGTCGCCATCTTGCAGCTATGCCAGCTCACCCGCAGCGGGTCTTGATGATATGTCTCTGAACTGACCGCCACCAATTAGGACTGCAGTCGGGACAGGCTCCAGATCGCAATCAGCTTTCATCCACTACTTAGGCAGTGACCCACGACACATCTTCATTATTCACGGTCTCCAAGAACAGAGTCATGGTAACTCCAAACGCAGCTGATGCTTCAACGCTATCGAGACGATAATCAGATTGCGGAGACCGGGCTGAAATGTCCTCGGATCCAGCCTGCGACCACGACTGCATCCCCTGTGCTTCGACCGCGAACAGCACCTGGGGCGAAGGCATCATACCGACTCCGCCTGGCTGGCACATGGTCTCTGCCGGCACCTCGGGTATAGTTGATCGCGAACATGGTTCTGATCAGGTCGTGAAGCGGCAGTATGACCTGAACGATTCAGACTCGATGTGTGATCTTTAGCGCGAGTACGATATCTATCAGACGCTTCCTCGACATGATCGCCTGCTTTGTCTGCTTCCCGGGAGTACGTCTAAACGTCTGATCTTTGCTTACTTGAGTGGAGGTATATTGAAGGGACTTTCTCGCAGCGACGTTGGACTTGACTGCAAACCGTAGATTGCAACTCATGGCTGATGCTGCGGAGGCACTCTGCGTGCTGCAAGCTCATGATATCATCCATTGCGATATACAATTGAGCAACTAGATGCTCGAGAGCAACGAGCGTCTGTGCTTGATTGACTTTGCAGGCTCGACTTTGGGCGATCAGGAAGGCAGCGCTGTTGAGAGCGCTAGGTATCTCTTGCCGCGCCCAATTGATGACCCGGCGACACGGCGAAGAGATGTCTTAGCGCTGGGCTCGGTGACCAACGCGATTGCCACTGGAAGACCACATTATGCGGACAATTCCGATGACGAAGTCGAAGAGCTGTACGTGAGTGGTGAGTTTCCGAAGACAGAGGGACGCGTGTGTAGTGAGGTCGTTCAGAAGTGCTGGGCTGGGCAATTTGAAAGCGCAAAAGATGTGTATGATGCCATTGTGGCGTACACAAACGTGACTTCGGGCTAATCAGTAATCTCATAGAGGGTCGAAACGTACGGTGGTATGAGGCCGTCATCCCTTCATTTCTCATGTGCTCGTGTACGTACATGTAGTGCCCACAGAGCGTGGGCGAAGCACTGCAAGCTGCTCCCATCTATATCACGCTCCCCCTTCGCGGAAATGTGATGCCTGTCGTAGCCGCAGCATCGCAGAACCAGCTCACTTTGTCTCCAGCCTGCTCATTGATCAATCCACATGGCAGCTGTCGTCCCTCGTCTGTCTCCAAGATCTTCTTCAGAATGTCCTTCTTGCCCTCTCCCGTCGCCACGAACGCGATCCTCGCTGCCGCAACCACCACAGGCAGGCTCAACGTGATCCTTTTAGGTGGGGGCTTCGGCGAATCCTCAATAGCAAGCACCCAGGCATCAGTCTCCCTTAGCTGTGGGTATCCCGGGAACAGCGAACACGTATGCCCGTCCGGACCACAGCCCAGCAGAAGTAGATCGAAGCCAGGCACTCTCACGCTGTCCCGCGACGCGAACACAGACACGAGTGCCTTCTCATACGAATCTGCCGCCTCCTGCGGATCGTCCAAATTCCCCACATCAATATGATGCACCTTCGGCTGTCCCAAGTCCTCAGGTATCTTATCAAGCCACTCCTGCCTCACCAAGCGATGATTCGAATCCTCATGGTCCAGCGGCACGCATCGCTCATCCGCATAGAAGACTTCCCATTTGTCGAACTCGGGTTTATCGTCCGGATTCTCGGGGTTTGGTTTCGAGAGCAGCGCTTGCGCGAGCGTTTTCGGCAGGGAGCCCCCGGAGACAGCGACGCGGAAAGTGTTGTGCCGTTTGAGGGACTCGGCTTGCGCGGCGAGGATGTAGGTGCGGAGGTTTGGGGCTAGGTCGGCGGTGGTGGGGAAGGAGAAGAGGGAGGGTGGGTGGCCCATTGTGAATATCGGACTTTTCTCAACGCTGGTGAAGGTGGATGGAGGGCGGATGTGTCTTGATAAGGCTTGCGAGGTGATTTCTCGGAGGGGATTAAGAAGAACAACTGTTACCTTGCAATCATGGCGTGGAGTGATGTCCGGCGCGGTGGGTACCTGGCGAAATAGCAGAAACGTGCTATGACGAAGTCAGACAACCCCGGCCATTCTCGGCGGCTTGCAGATCTGCCTTGATCGCTCCGACCAGGCCAAGCTCGAGGTTGTCGCCAAAGCTGAGGCATCTGTCGTCGTTCTTGATTAAGCCGCCTGATTCCGAATAAGCCCTCGATGTTCTGAAAGCCGTTGCTGTATTATGTTCAAGCAACGGCGCCTCCAATGCGGTCAAGTTCCACAACTTCGGCACGAACTGCCGGCGGCAGAATTTGGATCATCCATCCGAGAAAACATGCGCCAAGCCGAAATGTTTGATCAGCGTGAGTAGGCGGAGACAACAATAATTGGATCAAGAAGATTGTTGAGAAAGCAAAACACTGGAACACTGAAGGCGTAAATCTCCGGACCGAATTACTTCGCCACTTCCTGCAACTGAAACCAACACTACCATGCCCAACAGCAAACCCAAACAATTCACTCGGCCACCACCCAAAAAAGTCAAAGCAAAGTCCGCCGAGCCCCAGACAGCAGACGAATTCCAAGAAGCTGCCGACTTCGAGGAAGAAGCCGGGGGCAAATGGCGTGCCGGCGACCCAGCGAAATCAGCCAGAGCGTTCACACGAGCACTCGAACTTTACGAGCGAGGTCTATCAAAGCATCCGCAGAACTTCAACCTAGCTTACAACAAAGCTCGTCTCATGCTTGAGCTCTCTCAGCAGCCTGCTCTGGTACCTCACATTGCTGCATCACTGGAGACGCTGCTACATACTGCTCTTGAGGATCATCGAAAAGTATTGAGGCTCGATGGAGAGAATGTTGATGCGCTGTTCAACACTGCGCAGGTGCTGACTAGTCTCGCTGAGACATTGCATGGAGAAGGTGATGAAGATGGAGAGAAACCAGCTGAGCTGCTGCATGAGGCGCTGGAGGTACTGTCTGCTTGCTTGGGTAAGCAAGAGATGATGTTTGAGCAGCAGAGGATCGATTCTGAGGCGCAGATCGAGGAGATGGAGGATGCGGTTCCGATTGGTGACTCAACGGATGCATCTAAGGGTAGCTCGTCGGGAGAGGAGCAGACTGCAACGATCGTCGCGCCAATCTCTGCGGGCGATCTCCTCGACACTGTTCATGCCTCTCTTGCAGCGTTGACGACGCTCGTTGCCATTGACGACTCATCCGAATACGATACGCTAGCAAACATGGCAGAAGGACTGACGGAAGACAAGGCTCCACGCTACATCGCCCTACTGCCAGAGAGTGATCAAGGCTCCGCCAGACTATCCACAGCACTAGACCGCGCCATATTCTTTGCAGGGCTGACGGATGCGCGATTTAGCGCCTACAAAATCGATCTGCGGGCAGCCATCGAGCAACTCCAAGTTTTCAATTTTCCCGGGAAAGAATTGAGCGCGCATGCGCTCTTCGCAGAGGCACAGGCGAGGCAGGAAGTTGTGCTGACCGCACTCGATCGCGAAGTTGAGGCGGGCTATATCGATGGCGTTTACTGCTGGGGCCAGCTTACCGCCGCGCAAACGCTGTTGAGTGCCGCTGCCGGACTCGGCACGGATGATGCACGTGAGAGGAAGGCCAGGATCTACGAGCTCAAAGCCGATACTGAGGTCTTGCGCTACCGGTTTGCCACTATGCATGGAGCTGGAATATCTGACGCGATACATAACAGTGCCGCGACTTTGCTGTCTAATGCGCGGACATTTTACAAAGGCGCAATGCAACACGGCCGTGTGCTTGGTGACGAGGAAATTGTGGAGCAGAGCTCGCAACGGGCAGCTTTATTCGATGCGCTGGTTCGCATTTCACACGGCGGCAGTGCTACGACTGGTGATCAGACGGAGCATGGCGTGGCTCTCGGTGGGCTTGTCGAGGACGGACTGCTTGATGATCACGGTGCGGAGGAGATGTACAATATCCTGCAGAGTAGTTGAGCGCCAAGCCTCAGATGTCCGACAGGAATGTACACCACACCTCATCAAGCCTTTTCGGACCTCACTTCGTACTGCTTTCTTAAGAACACAGAACGGTCATGAAGTCTACATATCCGACCATGTTTCACCTATCATGCATACCTGCTCGAGCTGAAACGAGAGCTAAGCTTTCGTTAGCGTCGGGTGCTGGCCAGTAGCGATTGCAGTTGCTTGCAGTTGCTGTGGATACCGGGAAGGAAAGTGGGACAAATCATCAACTTTTGGACAACGACGTGCATGGAGCTAGCATGATGGCTGTCGGTATCTTGCCACTGTTGTAGAGGGAGAGTACGCAATCGCTATAGAGCTTCGAAATTGCAGGCATCATATCGTTCACGCACTGGATCTTTCACTGGAGTTTGCGACTTGCCGGCAACAAGCACAGCGCCTGGAGAACACCTCAGACTAAACGTGCTGGAGAAGAGAGAGGTCGGTGAGAGGACAATACTGGATCAGCACTCGATCTCCAGGAACATGATGGGCGTGCGATAGCGCAGCAGCAACACCCTCAGCTGCCACTCGGCGCACTCCAACACCCTCCGCCGCCATGTCAACCGACTCCCTCTCCCCCGCCGGGAGCTCGGTATATTCCAGCGGCACTCTCACAGTCGGCGACGGCACCTGGGACAGCTCACGAAATGACTTCCTCCTCCCCAACCTCGTGGGCCTGAACTTCGCCACAATGCAGTACAACGGCATGGGCAACCGCTTCCGCGACTTACCCCAGTACCACACCCTCATCCGCGGTCATGCGATCCTCGCAGCGATTGTATTCTTGGGCTTGGTACCACTGGCGATCTTCATAGCAAAGTTTGGACCTAGAAAGCATCTGAGTTTTCGACTACATGTGTATATTCAGATTGTGGTGGTGTTGCTTACGACTGTGGTGTTGGTGCTGGGATGGTTCGCGGTGGGACCGGAGAGGTCGTTGACGAATCCACATCATGGCATCGGAGTTGCGATATATACACTGGTGCTGGTGCAGTTCCTATACGGCTGGTGGATGTATGGAAGAGAGAGGAAGAGGGATGCTCCACCACGGGGGTTGCCGAAGAAGGTGTGGGTGCACAGAATATTTGGGAGGAGCATCGCGATACTGGCGATTGTGCAGATTGCGCTGGGTTTGACGCTGTATGGGAGCCCAAAGGTGCTGTTCATCTTGTATGCGCTTTATGGGTTTCTGCTATTGATAACGTACCTGGTACTGGACTACAGGCATAAGCAGGGACTGGCTGTGTTCGGTAGACAAGGCAGCGATGGAGGATCATACACCGACTACAACGGGAGCTACCTGTCTGGCTCAAGAACGGACTTCACGCAAGACGATCGGCGAAGACCGCAGCGGGAAGAGAAGACGAGCCATTGGGGTCGTAATTTGCTCGCAGCAGGAGGCGCACTGGGCGCGTATGAGGCTTGGAAGCATAGACGAGGGAACCAGCGGGAAGAGCGCGGTGATCGGAGAGTGGACCCCGAGTCGCAGTACGATGAGAACAGGATGCCTGCACCCGATATTGCGAGGCATCGCTCGTCAAGTCGACCACCGGTTGGTGCGAGCGCGATGACACCTGTGCGATCCGGCTCGCGGCGGAGGCCGGACGACAGCAGACTCTCACCCGAGTCCTGGGAAGACGAGAAGTACAGTGCGTCGCCTCCACGGAATACATGGCGAAATCGAGTTCTGGGAGTCGGCGCAGGCGTGGGAGCAGGCGCTTTGCTCGGACGTATGCTCGGCCGGAAACGACGGGACGAAGAATACGTGGAACGTACAGAATACAGACCACCTCTTGGTGGGAATCAGAACATGGTGAGCAGGACTGATATCAGCAGAGTGCAGAATGGCGAGGCGCCGTTCTCGCCGGGCGATCAGATGCGAAGTCACGGACCAATGCCAGAAGGTGGCGCTATGATGCCTCCAATGGCAGGCCCACCAGCTTCTGGCTTCACGCCAAGCCGACCCTCGAGACTCGGACGGCAAAGCACAGACATGTACTCGTACGACAGTAGAGACAGCGTCGAGGAGTCGAGGCTCGAGGGCGATCGACCACATACCTTGAGAAATAGCATCGCGACATTCGGTGCACTTGCTGGGTTCCGGGAGTGGAACAAGGCACGAAAGCAACGCAATGACAATCAGCGAATCGACGGCCGAAGGCGACAGGAGATGGAGGAGGCTGATGGTTACAACAGACGCAATTCGATGAACTATCCGCGGCGGCAGGATGGCCGGCGACCTAGTGTGTCCGAGACTGTCTTGACAGGTGCTACGCAAGACGCTGGTCGGGGAAGCAATCCTGAATTGTCGAGAACGCGGTTCAACGGAGTGAACACCAACGCGCCGCCTCTTCCACCTGGAGCAGATTTGGTACCGCCAATGGGGATGGTCTCGACGAACAGCAGGCACGATGTCACGGAACAGGGCTATGTCCTGCCTCCTCCACCGCCTGGACCTCCTCCCGGTGGCATCCGACCAGGCGCGTATGCACCGCCAATCCCAGGCTCAGCATACATGCCAACAGGCGCCGTGGAGCCGGACCCATCAAGACTAGTCCAGCAGAACACCCTCGCAAACGAAGGCAGCGCATACGGCCGGACAGTCACGACTGATCCTACCGTGACTTCAGGACCTAGCACTGGCGCGGCAACGCTCATGACCTCAGGCCAACGCACGAACTCCCAGTCACCCTCCCGCTATCACTCAAGAGACGACTCGCGGAACCGCATGCGCCCGCCCGAACAAGGCACATTCAGCCGCACCTCCGTCTCGCAACTCGGCAGCTCCGCGGCGCCCACATCGCCTGTGCGCGTACACGTGCAAATGCGCGACGACGCAGTAACCTTTCAGCGTCTGCCAGACGACACGTCCAGCGCCGCAGCTGCTGCTCGCCGACAAGAACGTCGCAACTCCCGCCGTCGCCGCACATCCTCCGTCTCCTCTGGCCTCGAATCCGACGCACCACCTGGCAGCAATAGACGCTACCGCCGCAACGGCGCCGTGCCAGTCCGCTCCTCAGCCCAACAACCTATTACCAACGTCCCCCCACCCCCAGCAATGAGCAGCGTCGCCGGCTCCAATCGTCCACCCTCCGAACTAAACCTTCCTCCTCCCCCTCGCGTGCCTACTCATAGTGAGAGTCCGCAGAGTCTGGGCATGAGTCCTCCTGGTGCGAGACCGCCTGTGCCTATGGCTGGGAGCGGGTTGAGTAATGCTGTAGGCAGTCCGCCGGGCGGGGCGTATGGGACTGATGCGGGGACTGGGACGGATTTGAGCGCTTTTGCCGATAATCGGAAACGGAGACGGGCGGAGAGAGCAAGAAGGCAGGCGGGGCAGAAAGTGGAGTTTGAGTGATGATTTGTATTGGCTTGCGGTGTTTGACGGGGAGGGAGCATTGGGGTAGGGTGGAAGTAGGATACTTGCTCGTGTGTAGATCGAGGGATTACTTGCAGATACCCACCCGATACGATAGATATGACTATGGCGCTCGTGCTGTTACATTCTTCTTCAACTGCCACCACCATGGAGTTTGTTCCAAGGAGAAGGGCACCAATGGGTTCATTGTCGTCCAGTGCATATTGTCCATTGAATTGCCCGCACGTGACATCGGCTCTTTCGCACGGAAGTAGCCGATGGCAAGCCGAACCTCCTTCCTCGAACCTCAAGCTCCATAGCCATTGATTCTCAAGTCTTTGCTTTTGTCTCAGTCATATACCCACAATGAACTCTCTTCGAATCGCCCGCGCGGCTGCGAAAGCCACTGGAGCTGTGCGTACGCTGCAAAGACGAGGCTACGCGGATGTCGCGCCGGACAAGATTCGGTTGAGTTTGGCGCTGCCGCATCAGGTATGTTGTGCTCCTCCCTGAGGGGATGTGTAGAAAGCGGGGTGAGCATAACGGAGCACTGGAGACGTGGCAGGAGTAGGGAGGGTGGAGGGCAGGTTGTGAAGAGTGAAGTGCAGAATGCTAATATCGAGGTGTTGCAGGCTATCTACAAATCGCAGGATGTGTATGTTCACCATCCATGATACCGCGGAGACATGATGCGATGGAAAGAGTAGCAAGGACTAACATACACCGCAGCGTTCAAGTCAACCTCCCCGCCGAGTCCGGCGAGATGGGTATCCTAGCCCAGCACGTCCCGTCCATCGAGCAGCTCAAGCCTGGCCTCGTGGAGATCATTGAGGAGGCTGGTGGAAGCAAGCAGTTCTTCCGTGCGTCTGAACAACATATTACAACCAGTCGGGACACTCGGAACTAACGCGATGTGCAGTCTCTGGCGGTTTCGCGACCGTGCAACCCGGCTCAGTGCTCAGCATCAATGCAGTCGAAGGCTTCCCGCTCGAGGACTTCAGCACAGAAAATGTGAGGAATCAGATCACGGAGGCGCAGAAGATTGCTAGTGGTAGTGGGAGCGCGCACGATATTGCGGAGGCGCAGGTGGAACTTGAGGTAAGCCACATATACGCAGACGATGTTCCTGTAATGGATCATGAGTGGTGACTAACATTGTGTCGCAGGTGCTCGAGAGCTTGCAAGCTGCCCTGAAGTAGGCGTTGCGATTGTGCATACTTGTAGTCGTGCGACGTAGATCCGAAGTGTACCATACCTTTCAACACCAAGCTCCAGATCGATCACACCTTCCCCACATATACCAGCGATGCCTTCCTGGCCGCGAACTCACCAGGGTAGTACCTTTTGCTTTTTCATGTTGACCGGAGATCTCAGATCATCGACTGGACGAGCTTCATTGCGCGGTGTCGCGGCGTTGCGAAGTGCCTACCCTTTACTTTCCCTCATCATTCATTTTTTATTCAGCTTTCATTGCCTAGACACGCCATGCGCACAGTCTGTGTCGCTTAATGCGGTCCAGCTGCCGGCAGCAGGCCCCAGTAAGTCGACGCCAGCCATCATCAAGAGTCGAAGAGTTCGAGCGCTACACTGAGGGGCCGTATAATGGCGGAGACGGATTCTTTCGGCCAGAGACTTGTACGACACCCACCATCAATGTCAGGCTAGTAAGACTGACACCACCCACCCAGCGCGCCAAACTCTCCCGCCTCACCCTAGCCACAAAGAAGTCCCGCAAGCTCCTCCGCAAAGAACCCTCAACATCAAGCATCACCCCCTCCTCAACAACATCCACCACCCGCGGCTCCTCCCCCTCCTCAGACGAGAACACAACGCCTCGCCAACCCCTCTCCCGCCAGCCCTCAGACGTCTCCTGGCGCTCCAACCTCCTCCGCGGCGGCTACAACAGCAAAGAGAACAAAGCATTCGGATCCTCTCGCTCTCTGTTCCACTATACGGGCCACTCGACGCCGACGACGCCAAGGGGCGACGAGAGCGAGGACGACGAGGAGGGCGAAGGGCTGGATATCAATCCGAGGATTGGACGGCAGCCGAGTGCTGGGCACACGCCTTATGTTGCGTTAACGCCGAAGGCGAGTGCGGCGAGCAATCTGAGTGGGGTAGCGCCAGTGGTACCGGTGAGCATACTCAAGAAGAAGAGCGTGGATGTTTTGGCGCTGTCGAGGCAGACGAGTTTGTGCGACAAGTGCAAGGGCGAGACGGATACCGAGAGTGCCAAGTCGTCGCTGGTCGAGGGCGTGCAGCCAGCTGCTGTTGTGAGTCGGTTCTTGGAGGAGACGCAGAGCGCGGTTTTGCTGGCGACACCGACGAAACAGGCACCACCTCCGACGGCGAGCGAGGAAGCAACGCCTGCGGTGACGTTGAGGGAGGCTTCGCCAGCCCCCGAGCCCAGCAAGGAATTCACAGCAGCATCGACGGCACTCAAAATTGCCATGTGGCCAATACCACCACCTACGAACAAGAAGAAGAAGCCCATAGCGCCCCGCAGCCCACCACGAGTAACCTTCACGCCCGAAACCCCCGAACCGCCTCCTACGCCACCTATCAATCCCAAGTCTTCCACCAAGCCAGCCGCAGAGAAGACCCCTACCCCACGCACCAAGCCGAAGTTCTCCTGGAAATCCCTCTTCAAACGCAAACCAACCCCTTCCTCCCCTTCACCTTCCACCTCAACTTCTACGATGGCACAGTAGACATTCGTCCCCTCATCTCGGTAACCGAACGCATCCGGCAGATTGAGCTGAGGAGTGTGGTGGGTGTGCAACATTACTTCCGCCCTAGGCGTACCGCGGACATCGATGGCGCTTCGAACCCTAGGATCTTGAAATCGCACGCGATGTCAGAGAAGCCAGAAGTCGAGTTTGTGTTTCCACTTCACGTCAGAAGGTTCCAAAGAAGGGATAGCAGGGGCAGCGTGCTGCGCCCGGAGTCGCCACTGCATCGGTCGAAGGTGCCGGAGGGGGAGGTGGTTATTCATGCGCCGCAGCCGGGGCGGAGGGTGAGCGTCATACCTCAGCCCATGGAGTCTGCTCCCACGCCCTCGCCGGTTGTGCTCGACACTTCGAGAGGCGATAATGATCCTGAGGTTGTGTCATCTGGTTTTGGACGTTAACCCAGTCCTTCCCTGACCCTCGCCACACCAGTCTTTCAGCCAAGTGGCCGGGCTTAGGAACCCGCGCCCGTTGTTCGCACGCCTGTCACGCCTATCTATGGGACCAGGGAGCACTGCGCGAGGCATGGCAGGAAGCCAAAGGGCGTGGTGCAGGTGACGAAGGACATGACTGACAGAGGGTACGGCGGGCTGTACAGGCCTGTGGGTATGGCGAAGCGGAGCCAGATGGATGCGCTGAGCCAGTGGCTGGTTGTTGAGAGGGTCAGGAGGCGGGAGGATGGAGGGGAGTGTCCTGATTGTGTGGCTGAGAGGGAGATGAAGAGGAGGGGTGGTGCGCGGAGTGATATCTCAGAGACGGCGCCGAATGTGAAGGAGAAAGTGGTGGCGAAGTTGAGCGATGCGGTGGCCAAGTTAGCATTGCCTGCAGAGCCTGACCTCCACCTGGGCCCGACGATCGCGTTGGAGGCTACCAAGGCTACACTCACTCCTTCGTCACCGGTAGTAAGAGCGTCACGACCTGAGCTGCCATGGCGGAAGTCTGGAGCTGTTCAGACTGTGCCAGCGGATATCAAGAGTCCCATGGCAGCGATCATGCCCGACCTCATCAGCTACATCGATCACATGGCCACGAAAATGCGAGTTGATATTGGACAGCATAAGCCAGCCACAGCGCCGACTGCAGAGAAGAGGCGCCACGAGTCGCAATCCTCACTGCAGAGCGAGGATGCTGTGCCGCTGCGCTCGCCTTGGACTGCGGAGCACGAGATCATCGAGCATGACTACTGGCAGCTGAAGCGTGAGGCGTGCCTGGACAGTCTGACGCAGTCGCCGATCAGCAAGGAGACGCTACAGTCGGTCTACGCCAATGCCTCCAAATCAACGCCGATACTCCCCGGCTCTCAGCCAGGGCCTCTGGAACTACCATCTGCGATCCTGCGCTCGAACGATCTTTGCCCTTCGCCGGTACATACACCGTCCTTCAACCTACCTGTAAGCCGCACGCCTATGATGCGCACACCCGTCAACGGAACGCCGAGTACATACTACACAGCACCGACTTCACTGCACCCGACACCGCCGGTCACACTTAAGCCGCAAAAGCGCGTTCGAGTGGTGGATGCATGGCCGTCACAGGAAGCACCAAAGCGTGGTCAAGTCCTGTCGCCGCTGTCGCCTGCGGATGTCAGGGAGCGGGAGCAGTTCGCGAGACAGAATATGAGGCTCGGTAGACCGCAAGCTGTGATCGATGCTGCTGAGATGGAGCGGGTACTGAGGCGGAATGTGCGAGCAAAGGGTGGATTAGCGGGGCCCAGCACGTGGAAGAAGTGAGACCTAGTCATAGTCATATCGGACTCCTGATATCTTTTTGGCTGCATTTTAGTATCACGTGACGTGACTCCAGCCTCATGTCTTGGCAGTCCGTATGGGGAAGCGAGCTTCTTCTCGAAAGTTCCAGCGTGAACAGCTCAGAGCAATTATTTGTAGCGCGACAAACAGGCACACTCCATCACAACACAACACTTCCTTTGCACATTTCCTCCACGATACCCGACTCAGGTCACCACATACGCAAACACTTTCGCACCCAGAGCATCACTGACAGCTCTTCAATCGCAACTGTAAGTCACCCGCAACCGCAACAGACTTCAGCCTCCGTTGTCAGGCAGACTCTGCGCAGCGACAAGACCAGTCACTCATACCATCACTAGGCACAAATCAATCCCTCACACATACACCACCGCAGTCATGTCGTCCGAGGAGACATTCGAGTTCCAGGCCGAGATCTCTCAGCTGCTGTCCCTCATCATCAACACCGTCTACTCAAACAAGGAGATCTTCCTAAGAGAGCTCATCTCCAACGGCAGCGATGCCCTCGACAAGATCCGCTATGAGGCCCTCTCAGACCCCAGCAAGCTCGACAGCGAGAAGGACCTGCGTCTCGACATCATCCCCGACAAGGAGAACAAGACCCTGACCCTCCGCGACACCGGCATTGGCATGACCAAGGCTGACCTCGTCAACAACCTTGGCACCATCGCTCGCTCCGGCACGAAGCAGTTCATGGAGGCGCTCACCGCTGGTGCTGACATCTCCATGATCGGGCAGTTCGGTGTTGGGTTCTACTCCGCCTACCTCGTCGCTGACCGCGTGACGGTCGTGTCGAAGCACAACGACGACGAGCAGTACATCTGGGAGTCGTCCGCCGGTGGCACCTTCACCCTCAAGCACGACACCGAGGGCGAGCAGCTCGGCCGCGGCACCAAGATCATCCTCCACATGAAGGATGAGCAGACCGACTACTTGAACGAGGCCAAGATCAAGGAGGTCGTCAAGAAGCACTCCGAGTTCATCTCCTACCCCATCTACCTGCACGTGCTGAAGGAGACCGAGAAGGACGTGCCTGATGAGGATGCGGAGGACGTTGAGGAGGACGAGGAGAAGAAGCCCAAGGTTGAGGAGGTTGACGATGATGAGGAGGAGGGCAAGGAGAAGCCCAAGAAGACGAAGAAGATCAAGGAGAGCAAGGTCGAGGAGGAGGAGCTCAACAAGACCAAGCCCATCTGGACACGCAACCCATCAGACATCTCAGCTGAGGAGTACGGCGCTTTCTACAAGTCACTTTCCAACGACTGGGAAGACCACCTCGCTGTCAAGCACTTCTCCGTTGAGGGTCAGCTCGAGTTCCGCGCCATCCTCTTCGTGCCCAAGCGCGCTCCCTTCGACCTGTTCGAGACCAAGAAGACCAAGAACAACATCAAGCTCTACGTCCGCCGCGTCTTCATCACTGATGATGCCACCGACCTCATCCCCGAGTGGCTCTCCTTCGTCAAGGGTGTCGTCGACTCCGAGGACCTCCCGCTCAACCTGTCCCGTGAGACCCTCCAGCAGAACAAGATCATGAAGGTCATCAAGAAGAACATCGTCAAGAAGACGCTCGAGCTCTTCGCCGAGATCGCCGAGGACAAGGAGCAGTTCGACAAGTTCTACACCGCCTTCTCCAAGAACATCAAGCTGGGTGTGCACGAGGACGCGCAGAATCGCAACGCCCTCGCCAAGCTCCTCCGCTACAACACCACCACCTCCGGCGATGACTTGACCTCGCTCGCCGACTACGTCACCCGCATGCCCGAGCACCAGAAGCAGATGTACTACATCACCGGCGAGTCCAAGGCCGCTGTTGAGAAGTCTCCCTTCCTCGACGCGCTCAAGGCGAAGAAGTTCGAGGTGTTGTTCCTCAACGACCCGATTGACGAGTATGCTTTCACGCAGCTCAAGGAGTTTGATGGCAAGAAGTTGGTGGACATCACCAAGGACTTTGAGCTCGAGGAGACTGATGAGGAGAAGAAGGACCGCGAGACTGAGGAGAAGGAGTTTGAGGGGTTCGCCAAGTCGCTCAAGAACGTTCTTGGGGATAAGGTCGAGAAGGTTGTTGTGAGCCAGAAGCTTGTCAACTCTCCTTGCGCTATTCGTACTGGTCAGTTCGGATGGTCGGCGAACATGGAGCGTATCATGAAGGCTCAGGCTCTTCGCGATACCTCCATGTCGAGCTACATGTCCTCGAAGAAGACTTTCGAGATCTCGCCCAAGAGCCCTATCATCAAGGAGCTGAAGAAGAAGGTCGAGGCTGATGGTGAGAGCGACAGGACTGTCAAGTCCATCACCACTCTCCTGTACGAGACCTCACTCCTCGTGTCGGGCTTCACGATCGATGAGCCCGCTGCGTACGCCGAGCGAATCCACAAGCTCGTTAGCTTGGGGCTGAACGTCGATGAGGATGTTGAGACGGCTGCTGAGGGCGAGGCTGCGGATGGGGAGGCGCCGGCTGCTGAGGCTGCTGGTGAGAGCGCGATGGAGGAGGTCGATTAGATGATCGATCATCTATGATGTGAAAGGGCGGATGTGTAATGGCTTGATCTTGAGATGCTTTGGTTGGCGTTGATGAAGAGGCTTGCTTGCATGACAAGGCGGAAGTGTACCATTAGATCGAGATGGAGCTTAGCTTCGCGTAGATGAATGGGAAGATCTGAAACTTGCTCTATACTTCATTCTTCTGTTCATTTGCGTTGATTCCAAAGTGGCACGCGCTACCATGTGGCTCTGCGCACGATATTTCCGAGCGAAGGAAGACAGCCAGGTCTCGTTATGACAGTCTTGTTGCGAATGATCATACAGCCTATCCTACAGCTGGGGTATCTCATATATCTACACTACCAGTATCGCGGCCACACAGCATGCTACGGCCATTACCGCAGCAGCCCAGCCCTCAAGGCTTCGCCCATCATTAGTCCCCGTCACTTTACTCCCGCCCTGTCCTGATGCGGGTGGCGTTGCTGCAGCGCCGTTTGGTGATATCGCAGCTGTGCTCTTTGTCGCTTTTGCGGAAGTCCCAACCCCCAGCAAACCACTCATGACATACCCCCCAATCCCCTTCGTAGAACTCAACATCAACGTCTCACTCCCCTCGACCACTGTCAGTCGTCCCGCAGCATCAGTAATCAATGCTGCTCTCGTCGTCTTCGAGCCCTGGCCGATCGTCGCAGCCGCTCCCCCGAGCGTCAACGTCTGTCCATCAATCAGGAATGCCGTCGCCATTCTGCTCGCGCGCGTCAGCCGCAGATCACCAGCTAGCATTACCTCGCCTGCCGTTGGCGAGGGGAAAGGTAAGAGTGTGGTCTGCGATCCGATTATCAGCTCCTCGAGTCCGGAAGCATCTGTAATGAGCGCGGCGATCGTGGTGTGCGAGCCGCTGCCCAGAGTAATTGAAGCGCCTGGCATCAAAGTGTGACCTTCGAGTGCGACGGCACCGTTAGCGAGTGTCGTGACAGACTCTCCAGCAAACGTGAACGTCGTGGCCGGAGTCGGTAAGTTGAGCACAGTGGTCGAGGTGTCTACCACAAGCTCTGTGTGGCCAGCAGCATCGGTTTGTAGAGCCACGACCGTCGTGTGGGCGCCAATACCCAGAGTGCTGGTAGCGCCAGTCCGAAGTGTCTGGCCAGCTACGGCAAGGTTGCCGTTGACCAGCCGAGTAAATGTCTGGCCTTCGAAGACCAATGTCGACACTGGCGACGTCGCGGCGGCTGAGCCACGTAGCGTAGTCGTCGAGCCTTGGACAACGACTTCTATGGACCCAGCAGCGTCCGTCTGCACTGCAACAGTAGTTGCTCCCGCTCCAGTCCCCAGAACCACGCTTCCCCCGGGCGAGAGGCTGTGGCCCTGCACGAATACCTCGCCTCCGCTGAGGGCGAATGTCTGCCCGCCGAACGTGAGTATAGCTACAGCAGCCGCTGTCGCGGAACTTATAGCGGCAGGGAGTGGAATCGTGGAGGATCCCACGACAAGTTCACTTGCGCCGTTGCTACCGGTCTGTAGCACGGCGACTAGAGCTGTTGATCCGCTTCCGATTGTGATTGAGCTGCCCATTATCAATGTTGTGCCGTCGACCATTACGCTACCCGCGCTATCCGTGTTGACTACAAGTCCAGCCACTGTGGCCACGGGGGTGACGATCGATAGTTGCGCCTCAGCTAGCGACAGCGCACTAGGCAGCGCAATTGTAGAGGTTCCGGCCACGATTCCAGCTTTGCCATTACTGTCAGTCTGCAACACGGCGATCTGAGCTGCTGTCCCGCTTCCAATTGTGACGGAGCTGCCCATCATCAGTGTAGTGCCGTCCAACACAACGTGTCCGGCTCCGACAGCACTAAGGACGTGCCCAGCAATTGTAGCCACCGGCGTAATGACTGCTCGCTGCGCTGCAAGAGTTGAAGTGCTGGACCCGATTACCAACGCTGTCTCACCATTCGCATCAACTAGTACCGCCGCAGCTGTGGGTTGGTCCTGCGAGCCGATGTTGACGACTGCACCCGGGGTGAGTGTGTGAGACTGCACCACGAACACGCCAGATAATGTCGCAATGATCTGGCCGCCCAAAACGACAGCTGATGGCGAAGGCGCCGAAATCGTGGGTTGCGCAAGCGCCAAAGTCGAGCCATCGTGTACTATTGCAGTCTTGCCCTCTGCATTCGTCTGAACGCTTACAGTGACAGCACCGTCGCCAATGCTAATGGTGACGGCCACGCCTGGTGTAAGTAGCTGGTCACCCAGCGCGAACGCACTCGATGTGGCGATCACCGCATGACCGGCTATAGTCGCCACCGCTGCTGGTGCTGTTGCTGGGTCGGGAATGCCGATGGCCGCCGAAGGTATGCTCTCGCGAACACTGCTGCTTTGTAGTTGTTGCGCGACCGCTCCGATGAAGTCGATCAAGGCACTAGTCACTAGCGCCAATGTTGCCGATGATACGATGTCTCCAGCTTGCTTCACTGTAGTTGCGACAGGTAAGGCAATCTGGGGAAAGCCATTTGGCTTCTGTCCCGAAGCCGCCGGCTGTGGCACCGTGAAAACAGTAGTGGGACTGCTTGTTGCCAATGCAGGCACGAGTTCCGGTGCCGCGCTGGTGATCTCAGGAGTCCTGACAGCGGTCGTCGACGCAGGAACTTTGAGCGGTCCACTGCTTGCCCTAATGACTTCCGTCACTGAAGTAAGTGGCGCCGGTGGATGAATGATGGGATCGCCCATGTCACCCGTGAGATAGCCGCAGTCATGAAACAGGCTTACCACGGACGACGGGAAGGCGTCTTGCCAGGCTACATACGTCTGTATGCTGACTCTTGGCGTTATCCATGCTGGTGAGAAGTTCATGCCGCGACTGTCGTTCCTTGGTACGGTGACCGGGGTCGGTTGCGGTCCGATCCAATTGGGATGGCTAGGTAATTCTGAAGTCGCTGTACTCTGATCAACCGCTGTACAAGTGGTTTGACCGTCAACGACGCCAGGTAGCGCGCCCGCAATTGTATAGTACCAATCGTATGCACTGTACATTGTAGGATAAACGCTAGGACTGTTAGTTTTAGGCCATGCCAAGGGAGAGATATCAGACTCACATCGATGAGTCGCCATACGTCCGTTCATCCACGTCGTACGTTACAAGATCGAAGGTCGCTATGCCCTGTGTATTCGTCAAAGTCCATGCCGAGTCCGTGGCCGTATCGATCGACACCCAGGTAGCATATGAAAGTGTTGGAAATCTAATCCAGCATGCGCACCATTGTGATGTTGTGGCATTGGTCACGTTGTAGGATATAGATGTTGCACTGGACGCACTCCGGGTCACTGTGCCTGGCATGATATTTGTGGCATTGTTCGTCGAGTCCAACACTGTCATCGCAGCAGAGGTGCCATTGGTAGAAATTCGCGTATAGGGCGGTGAATCAGACGCTTCAGCTGGTGCTGTCACGCTTGCTGTGCTTGCCTGTGCTGAGATACCCTCGTGTTCGCTAAGAGATATGCTGGGTGTAAATGATGTCGAGGCAAGTCCCGCGGTTCTCGAGGTTGCACCAGGACTGCTCGAGGTACTTGAGCCATCGCCGGCAGGCGAAGATCCGTGTCCAAGCGACTCGAGATTGGCGGATAGCGATGTACTTGTACTGGAAGTGACGGTAGAATATGCTGTGGAGCTGTTTATGTACTGTCTCGGTACTGCTGGAGTCAGTCATGCTGTTTTACAAAGTCGAAGCGCCATTATTGCGGCTCACCTAAGCCGGCGTGAGTTGCTCGTGGCGAAAGGAAGCACAACAAATAAGAAACCACGGATAAGAACATGGAAGCGATCATATTGAAACGGCCGCACCGGCTGCAAGAAAGGAAGATCGCGACAGGCGCTTAAGAGTGCACCCAGTGTACTACTTACTCATATCACCGCCTGAGGTAGCTTAAGTGGCGACGGGTGGATTTCCATGCTGTCTGTCTCGATCACGGCACACGTGCTAGACAGCGCCGTTGAAAGTATGGCAGTGGCGTGCAATTCAACTACTACATGGCACGTTAGTGTACAATGTGCAGATGGTAGCATCGAGAAATCAGCCAATAGCACTACGCAGCGAGTATGAAACGCAATAAAACTGTTGCGGCTGAAGGATCGCTTGCGATCCAGGTCGATTGCCGGCAAACCATAGAGATAGGGGTTTGACCTTTTGCCAAATGCGATGCAAGCCTGAGTGCGGCTGAGGCTCCCGCTCTTCTGAGTGACATGTCTTTTGCATGAGAACCTCCGGCTCAGCGACGCCTCGCTCGAGATCTGCAGGCACGTACGCATGGCAGGCGAAGCTGTGAGGCCAGGGGCAGAACGTGACTGGTTGAAGTTGAGGCTGTCGAAGGATTCAGGATCGGTAACGTTGGTGAAGGAGATGCTGGAGTGCAGATAAGATTCATCGGTGGTTCTTTTCAGCGATGTTGCGATGCCAAGGCTAATGTTGATCGAAGCGTCAACACGAGTAGACCGCGCCGACGACGACCATATTGAGTGTACTTACACGACGGCTTGGGACTCCAGCAACCATGGTACGTAAGAAAGAGATGATCCACGAATTGTACCGACACTGACCGCGTCTAGACGACCCTCCGCCCCTCCGACACAGGCAGCATCCGCCAATCGCCCTTCCGCCGCCAGAACTCCGTCTCGCCAGCACCGGGTCTACTTCCTTCCACGCCATCCTCATCGCCAACCAAGTCCCCGCTCTCCCCAGCCAAAGCCACTTCGCTCTCCCCCGAGAAAGCTTCACCCTTCACACGAAGACCATCACAAAATGGCGGGGCAGCAGAAAGACCAGCAAGTCCGTTCGCTCGACCGACGAGTGGTTTGGGACTACCTGCGAGCCCGAAGGTGGCGACAGCGAGGAAGGCCAGTGTGAGAAGTGGAAGCGACAAGAGCGCCGAGACCGTAGCGACACCGCCCGCATCGCCAACGAGACGCGTCTCGCCTTCGGACGCAGCGAAGGAGAACATCCCAGAGCAAGCGCACTCGCCTGACATATTGTCGCCCTCGCGACTAGACGGCAGCAAATCTTACGCAGACCTCTCGTCCGCCTCGCCCTCGACAGTCTTGCCTTCAAGTCACCAACAACCCCTCGCCTCGCGACCCACAGCAGTCCGCATACCCACCTCCTCAACAGTCTCCACAATCCGACAACCAATCTTCGGACCCTCCACCTCTTGTTACAACACTACCAAACCAGCGCCCAGACCCCAGCCACGCGCCCTGCCGACATCCTCAACAGCAACCCTACAATCCTCCCTGCGCCAATCTTTCGCCGTTCTCGACCCCTCTGGTACAGGCATTCTGGCACCCCAAACCCTCCCTTCAACCCTGACATCTCTCGGTCTCCCCACGCCCACACCAGCCGAACTATCAACCTACTTCCCCCGCTCGCAACCCCAATCCCTAACCCTCCAACATTACCTCTCCTCCCTCTCCAGCCTACCCTCGTCCCTCTCCTCCGCAGCCGAGCTAGAAGCCGCCTTCGGCGCCTGGGACACCGACGACTCTGGACAGATTGACTTGGAAGCTCTGCGGGAGGCTGTCATGAGGACTGGGCCTGAAGGTGTGGGGGATGAGGATTTTAGGCTTAGTGATGCGGAGGCGGAGGCTGTGTTGGGGGGTTTTGCCGGGAGGAGGGCGTTTGGGAAGGGGCTGGGTGGGAAGGGAGAGGTTTTCAGGTGGAGGGAATTTGTTGGGGGGCTTGGGGGTGGGGTTGGAGGGCAGGGGGTCGAGGCGTAAAGGATGATCGTAGAGGCGAAGTCGTATGAGGCTGAGGCTGAGGTTCGGTGCTGGAGTAGTTGGTTCTGCGGGTGTGTGGGGAGGTATGGACAGATCACAAAGGGAATGCGGTCAGGGCGTATTTTGGGACCCGCTTGAGATGAATTCTTCACGCAAGCGCTACGAGGGCTTCAAGGGTCGAGTTTGTGCAGCCAGTTGTATGTCTAATGTTATATATATGTCAAACGTAGCCTATTCATCATCTTGAAGCCCTCGTACCCGCAAGCCCAGCTCGCTCTGTCTGATCCACAACACTCAACCTTCGCCTCACACCGCTCCCTCACTCGACGTAGAATACGCCGCCATGTGAAGCATCAATCTCCGTAACCAGTCAACGTCACACCCACCCCATCTCCGCCCCCCTCACCCTCCCTCGCAAACCCTCCTCCCCATGCACAGCAAACTCCCGCCTACAAACCCCACACATCCTAACAGCACACCACCCACAGCTCCACCCCTCGCCCTCAAAATCGCCATGACAGACCGCACACTCCACGGGCGCGTACTTGTTACTGGTAGGCAGCAGTCTCGCGTGGTTACGGTAGCATTTCAGCTGCGTGATACTGAGCGGACGGGCGTAAGCGAAGCCGGAGGATTTCGTGCTGTGGCCGAGGGCGCGGGATAGGGTATCTTGGGTTGCGTCTGCGGCGACGGCGAGGAGTGGGTCGATGGTTTCGGGGAGGGGCGTTTGGGAGGGGAGACGGAGGGTTGATTGGGAGGCAATGTTTAGGATTGATTGGGAGGGGAGGTGGGTGGTTGAAGCGCTGAGGTGGCTTTGGGAGGGGAATTGCGAGTACGACGCTCTGAGATGGGAGGTGCTTGTGCTGTCTGTGGGGTTGCGGAGTTGGGTTCGCGATTCGGCGCGGCGGCGGGCGGAGGATAGGCCGTTCAGGAATGAGGCGGCGGATTGGAGGGAGCGGGCTTCCTGGGAGCTGGTCAGTCTCGATGCTCATGCAAGTTGCCCACCTGTCGTGATTAGATCACTCACATTGAAGATTTCCAGGCCACTGCTCCTGCACTTCGCCTTCGCCACCTGTAGATCTGGCGGCGGTATCTCTCCATCAGGCGTATCCATGCGATCTCTGAGTCCATACTTATGCGGACTGTCCTCAGGTAGCGGCGAAGGTGATGGCAGTGTAGGTGAGAGCGCTGACACGCGAAGTCGATCTGCCTCAGGCGAGGAGCTTTGAGCATTACCCATGTCCTCGTCTTCCGGTCTATAAGTAGTGATTGTATCGACAGCACTCAGAGGTCGTGCAGCTATCCGTTCAGTGACAGTAGCAGGCGATGCAGGCTGTATCGGATGTGACAACAAAGCAGGTGAGGGTGCAGAGTGACGGTGAACATGTCTTGTTCTTCCGCGAGGTTCTTCGAAATCTTCACTCGTGTCCTCATCTGCCATGTCGTCCAAGTTGGGCGCTGTCGCAGCTCTGGGCACTTCTATGACCGTCGCAGTGAAGCCAGATGGTACGGGTGTTTTGCTGTCCATTGCCTTGAAGACGTTGAATGAGCTTCTCCGAGGCAGTCTGACACCCTTGCTGCGAGGACGTGTCTGACTGCCAACGGAGCGCGCGTCCGAGTCATCCGTGGCGGTAGAAGCGTCGACAGCATGGTGAGAGTGTTGACTGCCCATCGTTGAACTGTCTACGAGTGGACCAGTATTCGGAGGAGGTGGTGCTGGACTCTTGCGGAATCTTCTTCGACGTCCAATGGGAGGTGATGGTGGTATTACCTGCTCAAGTGTTGTCGTCTTGGTTTCGCCACTCTCCTCAGATCGGATAGTAAGCTTCAGGTCGGGAATGGGTATAGTCGTGTGACCATTTAGAATGCCAATGCGCAAAGGAGAAGGTCGACGCCGTCGCGAGCTAGAAGCAAGGGTCCCACGTGCGGAGGTGCTTTCTTGAGGAAGGCTCGGTAGGGCCTTTGTTGACTGCTCCACTTTTGGCGATGAGGTAGGAGCAGTGGTAGGTCGTTTGGCAGGCGCGATGATTGAGCTCTTCCGGGGCAGGAATGCCTCATTCTGCGGTGACATGGAGTCTCGAGGCCCCGTCTTAGGCTTCTTCTCGAATTGTTGGATACGCATTGCCACACTATTGAGAACCTGCATATTTGTGCTTGTGGTCCGTCGCTTGTGCGACAACGTACGCGTGGTAGACATATCTTGATCTGTTATGGCTCTGTACTACGAGACAGGAGAGCACCGGAACAGATAGCAAGTAGGGAGACCGTTTGTACTTACGCATACTCTACATTGCAGCAGGGCGATGCAGGCCAGCAGATGTGACACAAAAGATTGACAGGAGCAGCGCGGATGTGGCAGACGGCCCAGAACTGCTACCAGGCATGTCCGAAGCACAGCGGCTTGCATGGTCGAACGTGCGAAACGCCTCAAGTCCCTGGTGCTCGCACCCGGCCAGGGTCGAGGCAGGAGTGTGATACGCGTGCAATCTGCCATCAGGGACGCGAAACAAGCGCGAGTCAAGGTGGTGTGCTCAATGTGAAGGGCGGCGTTGGACGGTCATCGTTGATAGCGAATACCTCCGCAAGGTCGGATAAGGTGACTATGTCATATGAGCGCCTACACTATCACTCGTAGCTGTAGTATTGCGACAACGGTCATTGGGAGAGGGGGGTGATGTGTTTACGTGTTTCGAGATCCTAGTCTGAGTGGCGTCTCGCTTTCCCGAAGGAGATGGCCTTGGCAAGGCTGATCATTGACATCTGGACTTCAACGAGATAATATGTCGGTAGTCGACACTGGTGATTATCGGCCGGATGTTCCGTCCGTCAACGTTGGCAAGACCTCATGCCATACCACTGGACGATGTCTGCATACGATGCGCGAGGAAGCTCTTGCGACTACCTCGCCTGGACCAGCGAGGCTTCACGCGGAGTACTCGAATTAAGCAGATAGCAGGAGGGAAGATCGAGCGGTCCTACTTCTGGCAGAATGCAGGTCGAGAGCAGAGGGTAGATGAGCGATCGTACTTCTGGCAGAATGCGTTTCGAGATCAGAGGATGGAAGCAGCGCAGGTGGAGCGGGAGAACCCAGTGGAAGTATCAGCATCAAGTACACAGGAACGGAAGGCGCAGTCGAGGACGGCATCCATCACCACAGCAATACCATCCGCAGTATTACCAATCACCGAAGAGCCTCCACATCGTAGACGAAAGCGGTTAAAAGAGGAAGCCAAAGCAGCGGAGGAAGCAGCAGCGAACGCACCACTCCCTCTGGACGCCTCAGCACAACTCTCCGAAGCTGCCTCTGCTGCGCCCGCTCGCTCTCTCAGGCGGACGATGAACACCTACCTGTCGCTTTCAAAACCCCGGCTGGCCTTCCTCATAGTCCTCACAAGCACAGCCGCCTACTCCATCTACCCCGTCCCAGCCTTGCTAAGCACCTCTGCGACCGCAGCGCCCTCTCTCAGCACACTCACCCTTGCCTTCCTCACAACCGGCACCTTCCTCACAGTAGCGTCAGCAAACACCCTGAACATGCTCTTCGAGCCCTCCCACGACGCGAAAATGAGCCGCACGCGTAACAGACCCCTAGTCCGCGGCCTGATCAGCAAACGCTCCGCCCTGTTCTTTGCCATCGCAACCGGTGCCCTCGGCACAGCAACCCTCTGGTACGGCGTCAACCCCACGACCTCCCTCCTCGGAGCCAGCAACATAGTCCTCTACTCCTTCATCTACACCGGCCTGAAACGCCTTCATCCCATAAATACCTGGGTCGGCGCGATTGTCGGCGCAATTCCACCGCTTATGGGCTGGTGCGCAGCCGCAAGCCAGTACAGCACCTTTGCCCCATTACCCTCAGCCACGATGCTGCAGAACGTCTGGGCCGAGAGCCAGGAGCTGCTCTTCACTGAGCAAGCAGTCGGCGGCTGGCTCCTTGCCGCTCTGCTATTTGCCTGGCAATTCCCGCATTTCTTCGCGCTCTCCCACGCCATCCGATACGAGTACGCCGCAGCCGGCTACAAAATGCTCACCAGCACCAATATACCCATGGCCGCGCGCGTCAGCTTCCGCTATTCCTTGCTCATGTTTCCGATTTGCATCCTACTCACTACAGAGGGCTTGACGGATCCGGTCTTTGTCGTCGCGAGTACAGGAATCAATGCGTGGATGGTGAAGGAGGCTTGGGGCTTCTGGCGCAAGAACGGAGAGCAAGGCAGCGCGAGGAAGCTTTTCTGGGCTAGTGTGTGGCATTTGCCTGGAGTGCTTGTGCTGGCTATGGTGTTTAAGAAGGGACTGGTGGGGAGGGTTTGGAGGGGTGTTGTTGGGGAGGATGACGAGGAGGAGTGGGAGGATGATGATACTGGGAGTGTGCGAGCGTGAGGGAGAGGAGTCTGCAGCTGAAGGCGCGACTTGTACATACTGTATGAGATATAAGCTAATTTCGCTGACGCTCTTGTAAATGGCGTTCCCTTGTAATGCGCTTCCAGTCTCTAGCTCACTGCAATTCCTCGCCACTTTCTTCTGTTCCCCCCATAGCATCCCCCACGCCACCCCACAAACCCCGGACCCAGCCGTCAACACGTGAAAGCATCGACCAGCACATGAGCGCGGGAAGGTGCGAACCTCGGCGCCGAGTAGGTTTCCTAATTGGGACGGCGTTTCGCGGCTGAGAAGTGATCAAGTGACGTCCAGATGAGAAGCACATGCCGGCGATGGAGCGTCTTCACATGCCAGATCGCGTGTGCCGGGCGAATGCCTGGATGGCAACGTGATCCGAGTGTAAGCACGATGAGTATACACCAAGGCTAGGTGCTTCTGTTTCTTCTCCTACACTTTCACCATTGGGCAGCACTACAACACACAGCGTTCCTGCATCATTATACCCTTTCCTTCATCATGTCTAAGACGTTCAGCGCAAGCGATGTCGCGGCTCACAAGAAGCCTGATGATCTCTGGATCATCGTGGACGAGGACGTGTACGACTTGACCAAATTCCAGGACGAGCATCCAGGCGGGAAGAAGAGTGTGTCCATTGCTTAGATCGCTTGATAAGTGCGATCTGCTGACACTACTCACAGTCCTCACACGCGTCGGCGGCAAAGATGCCAGCAAGCAATTCTGGAAGTACCACAACGAGTCTATCCTCAAGAAGTACAAGCAACGACTTCAAGTCGGTTCGCTCGACTCGAAAGTGCAAGCCGCGCCGCCTACACCTCCCGCGACTCCTCCACCAGCAGCCGAGAAGCAAGAGAAGGTAGTTCCGATTGCTGAGCCGGGCGTTGTCGTGCCATCGCCGGGCCCGGCTGCGCATGAGGAGCGCGAGGCATTGGATGCGTTTGGTGATATGGTGCCGTATGCCGATCCTTCGTGGTATCAGAGCTGGCATTCGCCGTACTTCAACCAGACACATGCAGACTTGCGGGATGAGGTCAGGGCGTGGATTGAGGAGGAGATCATGCCGAACGTCACGGACTGGTGGGTCTCAGGCACAACCGTTGCAAGGTGAACCGACGACTGACGATGATCGTGCAGGGACGAAGCGAAGAAAGTGCCAGACGAGATCTACAAGGCTCTGGGCCAGAAGGGATACCTCGCTGGCCTCCTCGGAATCCATCCCTACCCCACGCACCTCACAAAGACGCCTATCAAAAGCGTCGCACCCGAGAAGTGGGATCTCTTCCACGAACTCCTCATCACCGACGAGCTCTCCCGCACGGGCTCCGGCGGCTTCGTCTGGAACGTCTTGGGTGGTTTCGGTATCGGCTGCCCACCAGTCGTCAAGCACGGCAAAAAAGCGCTAGTTGACCGCATCATCCCCAAGATCCTCGCAGGTGATGAGCGCATCTGCCTCGCCATCACTGAGCCCGACGCTGGCTCAGACGTCGCGAACTTGACTTGTGAAGCCAAGCTGACGGAGGATGGCAAGCACTACATCGTCAACGGCGAGAAGAAATGGATCACCAACGGCATCTGGTCCGAGTACTTCACCACTGCCGTCCGCACGGGAGGTGAAGGCATGAACGGCATCTCCGTGCTGCTCATCGAGCGCTCCTTTGGCGGCGTCAGCACCCGGCGCATGGATTGCCAGGGTGTCTGGTCCTCCGGAACTACCTACATAACCTTCGAAGACGTCAAGGTGCCCGTCGAGAACCTCATCGGCAAAGAGAACCAGGGATTCAAAGTCATTATGACGAACTTCAACCATGAGCGCATCGGTATCATCATCCAAGCGATCCGTTTTAGTCGCGTCTGCTACGAAGAGTCCGTCAAGTACGCCAACAAGCGCAAGACTTTCGGCACCAAGTTGATCAATCACGCCGTTATCCGCATGAAACTTGCGCAGATGGCAAGGCAAATCGAGGCATCCTACAACTGGCTCGAGAATCTGGTCTTCCAATGCCAGAGCATGGGCGACACGGAGGCTATGCTCAAGCTTGGCGGTGCGATTGCCGGTTGCAAGGCACAGAGTACTTTGACATTTGAGTTCTGCGCGCGAGAGGCGGCGCAAATTTTCGGCGGGTTGAGCTATAGCCGAGGAGGCCAGGGTGCGAAGGTCGAGAGGCTGTATCGGGATGTGAGGGCTTATGCCATCCCTGGAGGGTCTGAGGTGAGTTTCCGGTATTGTGCACTGTGTGGGTGATACTGACTGCCATGACAGGAAATCATGCTTGACTTGTCGATGAAGCAGGCGTTGAAGGTGCATAAGGCGCTGGGGATGAAGCTATAGACTTTGGTTGAGCCGTAGAGTTGATGTGCAAGGCTGTATTGCATGGCTCAGGAAATGGTCCGGGCACTTAGCCATCCTGCTGTCCGCGAGACCGTTGTGTGTGCAGAGGGATTCGGATATACCGTATATAACATCTCTCGGGCGCGCCACGTTACTCAGGTATTAGAGGACTCATGCGATACTTCCCCTTCCTCCAACAGCTCTAAGGCTTTTGGCCCTTCTGACTCGGCTCCCTCCATGCTCGCGCTCCCAACGTGTCTGTATCAATTGCGTAGCAGATACACCCTCGATTTCCTGCAGAAGATCGTGCACTTGCTGCGTTCGACTCTCGCCATCGCTCTGACCTCTACTCCCCATCGTCTTCTCCTTGGCGTGTGGATGGAATGACTTGCGCAGCCCGCCCTTCACGCCAGAATACACCTCAATAGCTTTCAGTACGTTGATCGCGCGACTGACCCTCACATCCTTCATCTCCACGCCTCTAGCCTCAAGGCTCTGTCTGAACTTTTTGAAGCTCAGGGTTGTGGGTCTGTAATGTCCGCTTAACGGTGACAAGTACGTCAGTTTGCCTTTAGAGACGGCGACAGAGCCGGCAGATGCAATACGTCCACCTGAGAGGAAAGATGCGTGCTGAAACGAGCCTGGCGTCTTGAGGGAGATGTAGAGCGTCCCACTTGGAGAGCAGACGTATATCCAGGTTGAGGGCTTGACAGAGGCACGCAAGAGGTGATTCAGCAAGGCAGCCGGGGAAGGCCGATGTCGATGTGTTGTGGGGAGCTTATGGACTACCTTGGATGGCGCTGCACTGCTGTGGTCTGAGGCACGTGGTGAATGCAGCCGAGTAGGTGGGCTTGACTCGTCTCGCGCGTTGCTTTGGGCATCGGCTGGCTTCTCGGCACCTAGGTTGTATGATTCGTCAACATCTTCAAGCTTGAACGCCGGATCCAGCGCATCGATGGGAACGATTCCATGGACCGAGTCTCGAAACTTCGTCGCATCAGTGTCGACCAGCGCTCCGTTCTTCGCCCATCGCAGAAACCCATCATCGTCAATGGTCACAGCGTACGCCTTTCTCTCTTCGCTGCTCAAGTACCTGACACGCTCTGCATTCAACGTCTGACGATCACACAACGGTAAGCTGAGACCTCGCCCGGCGCCGTGATCTAGCCAGTGGAAGAAGTTCTCAGTCGTTGCATCTCGTTGCCAGTACTCATGATACATTTGTAGATTCGCGCCGTGACGGTGCGTATGATCGACCATTTCGAGGAAGTATCGTTGGTCCAGGAGCATTGAGTGCTGAGCGGCCTGTGGAACCGCGGATGAGCTTGAGCGTCTGCTGGCGCTTGAAGTCGACACTGAGGCCCCGCGGTCGGCCGGCGAAGCTGCATCGTCGTGAACAGCGTGCTCAGCGATCCAAGCCAAGCGTCGCCAGTTCTGCCTCGCAACGTCGGTTGACGAACGCCGGCGATCTGGTGGAGCTTTGGCATCGTATGGAGCATCCGTAATGTCGTCCTCAGGTTTAGCAGCACGTCGATACTGCCATTCTCGTATGGCTTCCGACCAGCGACGGGAGGGGTCCAGCGCAAGCCCGCCCAGCTGTCGTCGCTTGCGATGTCCGCGATATGCTGCTTGAATCTTAGTCGCAGCGCCATGGCAGTCTGAATTGTCTGGACGATCGTGGTACTGCTGATCAATCTCAGATGCTCTTCGAGCTTGGATGGAGGCTATGTGATTGGTCTCCGAAGCGTCCGGAACACGGAGAGAGTGCAAGTACGCCTCGTGTGAGGTGGTATTGAGATCCATAGTCGACGATGGCCTAGGTGAACAATCAGGAAGTCGAGCTAGGGTCTGTCTCTATCAGTGGTGAGTGACCATTGTCTGCCCTCTTGCAGGCCGGCCTACAGTATCTGGGCCACTGAGTGCAATTGCACCGCCCGGCACGATAATAGTCACTACATCCCTTGCTTGATCTCAAAGCTGTACTCACAACAAACTGAGACAGCGATCCGAGCGGGTAAGAGCGTCTTGATTTTGGCGAAGAGGACGCGTATGAAGCAGCGCCGCAGCAGCAGCGCTGTCCGAAATATGATCTCAGTCGATCACGCTACGATCGTCCGCAGACGCTGCCCGGGATTGTGTTACCAGACCTACATGGAGCATGGTGACGCTGCAGTGATCTAGGAGTCCGTTGCGCGTCGCTGCGCATGTGCTGTGCTGGAGACGAGGTAGGAGGCAAGGGTGACATGCTTCACGCCTGAGGCACGAATCTAAAGTTCCTGTTCGATGGATGAGAAGGAGTTGATGGGCTCAGCTTGCTTCTCGTACACTGTCTGGGTATCCCTATCATACATCTCCCCATCTCCCTCTCTCAAAATCTCACCAAAACGCCAATGCTAACCCACACCACCCCCCTCCTCGCTATTCACATCCCCCCCAACCCTCGAGACCCCTACCTTGCCCTCATCAAGAACTGCGCATTCTCCAGAAACCCACTCACGATCTCCACATAAGCACTCGGCTCCCGCCTCATCAGCATCCCCATATGAGCTCTCAACAACCCCGCATCAACCTCCAGTTCTAACTCATAGCTCATCTTGTCCCCCTGCTGCACAGCCGTAAGATCGATATCATAAGCCAAATGCTTGTAATTCATCCTGTTCTTCTGACGGCTCGGCTCTGCGGGCGCTCCGTGGTCGATTATATCTTCCAGTTTGAGCTGTGCGGCGGCGAGGAGAGGAAGGAGATTGAGCTCGATGTTGATGGAGATTCGGCAGTCGTAGGCGCCGTCTGGGGCGTGGATGTGCAGGTTTGCCACGGGGAGCTTGATGATTGCGGCCTTGAGGGATTGGGTTGCTTTATCGTGGCTTACTCGCAGCCGCGGTGGGCGGGAGATCGTGTACTGCTTCAGGGCTGCGGGAATGAGTGAGAGACCTGTGGCATTTAGGTGGTGAGAGAAGTCGGTTTGCTCGATTCGCTTGTATCTCATAGGTTCACGTCCCTTCACCTGTGCTTTAATGACGGACTGATTGAGAGCTTCGTTTATGGCTTGATACTCCGGAGGGTCCATTTGTGACTCGAAGCTGAGGAGGTGGTTGTGCGATTCAGCCACGGTGCAGGTGCTCGATACGCCGAAACTAGCTCGGTTTCCGTCGCTTTTGTTGAGCAGCTTGCCTATCTTCGCTTCAATCTCGAGCATGGCTGGATCAACCTGGTCTAGATCCGACAGTTTCATCCAAAGCCAATCCTGTACGACCTTGTACATGCTCGGATTCAGTAATTTACCTTGATATGAGGCTTCCCAGCCGCCTAAAAGCTCACGAGCGTTCGCGAGACAGGTGTCGGGAACCACAGCCTTTTGACCCTCCTGTGCCACTGGCTTTGGTGCACTCGCGTCATTTCCGTAACCATTTGTAGTGACTGGATGACCGTTCGACTTGTAATGTGGGTTTTGGTGATGCAGTCGTGCCCATGGAGGTCTCTCGGCGGGTCGTGTTTTGATCATTTTGGTACGCGGTGCAGTCGATAGCATCTCAGGAGATGCACTCCGTTTTAGCGAGACATTCATTGCCACGGGTGATTGTTGCTTCACTGTAGCAGGAGCCGGAGCAATGAGGTGCTTCATGCCCATCTTCTCGGAATGATGTTGAGGTGGTGGGGCAGGTGCGTCCGTAGCTACGTTCGCAGGGAGGAGCGACTGAGGCGTGGCGTTGGTAAGAGGGACCGGAGGCGTCTGGCGTGTATTGGCTTGTGACACTCCATTTTGCATCACATGATTTTGTAACACCACAGGCTGCGCCATAGGCACGTGCATGGAACTTCTGGCGCTTTGTGGCTCCTGATAGCTACTTTGTCTTGATCCCAATGACGGCACGCGTACTGGTACTTGAGTCTTCGGACTGACGGACAAACTACGCTCGCGCTCGAAGTACTCACTGACGATCGGTGCTTGCGATTGCTGCTGGCCCATGTGCAAGTACTGACGGGCCGGCGAGCCTCCAGCGACGCCGTTCGATACACCCGAGAGATTTCGTTGATGCAAAGGACTGTAGACATCCTGATGCGCGCTATGTGCAGAGCCACGTTGCTGGAGTGATGGTGGTCCAAGTGGCGTACCCGGATGTGATGGATATTGTTGGAAGTGAGGCGGTGGTGCCTGATGAGGCAGATGCGAAGTAGCAGCAAGCGGACTTTGACGTATGCCATATGGCGGCTGAGCGTTTTGTGAAGAGGGAGTAGGTGACGATGAGGACGTCTGCTGCCTGTACAATTGCGGATGTGCGCTCTGCGGGTGATGCTGACCGAGTGAGGGCGGCTGCGACTGCTGTGGGAGATATTGAGGATGTCCTCCAGGCGTATGTGTCAAGGGCGTATGCTGTTGAGAATAGCCACTCGGGCTGGCTGACGCCTGGCCGGAGAAAGGGAACTGTCCAGCCGGACCGCGGGTCTGCAGCGGAGTGAGACTTGCACTCGGAGTGTGCCGCCGTGCACTCTGAGCGTAGGGATCGTTTTCGTGAGGCGTGGACGGCCAGCCTGGGCCACTTTGCTGGGACGAGTGCCTCGACAAAGGCGGAGGTGGAGGCCGTATGCCATTGCCTGAGAACACATGTGCAGATCCCGAGCTTGTAGCCCTCTGCGCGACCGGTGATTTCTTGGGTGGCCCATCGTCGGAGCTGAGCATGGAAGTGATATCCATCCTTGCGCCTCACTCCCTCCTCATTGCCACCTCAAGTCGTGTGCCGCGATGTGCATGCGCCGGATGACCCTCTCATGTGGTGCTTGTCCTCCAAATCGCTGCACTGAGATCGATGCGTGTTGTTACAGAGGACCTCGCCGACCAGTATTGTGCACTTCCAGATATCAGACCTCACTGTGGTCGCAAAGTCCACTGTGATCGTGCACTTCCTCGCACTGAGATCTGACCTGGGCTCGTCCGCAGACCGGGTGGCACACAGGAGGTAGTTTACTTGAGCGATTTGGTCGTTCCAATATGGGGTTAGCCGCTGGGGAAGAAGATGAAGAGCAGATATCTCGTGCATTCACGCAGGGTCTATGCGGCCACAAACAGAGTAAATTCTACCCTAGCTGGTGACGTCTGCTTCATGCACCATACTATTCGTGTCGATGTGGGTGTCTGTGGACGCGTGCGGGAGTTGCCGAGAATGATGCCCGCGCGTTTGTGTCGCCTGATGATGAGGCTCAAGAGATACTAGCACCGCCGACTCTTCGTTGAGTTCACTACATCCACCAGCTAACGCTCAGCTACGCTCCCTTCACGCCCGTCCTTTCCTACGTCCCCATCAGAGGATTCTCCTCCAACCGCTCAGCCCGTCACCGGCGCGCCGCCGACGTTCTGTGACTTCGTGTCCGGATCGCATCTCAGGCTTCACCACCACACTCAAGAGGCGATATTGAGGTCATAAACGCCTATCAGTAATTCCTCAGCATTGGACGATCCTCCAACATGGTCGCCCTCACCTCCGCCGCTGGGCTGGTGGGCTTCCTGTCCGAGCCGGATGAGGCGCTGCAGGCATTTGCTCTGGAGCGACTGAATGATGACATTGATAGCGTGTGGACGCAAGTCTCGGGATCAATCGGACAAATGTACGTATAGCATGCTTAAAGCGCCAGCATGAGAGCCGGGCACGGGGTGAAGCTGTCCTCCAGCTGCTCGCGTGCCAGCTCGTGCTGTTCGCGGAAATGCTTCCTTCAGGCTCGTGTACTGACGGAATCATCACAGAGAAGCGCTCTACGAAGATGAGGGCTTCAGCCACCGCAATCTCGCAGCACTCGTGCTGTCCAAGGTCTACTACCAGCTCCAGGAGTACAACGAGTCCATGGTCTTCGCACTTGGCGCAGGCGACCTCTTCGACATCGAGGAGGCAGGCGAGTACGAGGAGACGATCATCGCGAAGTGCATAGACACTTACATCGCCCTCTGCGCGATGCACAACCCGCCCACGCCAGCCTCCAAGACTCGCAGCAACACCTCCGACTTCGCCGATGCAAGTGCTGCTGCCGTTGCGAACCCAACAACACCCTTCTCGCAGTCTACGCTACCCAGCAAGTCTTTGCTTTCACGCGATGATGCCAACCCGTGGGACTCGGCGGCACCAGGGGGTGGCAACGCTGGGGTTGCTGGCGCGCACCCACACCCTTTGACCCTCTCGAACCCTGTCAAAAAGAACCTGCAGGGTGTTGTCAAGCGGATTTTCGCGTCCTGCTATGAAGAGTCGGAGTACAAGCAAGTCGTCGGCATTGCGATCGAGGCGCGCAACATCGAGGTACTACGAGAGGCAATCCTGAAGGCAAGCGCGGAGGAGAAGGGCAAGGGCAAGAAGGGCTCGAGCGGGCAGACCGATGAGCTTCTTGAGTATGTGCTTGATATCTGCATGAACGTGGTGCAAGAGCGTGGACTGAGGAATGAAATCTTGCGACTGATTCTGGAGCTCCTGAATGATATTCCGAGTCCTGACTACTTCGCGATCGCGCGTTGCGTGGTGTACTTGGACCAGCATGGTGCAGCATCGCAGATGATCAAGCAGCTCATCCAGAAGGGTGATGGGAGATCTTTGGCAATTGCTTACCAGCTGTCATTTGACTTGTACGAGAATGGCACACAGGAGTTTCTCCAGAAGATCATGGAGGACCTGCCAGATACTGAGGAGGAGAAACCGGAGGAGTCGAAGCTGAATGGGAATGCTGTTGCACCAGTAACGTCAGAGCCGAACGAGGACGACAACGCAGCGGAGTCAAGTCAGTTGCTTACAGAACTCAACGACAGCGCAGGACCACCACAGACAACGACGCTCGTCGCATCGAGGACAAAGCCGAAGCCCGAGACCGAGGAAGAGCAGACAGCGTACACTTCGGTCAGGGAGATACTGCGCGGTACAAAGAGCATCGAGCTGAACCTTGAGTTTCTATATCGCAGCAGTCGCACGGACAAGGCAATATTGAACAAAGTGCGAGACTCCCTCGAGGCACGGAACAGCATCTTCCACACATCTGTGACCTTCGCAAATGCGTTCATGCATGCAGGTACAACGATCGATAGCTTCTTCCGCGACAACTTGGAGTGGCTTGGCAAGGCTGTGAACTGGTCGAAGTTCAGTGCTACAGCTGCGCTCGGTGTGATACATCGCGGCAACTTGAGTCAAGGCCAGAAGCTGCTTGATCCGTACTTGCCGAAGCCACAGACGAACGCAAGTGCAGGCAGCACGTACAGTCAGGGTGGCTCGCTGTACGCTCTCGGCTTGATCTACGCAAATCACGGAACAAATGTGCTGGACTACCTCCGAAAGCAGTTCAAGGACACGCAAGAAGAGGTCGTGCAGCACGGTGGTGCGCTCGGTCTCGGCGTAGCTGGCATGGCGACCGGCTCCGATGAGATTTACGAGGAACTCAAGGCTGTGTTGTACACCGACTCTGCCATCAATGGTGAGGCTGTGGGTCTTGCGATGGGCCTTGTCATGCTCGGCACTGGCAACGTCAAGGCGCTTGACGACATGATCCAGTACGCGCACGAGACACAGCACGACAAGATCGTGCGAGGTCTGGCGATGGGTATGGCACTCATCATGTACAATCGACAAGAGGCTGCCGATGAGCTCATCAATGGCTTGCTTGATGATGCAGACTCAGCGTTAAGGTATGGTGGCATAATGACACTTGCGCTCGCGTACTGCGGTACTGGCAGCAACAAGGCGGTGCGCAAGCTCCTACACGTCGCAGTCAGCGACGTCAGCGACGATGTGCGACGAGCGGCAGTCATGAGCTTGGGCTTCGTCCTCTTCCGCAAGCCAGGATCGGTCCCACGTATGGTTGAGCTGCTGTCCGAGAGCTACAGCCCGCATGTCCGATACGGTGCTACGATGGCGCTCGGCATTGCATGCGCTGGCACAGGTCTCGACGAGGCGCTCGACCTTCTCGAGCCAATGATGAAAGACTCTGTCGACTTTGTGCGACAAGGTGCCTACATCGCTGTGGCCATGATCCTCGTGCAGACAAACGAAGTGCAAAACCCTAAGGTCACCGAGATCCGCAAGACACTGCAGAAGATGGTAGGCGACAGGCACGAAGACGCTATGGCTAAGTTCGGCTGCGCTTTGGCTCTCGGCATCATCGATGCAGGCGGGAGGAATTGCACCATCGGTCTGCAGACCCAGACTGGCAACTTGAACATGGCAGCGATCGTCGGCATGGCAGTTTTCACGCAGTACTGGTACTGGTTCCCGCTCACCCACTTCCTCGCCCTATCTTTCACACCCACCGCTATCATCGGCGTGGACCAGGACCTGGAGATTCCAAGCTTCAAGTTTCACTCGAACACAAAGCCTAGCATGTTCGATTACCCACCGGAGCAAGTCGTGAAAGTCGAAGAGGCTCCGGAGAAAGTCAAGACTGCCGTGCTATCGACCACTGCGCATGCTCTGCGGAGAAAGCAGGCTAAGGATCGCCAGCACAGGCGGGAGAGCATGGACATCGACCAGACGCCAACTACACCCAAGCCTGAGGTTGATGGTGAGGCGGGTGATAAGATGGATGAGGACACGACGATCGACACCGCCAAGCTTGCCGAGGAGAAAGACGGCGAGAAAGACGCCTCTGCTTCACCCGCTGCTAAAGAGCGGAAGGAGAAGGAAAAGGTTGGGTTTGAGTTGGAGAACATGAGTCGAGTGCTGCCAGCACAGGTGAAGTGGATCTCCTTCCCTGGAGAGGGGAGGTATCAGCCGGTCAAAAAGGTAAGGCTCGCTCATCATGTTTCGTCTTCACGCGAACCGCTACTGACATTGCTCTCACAGCCTACCGGTGGTGTCATCCTCCTCCACGACTCCCAATCAGACTCTCCCAAATCTCTCCTCGAGCTCAAAGCCCGCAAGAAAACCACTGTTGTCGCGCCTACGCCTGGCCCTGCTGCCCCGGCTGCCGATATAGATATGCCCGATCTCGGGTTCGCGAGTGGTGGTGGCGCGGCTGCGGCTGCGGGTGTGTTGAATGCGGTTGACGAGGATGATGACGGCGAAGAGGCGCCTGTGCCTGATGCTTTTGAGGTTGATGACGATGAGGCGGAGCAAGAGGAGCAGTAGATGAGTACGATATGAGTGAGGGGGGCAGTGTGTTAGCATAGCAATAGCATAGATGGCTCCGTCTGGACGATCGTCTGGAGGAGCTGTGTAACAGTATGGAGAGCTGTAATCTGCGTTTACACAACCACGTTCGATCTCTACGCTGCAAGGGTCACTCAATTGCTCTAGTGGAGGACGAGAGTTCCTTCCTTCATCCATACTTCAATGTCGCCACCGCATCCCCAACGTCAAAGGTGGACCTCGACTTCATTCTATCGAGACAATTGTGAAATAGGTGAACGACAACGTCCACATCTCCGTCGGGATTACATCAAGACTCTCAAAGTATCGGCCACCTGGGTTACGATCATATGAGGGAAATCAGGCCCGATTACATCTGTCACTACTAGTGCGGGAATAATGCCACCAATCAACCGGACAATCAAGCAACACGGCTCCGTTCCCTGGACCTCTCACACGCGCATCGGCGCAGGCTTCGACCCATCATCGCACGAAGTCCTCGCATCGCCGTTCTTCGGCATCCACATTGAAGAAGATTCGGACAACGATGACGACGACGAAGTCACCAAGACTGTCGGACCGGAACAACCTGTGACTTTCGCACTCCACGACGAGGTCTTTGCCGATGCCGTACGGCTGGGGGACTACTTGGAATCCTGGATCAGTGGCCCGGGGCCGCCATTGTCTGTTGAGCAAATGAGGGAGCTGGGGGAGTATGTGAGTTCTCTCACATGTGGGCGGGGGAGGGTTGTGCACGTATTGCGTGGGACGATAACGGAGGAAGCGAGACAGTTTCACGAGGAGCTGTTGCTGACGCCTCAAGCGAAGGCTCTACTGGCAGGCGATGTGGGCAAGTTTACGGCGAGCTATGGGGAGTATTTCATTACTGGCTATGTGCGGCAGGCAAGCTTCGTGGCGATAAGTAGCTACGCTGTGGATGAGAGCTGTGGACTGACGAGATCGGCTACTGGTTTGAGCCTGAGCAGTGAGAAGTCCAACGCGAATGGGGGAATGGTTGTCAAGGGCTCGAAAGACACGGGCGCCGCACGCTCATGCAAAGTGCTCGCCAGTGGCCTCAGGACGGGCAACGACCTGGCTTTAGCACCGGACAGCGATCTCACGAAGGCATGGGAGGACTTCAGAGGACAGCATGAGCTGGTGCCACAGTTAGCGCTGTTAGAGCACTACTCCGGCATGCTCCCAGGCCAGATCGCACGGCCCACGAGAGCGGTGACTCTGGGCTTCGATGCAAGCTCTGCACTCTGGCAGTGCGCTGTATTGCAGATGCTTAGTCGCTCATTGTCAGTGGACTCGAGGACGACGACCGGGAGACTTGAGGTCATCTATGACCAACTGGACACGCATACGAGGACACGAGCGTCCGCTGAGAATCTCGAAGCCGAGAAACTCATCGAGGAGTTGAACAGAATATCGGCATCACTACGTGACATGGCACGAAATGCGAAGCACAAAACTACGCTTCGCGCTGAGTTGGATGTTCTGAGCGCAAAGCAAGAGGCCGCATACCCCGAGTGAGTCTTTTCCTGCGTCTCCATTGTCATCGAGAAGTGCTAAACAGACTATATAACAGAGGCCAGTGGTCACACAAGCCCTTCAATACCTCTCCCGAGACAATCTGGTCCATGGGCATGACGCCAGAGACTTTCGCTTCGCTTGGCATCTCACCCGACATACCGCTCGCGCATACCAAGACCTGTGTCCTGGATGACAGCGATCGCATGACCACGCAGAAACCTGAGCCGCTTCGTATCGAAGTTCCGGGGTGCAGGATCATAGGCGCGGTGCTGAAGAATCGGTATGCTGATCCTAGGCATGGTGGCAAGTGGGCGAGAGTCGGATGCTGGCTGGGTAGAGACACGTTCAGTGTCAAGTTCGAGACGCAGCATTTTCGCGGCTGCGACTGGGAGCTGACCGTCTGGTCGGTGAGCGAGGAGTTGTTCGTCAGGACGCTTTGAGGTGTGGCGACTCAGCGGCAGTCTTCACAGTCCTTGGCAGTGGTTGGCCCAGCAGCAAGCGAAGGAATTGCAGCAGATGTGACATCGGCCCCGTTTGCTGCTGAAGCCTGCTGCTCTGCATCCGACTTCGCAGCCTCGACCCGGCCTTTCGCAGGCTTGTCAGAATGGCCGAGATCCTTGCCGGGCTCGATGTGATTGCGGATCAGCTGCTTCAGGACCTTCGTCTCTGGAAAGCCACCCTCGGCTTTACGGTCCCAGATCAGCGTCTCCTGTACTTCAGTCGCTCCGGGCGGCTTGTGTGTCAGATGCACAGTGAAAAGTCCTCCAGTAGCTGGGATCAATGCAATCTCGCCGATACTGGTGCCGAAAGTAGAAAGAAGTTCTTGACCGAAGTAGGTAGCCCTAGCATCATCTTAAGCTTTGCAGTCCGAAGCGAAGGCAGAGCGAGAAGACTTACCTCAACATCCAACGGCATTGGGTGCAGAATGTGATCGCCACTCGAGGTAGATGGACCAGTGCGGGTGCAGTCATACTTTCCATCCTGAATGATTGACGCTGTGTAGTATTCAAGAAACGAGGCACCCTCGTATCACTTCCTGAGGACAATAATAATCATGTGGAATAGTGTCCAAAGTTACATACAACATTACCAACAGGTGAAGTCATGAAAGAGCCCCGCCAAATTCTGTCAACCTACACTGCTCCAACACGCCCACAAGACAGCATGATCATGCCACACGTGCGTGCAGACTGTCAAATAACATTCAACTGCTTCCCCATCCCTTCTCCAAATTGACGACCACCGGCTCGTCTCCTGGCGCCCGAATGATCGCCCACACAACATCTTCCTCACTTTCGTTCACTTCCTGATGCTCTGCAAACGCTCTGCACGCCGATCGTTAGCCCATCTCGTAGAACAGTATACTGCCATTTCTCGGTGGCTCAGTTTGACGCTACTCACGGAATCAAAGCAAACCCCCCCTCCTCCACCACAACCCTCTTCTTCCCCCCTTCACTAACAATAACTCCCTTCCCCTTATGAGCAAACACCACCGTGTCCTGGTCGCCGTGATGGTGCACAGCGCTGGAGGTGTGGGGTTTGGCGATCATGCGAGACGCGCAGATATTGGGCGTTAGTTTGACGATGGCAGATTGCCGGATCATGCCCTCGGTCTGCCCGCCGGACACTGTGAGGGAGGAGGCGGGGGTGTAGATTACTGGATTTTGGGCGTGGGAGGGCATGATGAGCGATATGGGGCGAATGTGATGGTTCCGTTGGTGGGGACTCGTTGGTCTCACTGGGTGTGACTAGGGGCTCGAGTGTGGCGAGGCTATGTGAGAGTGTATAAGATTGCTTGACGTAGTAGGCCTGCTGTAGCCATTGGTCCGAGGCTCTCATAACAAGCTCTTGTTGCCGTTCATGTACAGACGTATGGAATCTATATATGTATACATCATGCCTCTGGACGACGACCACTCTCCCAGAGCTTGTCCAGCTGCGTAGACGGTTGTGCCACCAGATTAAACATCCAGATCGATCTCCTCTGCGCATGTCCACAGACCGCTGCAGTACCGCGCTACTTCCGTCAAGTCCTCGAAACGCCTCCCAACACCATCATAAGATCCCATATCATCTCACCGCAAAGCAAAGTCCCGACTGGTACCTGTGTCCGTCCGGATACTTTCCGGACGGCCGTTGGCTTGTCGTCCACCTTGCGCCGCCATAGCAGCCACATGTAACGAGGGCTTTCGACTCGCGCTTTGACTCCTCGACGATATCGGACTTTGATCGAGATCCAGTCTAGTGTGCCCGCGAGGCGAGGCCACGCCTCTCGAAGGTGAGCGATTGTCCACGCTTCCGCCTCGTCGCGCGGAGTCGACATCATACGCGTTCAGCAGTCGCCTGTCCCGATCACTCTGCTCACGCTCCCGATCACTGCTGCCGCTGCCCCAGTCACGTCCATGGATGTTAGACGACACTGGCGGCGCAGCACGGAACCTCCTCCCGCTACCGATCATCTCCTTGCTACCCTCCTCATCTACCAAGACCACCATCCAGACTCCAACAGCTCCGCTGTGACCAAGCAAAGGCGTGCAGTGAATCCATCGTGGTCGGCCTTCACCTTCGCCGTCTTCGTCTGGGCGTGCGAGCCAGCGGATCTTGGCTGTGACGCCGCGGCCTTCTGACAGGGCGGAGAAGAGATCTGAGCGTACGCGAGGGGAGCCGCCGACGCGGTTGAGGAAGGGGGATTGGAGGATGCCGGGGACGCGGAGGGAGGGCGATGAGAAGAGGATGCGAAGGGAAGGTGCTGGTCGGAGGAGGAGGTACTGTAGGTTATGTCAGTGGTTATTGGGAAACCTATGCATGTTTGCAGAGTACGTACGTGTTGATAGACGCCAGCGAGCTTCCCGTTGACGCGCTCCTGCACAGCCGACGGTATGCTCGCTTTCGTCTGATCAAGCTGCTCATCAATCACGTCCTGGCTCGAGTCCTGTAGCAATACTCGCCGCGGCCGGTCACCATGCATACTTTCGACATCGCTGTCGTCGGCGTACTCCCTGTGCATCTTCCCGCCATATCTCCGTACAGTGGACAGCTCTGTGCCATTGAACATCTCGCTCAACTCCTGGAACTCGTCTTTGATCTCGTCACGATCTGAAGAGCCGTACGTCTGCTTGTCCACCAATTCCGCCAAAGCTGGCAGCTCACTGCAGGACTTCAGCAGACCGCTGACGTCTACTTGCGCTCCGATGTAGTAGCGAACCTCTCCTCTGCTATCCAGCAAGGGCGCCGTCATGAGCAAGTTTACGAATGGGCTGCCGTCCCGGCGGTAGTTCACCATGATCTCGTTCGACTCCCGTCCGGCCTGACATGATTCTGCTAGTCTTCGGATAGAAGACTTCGTCGTGCTCGGTCCCTGCAAGAAGCGACAGTTCCTCCCTATTGCATAATTCATGCCATACTGGGTCGTCCGCGCGAACTCCTCAGATGCAAACACAATTGGGTTGTCCGGTCTCGATGGATCTGTCAAGCAGAACACCTCCGCCAGACCCTCGCTTGCTTCTCGTAGGTGCGGCGCTAGTGTGCCATTGATCCGCCGCTGTATGCTCGTTGAAACCACCAGTATCCATGTGTATGTATCCATGTGTATGCGACATATGCCGGCAGGTCCTCCTTGCAAAGCAAATCGAATGCCTTGTTCGCCTTCTCTTCCAGTGCGCGGTTCAGACTCGGCCGCGCAGGGTCTTTCGTGAATTCACAACCTCGTATCGGCTCGAGCGCCTCCGCAATTGCATTGGAGTACTTGATGGCTCGTATCGCCTTGAGCGCATCCAGGTAGTAGATCAGTAAGGGTATGCTGTGCGGTCTGTGCGAGTTGAGGAAGCCTGTGAACTTCAGGAGAAGCTTCGAATTGGCGAAGATAGCGCTGAGATGCTCATGCGACATGAGGAGGTCAGCTTGCTTCTCCAGCGCGTACACTCCAACGTTCTCCCTTTCCTGCGGTGGCTCGACCAAGTCGTATGATCGTGGATCATCTCCACCCAGAGGCTCCAGATCCCGTGCATCACTACTGTCGGGTCCTTTCGTTTGAAGTGGATAGAGATTGTCGACCGAGGTTGCTGTCGTGTCTTGTGAGAAGTCGGACTGCTCACCACTACTTCGATCGAATGAAGTTTCGTCCATCTTTGTTGGCGAGGGGGGAGGTGACACTGCGTTCGTGGAGAAGTTCGGAACACGGCGTTCGGGCGAGCGACTCAAGATCTGGTTGATGCTGCCGCCGTTCTGGTTTCGACTACTGTAGACACGTGAGCCAACGTCACCGTAAGGAACATGACAGATTAGACCCACCTTGTTCGGTTGGGCACTGGAAAACTGCTTCGTTGCCACGTGCGAGTAGAGTCCGGCGAGGCACACCGGGATGCGTCGGCAGCAGCAGAAGAGAGATGGTAGTCGGACGGCCAAGAAGTCAGCTTCCCAGCAGCATCGTCTTCGCTCAGGGATGGCTGACGCGTAGGAATCCGTGGAGGCGTCGCATGATAGGGTTCTCGATCTTTCGAACTCTTTGCCGAGCCGAGTTGATCGTAGTCTAAAGTGCGTTCAGGGAAGGGTTCGCCCCCGATGGCAGGCTCGACCTTGTCTCCATGCCGATTTGTCTCGGGAGGCGGCGAACGCTTATTTGGCTCCTGCGATTTGCGACCAGTGCTTGTGCTGATCTGATGGGGATACTGCGCGTTGAACTTGTGAGCTGTGCTATACTTCGACTTGAGTTCCCTAAGACCATTCATGACGTTGACGATATGTCTCACATGAACAGTTAATGGTTTGGTAAGTGCTGATGGATGATGGAACGCTCGCAAAGAAGAACGGGAGCGATGCGGTCATGTATGGCTCTCCCTTCTAAGACATTGCATCAACGCGTCGTGGTTGGATAGGGCGCATCGGAAGAGGCTAAAGTCAAAATAGTCTCTGTCTGGCGATGGCAGCCGCAAGCCAGTCTCGAGTCTTGACGTCGACGCTGTTGGCTGATCGCAACGGTCCTATCTTTTTGCGCACGCTAGCTCGCAAGTCCACGGCAAGAATAGCAGTTGCCGAACGCTGATACGATACGAAGGGAAGAAGGAAAGTCGTGCGTACCAAGCGGTAAACGGGCATTATCGATGCACGGTAGAGGGGCCGGACCTGGTCGCCGTTGACATGAGACAGACTCGAGGGAAGTTCGGAAGAGAAAGATGCATCTTTCTGAACGCGACATGGCCGCCTTTACACTCGCCGGACAGCAGTAACCGTGTTGGCGTTCCCATCGCCGACCTTTCATCCTCTCATATCACTCCCCGGCGTGCCAATGACACATTAAAGGTGAAGAACGCGTCGTTCCCGACTTCTCCGTAGAGACGAACCGCATCCACACTCTAATCCGAATTGGCTTGCATTAGCGTCGATCCATCACGACTCGAGAACGAAAGGGCATGCGCCGTTTCGTTCGGCCCTCGACACGACTTGCTCTTTTTGCTACTCTATCGATGACTGCTTCGTGAATCTGTGACCCGCAGCGATGATTGCACGCAAATTCATCAACGGCTAGGGAACAAAGGATCAATTTAGCTGGCCACACTCAAGTTGCGAGGTTGTGAACGCAGCGAGCATATCACTGAGACATCTGCCACTAGCGTGTGAGCTTGTCCTGGCCACTGGGAAATACCCATCGGCACTTTTGACACATCACCATGGCATTCAAGATACAGGTCACACTAACATTAGCTATGTGCCGTCACGTTAAGCAAACCTTGGCGACATAGTTCCAGCTTTCGCCCGCGTGATGCGATCACAACATACCTGCGTGAATTACCATCGGTGATGGACCGCATCACAACCCCCTTTATCGATGTCCGCAATGTGTAACCTTGGGCAGGGCAACACGATAGGAGACAGCAACCGATAGCGCAGTAGAACAGATTCCTGGCTTCATTCCGGGCTCTCAAGAACCACACACACGGTCGGAAGCATGTACAGTGCAAGGTGAGGCACGGAAAAGCACCCTGCAGCTAATGTTCTCGGCGTCACGACCATCGCCGAACGTGTGACTGACCTTATCACCGGCATGCCGCATACATGTGTCATACACGGCAGTACCTGCATAACAGGGTCTTGCGACATCAGCTCTGGCCAACATGGAGATATGAGGCGCACGTGGAAGTGTGACAAGGCGTTCCCACCGCTCAAGCCTCGATGGCCGGTTTGAATGATTATCAAGCGAGTTACATGGTCACGTCCTCTGTCTTGGCCTAGTCCTGCTCGTGCCCTCCCACTCGTAATCTGCCACACCCGACTCTCGCTGTTCACTGCGACTCGTCTTACTCGTATCGGTGTCTCCTACGACCCTCTCGTCACTCACGTCCTCGTACCCACCCACCCACTCCCCTCCACTCAGCAGGTTCCTCAACGCCCCATTCCGCTCCATCAACTCCCCAAACGTCCCATCCTCCACAACCCGCCCGTGATCCAATACAATAATCCTCTCCGCAATCTCCATCTGCTCCCGACTATGCGTGATGATGATCATCGTGATCCTACCCCTCCTCTCCTCCAACAACCTCTGCAGCGTCTGCCGTATCAATGTCGCGGACTCGACATCTAGCGCTGATGTAGCCTCGTCAAGAACCAGTACAGCTGGCTTACGGACTAGCGCGCGGGCTATAGCGATGCGTTGTGCCTGACCGCCGGAAAGACCTATGCCGCCGTCGCCTATCAGGGTGTTGTAGCTGGAGGGCAGGGATGCGATGAAGTCGTGGATTCCTGCTGAGCGCGCTGCGTCGATGATGTTCAAGCGACGGGCGTAGGGTGAGTCTTGGGGGAGGCCATAGATAATGTTCTCTTCAACCGTAGCGGCGAAGATGGCAGGCGATTGGGAGACGACTACCACTAGAGCGCGGAGCGAACGCGTGTAGATGTGCTTGATATCTCGCCCTGCAAGAGTCAAGTCGCCGAGCTTGCGGCTGCCGCGTGGTGAGGGCGGAGACGAGGTGCAGTAGAGACTCAGGAGGAGGTTGGCTATGGTCGATTTGCCGGAGCCGGAGCCACCGACGATGGCTACTGAAGCGCCAGGCTTGATGCGCAGGTTGATGTTGCGGAGGATCGTTTGGTCTGGGCGCGAGGGGTAGGAGAATTCGAGATTGGTGAAGACGATGTCGCCCACTATATTGATGCGCGTGTCTCCGAGGTGCTCGTGGGAGCCTTTAGGTAGCTGTGCTAGCCGCAGTAGGCGTGATGCAGTGTCTTTCGCCGCGCCAATCTGCGGAATGTAGCCCAGGATCGCGCTGACATTAGTGATTGTGAAGATCAAGATTGCCAACACCTGGATGACACTCGGGATCAACGACGGCCCTCCATCTCGTGCAATGATGGTCGCGATGTAGAAGATTAGGGCTGTGACAAACGTTGATGCTGAATCGGACAGGCCGAAGAAGAAGCCTGAGAGGAACGCTCGTATGAAACCGACTTTGAGCGTGTAATTGGTGGCGAGCTCGTACTTCTCCTTGAAGTGGTCCTCCAGCGTGAAAGCTCGCACAGTCTTGATGTTAGTGAATGTCTCCGTGAAGATCGCACTGGCAGATTCGGCGGCATTGTTGCTCAACGACTCCCAGCGACCACTGACGCCCGCAAAAGCGTTGGTCACAAGGAAGACGTACGGGGCAGCAGCAGATAGGCAGATGAGAGTGAACTTCCACTGCGCGCTGATCGCCCAGATGAGTGAGACGGTCACCATGAGTGCCGCCACATACATCATCCCAATGAAGCGACCAAGAAGGTTGCGCATCTCCTCTGCATTGCGGTCCAGTCCTTCCGTCATACGCGAGACATTGTTGATCTCCTTGTCAAAGAACGCTCGGGGTTGGTCAAGTATACGTCCCATTGCTTCGCTGCGCAGGCTGTCAACCCAGCGCTGTCCAGCGTACTCGAGGCAAAGCCGGAAGGCGTAGGTGTGAATTCCGTCAGCAGCTGCTATGGCCAGCATGGTCATCGAGTAGACTAGATTTTTGTGCACCCGATCTGTTGGGTCAGACAACGTGACTAGCAGCTTTGCGAAAACATACGAGAACACCGGTGTGGCAACTGCGTGTAGGGTGCCGCAGTAGAAGCCGAAGACGACGTTCACGCGAGCGACTGTGTCAAGATTCGGCCAGAGTGTCTTCAGTATGGGCTTGAAGCCCATCTGCACGACTACATTGCCAGGCTGTGTCTCCTCGTCCTCATTGATCTTCGCGAGTCCTTCGCCGGTCAGCTTAGCCAACGCAACCTCGTCCACAGGCTTACGTCGCCTTCGCAGGCCACCGTCGGGACCGTTTCTTGCGTCTGCAGCTGCGTTACCAGTACGATTGACCAGCCCTTCCATGAGTGTGGACATACGGACAGACGCACGGGTGGACTTGCGGCTGCTCTTTGGCGATGTCACGGGTGTCACGTCGTTGCTAATGGGCCGCGGCTTGCCAGGTGGAAGAGGCTCCCATGAGGTCGTCAGCTTCGGCATGGAGGTGGATGCGACAGGCATGCGCAGGAATGGGGCGGTGAATGCAGACTTGTTTCCAAGACCTCCTACGCCTCGCATGTTTAGTGCAGAGCTCCCCTCGATGAAGACCGAGGGCATCCAAGTCTTCCAATTGTTCTTCTTCCTCTCGCTGGCCTTGAGCTGCTCATGGAGTGGGTCTGCCACAGTGTTGTCGACCTCGCGCGAGTAGATTGAGCTACTGTCCATTGATGAGCCTCTATTATGAATCGACTCAAAGGTGGTGTTCTTTCGGGAAACATCGGGTCTTGCTCTAGCTCGTCTGCTTGGAGGTAGGAAGCCCTGAAACGGTGTATCTGGCATCGTCTCCATATGCTTCCTGTACCCTTCTTGCGCGACCTTGCCGTGCTCCAGGACATATACATAGTCATCCGCCTCGATCTGTGAGATGTCGTGCGTAATGATAATCGTTGTCTTGCCTTTGCGCCACTGTCGAATAGCGTCCATCATGAGGGCTCTGGAAATGTGGTCCAGTGCACTCGTAGACTCATCAAGCATAAGGACAGGCGTGTCGCGAAGTCGTGCTCTGGCTAACGCCAGAAGCTGGCGTTGACCGCCCGACATCGCGCCACCCTTGTGCCCTACAAGAGTGTCCAGCCCTTCCGGCATGTCAGTAATCATCAGCTGCAACAGCGCAAACTCTGCGGCAGCCATGACCTCCGCTTTACTGACCGACTTGTAGTCGTGACGCCCAAAAGCGATGTTCCTGAAGACCGTATCATTGAAGAGCAAGGTCGTCTGCTCCACTAGCGTAAGGTTCGATCGCAGCCATTTCGCATCCAGCGAAGCTAAGGGCACCCCATCGACAGTGATACAGCCTTCGCCAGCGTCATGAAAATGCATGAGCAACTGGCTGATCGTGCTTTTCCCAGATCCACTCTTGCCGATCAGGAAAGTCATTTCACCGCCTTGTATATACATGGAGACATTTTCCAGTGCCAGCTGACCAGGCCGCGAAGGGTACGCGAACGACACGTTCATGACGTCGATATCTCCGCGACATTTGGCTGGTCGCAAGAGACCATCGGTGTGCTCTGTCTTCAGACCACCAATCACTTCTGCCATAACTCGACGCAACGTCGCGCCCGCAGCTCTGCCCTTTTCCAGTACGACGAGCTGCGGTATCAGACTCTGTATGGCCTGGAATGCAGCGACTGCAGCCAAGAAACAGGTCATGATCTCGGCTGGCGTCTTCTTCTGTTTGTCAACCAGCACACCACCGTAGTAGAAGCCCTGTACGAAGATTGTAGATGACAGGAAGACGATGAGACCTGTCTGGATCGAAGCCAGATTAGCCACCTTGTAGTACGATAGTGCAGCTTCGGAGACTTTCGCAGCGTACTTCCTCAACTCGATAACCTGCCCATTGAAGCACTTCACTGTCTCGATTGCGCCAAATGCACTATTCGAGTATTTCTGCGCCTCCGTAAGTCGTGCCTGTTGAGTTGCGATAGCACCCTGCATGCCAGCGCCGACCCAGAAAACCAGACCCATGATGATCGGGACTGTCGATATAGTCACGAGCGTGAGATCCCAGCCGAAGTAAAATGCCTCTCCCAAAGACAACATAGCAGTCGCAACCAGCTGATTAAGCTCGCCAAGTGGCTGTGATGTTGCAAGCTGCAAGTCTCTGATCTGCGCCTGTAGACGTGGCAGCAGCGCCCCAATGCCGTCCTTGCGCATGTCGTACCATCGAATATCCTTCTCCAGTAGCCCATGGAACAGCCGATCTCTTGCGCTCTTAGCTTGAAGCTCGCCGAATGCCAGCCAAGTGGCGAAGACTGCAAAGTTACCTATCCAACTGACGACCGCCAGGCCAACATAGTACAGAATCCATTTTCTACACTGGCTATACAGAGCAGCAGAGGTGAGCTTTCCAGTGGCGAAATCAGTGAACCCTTCGAAGAGCTTCCCTTGGATGAAGGCGCTCAAAGGCTGGATCGCTCCTGCCACTAGGGCTGCAGCAAGTCCGATTACTAGAGTGGGCAGATTTGCTTTGGTCGTGAAGAAGAAGAGGGCTTTCCATGGTGCTGCAGGCTCTTCGTCGGCAGCTGCACTACTCGCGGACGTGGATCGCTGCGCTGGCTTCTCGCTTTCTCGGTTTGAGCGAGCTCGCCTGCGTGAGCGGCCCCGATGATTTGCCATGCGCAGTATTGTATTCAGTGGTAGACCGCGCACATGCTGGACTGCACAATGCCAACAGGAATCAATCCTGACGACTCATCAACCAGTAATCTCCTCTCTATACTTCCATTACCTCCACCGGGCCCGCGAGGTGACGTTTACAGCAATAGCATTGTTCGGGAGTAGCCGAAGGAGAAATGCAGAGGACAATGTCAGTATTGTTCTTTCACATTGCCGCCAAGCCTCACATTTTGCTACATGCCTGCGCTTTTGTACAGTATCACCTCTGTTCTAGCCATCCACTTCATAAGTCGTCAGCATGCTCTCCCTGTGCCCGCCAGCCGTCGTCATCACGCGAGATCTGATCAAGATCCTTCGCGGTCGTTTCTGATCGGCGCTACCGAAGCCAGGGCATTTTCGAGAGCCCGGCGCAAGAGCTTTCGCTGGTAGGCCTTTCCGAAAGTCCGAGATGGCTGGCTGGCTGATCACGTCTCCAGGTCGTCGCTGGTGTATCCTAGAGACCAGACAAGGCTTTGTCTCATCATCGCAAAGCCTTCTCACGCCGCGCTGACTTCACCCTCGCCCTCCGCCTTCTCCTTCTGCGCCTTCTCATAGATCCAATCATTCAGTCCCGCCCGGTTCCTTGCGATCTCGATCCCATAAAACTGCATCCTCACGGCGAAAATCGTCTCCTTCTCGCCATACTCCCACCCCGCATTCCCCCTCACCATAGCCCCGAAATTATAATCATCCACTTTGCCCTTCCAGCCCTCGATCCACTCCCGCCACTGCGCCTTGCCCTCTTTGCTCTTCATGGCGTCTTCGTCGATCGTGGCTTTCACGTCGAAGTCTGGGAAAGCGGCGGTGAAGGATTCGAATATGGCGTCGTCTTGTTTTGTGAGTTTCAGCTTGGAGCCGGGGATGTGGGTTAGGAGGGACCAGTAGGTTGTCATGTGTTGGACGACTGGAAGGATGGATTAGGAACAGACATTGGGTATGAGTATGGAATATGCTTACCTTTGACTGCGAATTGCTTCTCAATTTCCTCGAAGTTGTCGGCATCTTCTGCATTTAGTTGGCCGCCGCCGGGTGCGCTGAGTGCCATGATCGCGTGATTTCTGGATGTAAGATGTACAGGTTGTTCGAGTCCAAGAGCTGTTGTCAATTCTCCGATTAGGTATGTGCTTGAGTTCAAGGGCAACGCTCAAGACTCGATTGGCTTCGATGGTCCCTATGTAGATCAAGCTAAAAGTCTGGACGCCAAGCCTCGAAGCGTCTAGTGCTTTCAAGTGCTATCTAGTCCCAGTACTTCACATTGCCACTAACATCCCCGGTCACCACCTTACTCGTCTCTCTCGGATGCCACGCCGTCGCCACAACAGCGCCATTACTAGCCTTGATCTTATGCCACATCTTGCCCGTCTTCCAGTCCCAGAAACAGACAAATCCTCCGCTATCACCACTCGCCACGATACCTCCATCCGGACTGACAGCTACGTCAATGGCATAGCCAGCGTTATTGTGTCCTTGGAACTCCTTCTTTCGGTTCTGCCGAATCTTCTCGCCAGTAGAGTAGACTTTAATCGTGTTGTCCGAGGACTGCATGAGCACGTAGCCTTTTGGATGAGCGGCGGATTTGACCATGGGGAACATATACGGCTCCGCGATGAACTTGATGGGCACAGGGATGTTGTACTCCCAGGCGCGCAGACTTTTGTCATCGGAGGTCGTGATGAAGCGGCGATTCTCGTCGCAGAAGGTTATAGTGTTCACAGGCCCGAGATGGTGATCGTAATCCTGCACTGGTTTCTTGTCGTCTGCGCGTGTGTCGAATTGCACGATCTTGTTGTCGTGCATGCCGGCGAGGAATTCTTTGCCGGAGCTGTCATCAGGCTGCCATCGGACCACGTGAGGGGTGCTGCCGGTGCTATAGCGGCCTGTGCAGGTGCCAGTCTCGGTGTCCCAGATCTTCATCTGTCGATCGTAGGACGCTGAGATGAACTTGCTGCCATCCGGGGTGAAATCTGTGTCGACTACACTTTTCACGTGGCCGGTATAAGAGCGTAGCAGCTCCCGATCGTGGTATGCATCCCATAGCTTCACCTTCCCGTCTGCTCCTGCGCTCAGCAGCAAGTGGCCGCTGTCCGGGAAGAACTTCAGACTCGTGACAGCCTTCTCATGTGCCGGCTTGTCATGCGACTTGTACGTTTGTATGAGCTTCTTCGGGTGAAAGCACTTCAAGTCCAGATCCGCAAAGTCCTTCACAAGATCCACGTCAAGATCCTGCGGAACATGCATATACGTACGTCCTTGGTAGTCGCGTTCTTGACTTCCCTCGAACGTGCTCGACTCCTTCTCTGCGCTGGTCTCCGCATACCCAGTCCCTTGCAAGGTTCCCTTCGTAGGCATAGGCGCAATGCTGTCCTCCTCATACACCACTGCTTCCTCCCCACTCTCCTCCCCCGATATCTCCACTTCCTCGCCACTGTCACTGTCGATTCTGCGCTCTTCATACTTCGCCCAGGGCCCTTTATAGGCTTCTGCGCCATAGACTACACCACTGTCGCCTTTCGTTTCCCGCTTTCGTTTCCGACCCGCAGACTGCTGACTCTGCACTTGTCGGTGGAGGTTGCGGAACGATGACTCGGAGATTGCGATTTCTTCTGCGTAGCCTGTAGGTACTTTGCCCTTAGTCGACGTCTTCTTGGGTGCGCTAATCAAATCTTGCGCTCGCGGTGGTGGCGCATTTGCGCCGTTGCGCGCTGGAACAAGTGCCATTACGGGGCCGCTGAACACTGGTGACAAGAGATCGAGGGAGTCTACTATTCGTGGTAGCCTGATCTCACTCATATCCGGGAAGTGAATATGGACGTTGTTTCGTTAACTCCGTGCTGTCACGTTGATGCCTGAGGACCTCAAGCTCGACTACATGTGTTCGCACATGGATCTCATTCCACCTCGAGATATGAATACTTCATTCCTCTTCCTTACTATTCTACCAAGATGCACCCATCGATGTAGTGTCACAACGCCCATCCCAGTACTGGTAGTCCTCAATGGGCACCTCAGGCTCCTGGTCGAACGACATTCATCAGAGGGGTTGTTGTTTCATGGCGCAGCAACCAAGCCTGCGACTTAACTTTGCTTGGCCTCGCCGATCATTGTTGACCCAAATCTAGACCGCGCTGAAGGTCTCCTCCTTGTTCGAGGTCAAGCTTCGTGCAGCTGATGGACTGCGATAGAATGCCTATGGTGTAGGCATGGCGACTTCTTCTCGACAATCGCGCAGGCTCGTCATCATGCAGTCGGCTATCTGACATATGTTCAAGAACCTGTCCTTCTGATGCTCGGGAAATGAGACAGTGAAATCGCCCCGGCGTACGGGGAATTCAGCCCGAATCCTTCGAGGCACAGCATGCCCAATGTCCATAATGACTCGGGGCTTCCTGTGGTATACAAAGGCATGATGGAGTCCCATAGCCGTGTCGACAGGATAAGTGTTTCGTTCTTCTCTTTCTACGTCCCAAGATCGGTCAGCAGCACCTTCACAACGACTGTGCATTTGATATTCACACGTTCATAAACCAGAAGCCATCCAGCATGCTATTCCTCGTTATCATTGCACTTCTCGGTGCTACGCTCGCAGTAGCGCAGAATGGCACATCAACACTACAAATCATCGCACCCGGCGCCACGGCGGGTCTCTCCTGGGTCGGCTCTATCGTGGAGGCATGCTCGGGCACGACTACTGTAGCGCTCCAATGCACTGCTGCAGACACCACCTATCTGCCTGGTGTTGCTGATGTTTGCCCAATGACTGGCACAACACCAGTATGTGGACTCCGACTCTGTGCTCGTAACTCATTTTACTAACGATCTCCAGACCCTCTCCGTCACAGTTGGCCCTAGCCTGTACATCTACTCCACCCAGACCGCAGTAGCCGGTGTGACTGTCGACATCGAAAACACGTGCAAAGTCGACGGGACCACGAGCGCAACTTGCACGGCTACGATCAGTGGCTCCGGTAATGGCAAGCAAACGCAGACGGCCACGACGACGACGTACGCTTTGGCCGACATCGTGATGTGGCAGGCTGCAATCACGGCCGGGGGTGAAAAGCTGGGATCGAACGCTGCGTGCGCTCCGGTGAACGCTGGAGAGAGGCTGGCTGTTGGCTTGGGAGCGTTGGGTGTGGTTTCTTTCTCGGCGATCTTGTTGCTGTGGGCGGAGTTGGGGATGTAGTGTGGAAGTGCTTAGAGATACCCATTGCTTAGTCTGCATTGCTCATTGCATTTTTGGCTCATTATAAGACTATGTCGCCTTAGTCCTCGTAGCAAGAAGTCCGATTGTGAATCATTGCTGCCCTTAAATGCCTAATATACTTTCCGAGCGCGTCAGCTTCGCGACTTCACTTCACTGCACTCATCTCATGACGCTGTACGGTGCTCGAACGACCTTATACCACTTTATCATCATGCCAGCGCTACAAAACAGCAGTGTTAGAGCACGACATCCCAGAGAAGCCCAAGATCTCTTCGACTTTCCACCCGATCAACATCTCCTGATCACGACGCCCTCACGCGTCCTCTCTTGGGACGCGTCTGGACTCCAAACCCTCTTCAAATCCTCCGAGTCCGGCATCGCAGCCGCGGCCGAAAGCAAAGATGGCTCAGGCATTCTCGCCGTGGCTGACAAGCACACGGTCGTGCTCCATGACATCAAGCGTGGCAAAGACAAGAGCTAGGGGCTCACGGCTGAGGATGACGAAGTCAGGCATCTGAGCTATACGGCGGATTCGAAGAAGCTGTGTTTTTCTTCGAAGGTCACGAATGCGGTGCAATGCTACTCTACGGAGGGTCAGAGGCTGACGAGTCCGCCGGAGATGCTTAGCAGCTCCCCTGTTGTGTTGGCTGTTTCGCCTGATGGCGGATTGATGATTACTGCGGAGAGGGATCCGCCTATTGTCTATTTGAAAGACTTGAGAGGAACCAAGGCTTCGACGATGGTCGTGCTGCAAACTTCGGGTACTGGTGTCACTGTTGCTGCGTTCCACCCTGAGCAATTTGAGATATTCTTGATTGGATTTGAGGACGGCACACTTGCTGTACATGACGCCAGCCGGCTCACTGATGTCGTCCATTGCGGCATCTACGCTGATCAGAAGCGTGTTGGGAGGGCGGAAATGGGTCTGCTCAATGGCATGCATAAATCTACGTCTTCGAAGCCAGGTGGCAGGACCAAGTCGATCACCGGCGCAGCATTTCTACCGCATCATGCACTCAGAGTGATCAGCGTCGGCGCGGATGGGCGATGCAGGCTGTCCGACTTCTCTGGCAAGCCCACAGTCCTGCGAACATGGCACTGTATGGTACCGCTGACATGTGTTGCTACCTTGCGCGCTACGAAACCAGCGGCACCTCCATCTCTACATAGTGGCACCTCGAGTGTTCGTCCGACATATCCGGCAAACTCATTGATAGCTGTTGGCAATGAGCACGGCACCGTCGAGCTTTATGCTTCACTCGGCTTGCTGAAACAGCGTGTCCAGGTTAGCAGGAAGGGACAAAGGATCATCAGTGTTGAGTGGGTGACTGGTCCTTCACCTGAATGTTCTGCACGTGTCGTACCTCGAGGGACAAACATGGTCCTTGATATCCAACCTGCACCTATCCACTCACAACGAACGCAGACGGGCCAGCACGATGGCATTATAGATCCACACTATCTCGGCGGTCATGCTGCCTTGCGCCCGGCAGCTACGCTTCGACTGCCTGATCTCTTTCCAGGCATTCGGAAGCTCACCTTCCACCCTGATGAAGAGGACAAGACAAGCACGGTACGTCGTGCTATGCCACGGCCAGGCACCTCCATCGCCCCGTTGCCTATCGCCGATCGTGATCTTCTCTCGACTGCATCAATGCCCCGGCTAGGAGGCCAAGCCAGTCGCAATCCGCGACTTAGAAGTGCACCAATGTCTCGGCCGCGCGTTTCAACAAGCACTTTCGCGAAGCGGACTGTCCCGACATCGCGCAAGAAGCCTACGATCTCATGGCCGATGGACGTGGAGTCCTTAGCTGGACAGAGCCATGCTACCAGCTCTACATCGTCGACGCGGAGACCAACGGGTAGCCATCGCCTACTGTCTCAGCATGGCAGCTTGGCAAGTCGAGTTCGTCCAAGGACGTACCGTATTTCCAGCCATAACGACCCACATCCCAGGGTAACGTCAACTTTATCCTCCACGAAAAGAGCAGAAGTCAGACAAGACGCAACGACTCGATCATTGCTACGCCAGGACCGAAACAATGGGCACGTCCGTGAAGTGCGCGCGGAGCATACTGCCATTACTCAGTCGAGGGCCGCAGCGGAGTCTTTGACTATGCCACAGCAGCCTGTGCTGTTACCGCGAAAGCCGCCGATTGAGTCACGAGTGCACGGTCGCGTCGGCAAATGGGTGATTTACTCGGTATCGGAGGACTCCTGGTCTGCACTACACGAGGACGAGCTGTGGCTTACTTCGGAGGATGAGCAAGTACGCTCCACGGCACGTCAACATCACCTATTTCGTCGTGCACAACCCCATCAGACTTCACGATTCTGTGCCGGTCCTGGCAACAGCGGCATTATGGTGCTTCCAGGACAGAGCACTCTACCACAGGTCAATCAGCGCAATCTTCCTGTTCCCACGCGAGCTAATTCTAGGCGTATCAAGCGCTTTCTACCAGATTCGGACCATGTACGGAGTCTGTTCCCGCGAACTTCATCTCTTGGCCGCGGCCGCAAGAAGCAAGGCAAGAGTGTGCGACCGCACGGAAGTACAGCGCAACAACCAGCCCCTCACACCGTGCCGACTGCGGCACCTGCGTTCAAGACGATCAGTGAGCCAAGAGTGCACGGGAGCTTAGTCAACGCCACTGCTGATGATGGGGTAGAGCCTCGCAAAGTTCATGGGCTGCCATATGAAGCTCGCAGCTGCTGTGCGCAGTCAGCTGTGAGAATTCAAGCACTGAAGGGCGAGCTGTCGGCGTTGAAGCTTAAGCTTGCATCAACGAAGACTGCCAGCAGCGTCGCATCAACCCAGCCGACAACATCGCTCGAAACGGCAACAACTGAACCTCCAAAACATGGTGCGCCGCTCGTGAGCATGACCGGATTGTCCCAAACTGGGGGACCTTGGAGAAATGCGCTGCTCGTTGGATCGCGCTTTCGAAGGGCCGCCCGGACGACTTCCATGCAGATTCCAAATGTGCACGAGTCAGTATGAGACGGATCGTTGACCTATGAACTGTACAAGTTGGTGAGAATTAGAGTCTCACGTGTGTGCATATCTGATGTTGCCGGCGCCGTTCGCAGCTGACGTCAAGGTGAAGTTTAGGTAAGTCATCGCGGGACGGAAGGCTCCATCCTTGTGCGGGGTTGCGAACCTGGTTGAGATATGCATGTGAGAGATGTTCGATCTCGTCGGTCACCCTGTGAGCCATTGACTCGGTACGCACACTATGTGTTGCGCGCACGAGGGGAAAGAACTTAAGCGTCATGGGTATGAGCAAAAGTCTGCTTTCAGCACAGGTGCCATCGTGTCCAGCTCGGCTACACATCGGCATCGTCTCATCTCCGTCCCATGGCCTGAAACATCTTGACATGGTTGCGGAAAAGGACCGATCTCTTTCCCCGCCTCTTACTTCACCATTGGCTCGGGGCTTAACTCAATTGGCATAACCTTAGCGGAATTCTGACGTGGTGCCGGCATCCTGCTGATGAGTGGACCATACAACGATATGCATGATCACAGGGCGCACTGGCCTTCGTAAGGTTCACACGTCATGCTGCCTGCTGCTATCCAGGATGTAGGTCCGTTGCTCGCGTGAGCTACAACAAGTAAGTACGCCCACGACGGTTTCCTCTTGAAGGCTTCCGTTGCGACCCGCTCTTATTGCTTTCGGTGTCTACACTATTGCCATAATGTTCGGATCGAAGAATGGGCAGCGCTACTTCGGCTTCCGGGGAGGATGGCTGACTTTCTGGGTCACCGTGGCATGTGCCACCGATATGACTCTGGTAAGACCACCTCATGCAATCGACTCTCAGGGAGTCAGAACCATCTTGAGCGCCTGTACATGCGTCCGTCATAACGGTAGGGCTTCAGAAGAGCCCCCGAGAGGCATCCTTTTGTTCGGCTCAAGCGTGGTCTGCGATCTGGCTTCTCTCAGACACCGCGTTGGCACCTCGACACCATGGACTGTATCGATAGCAGCTTCGCCTGCGGCTCAGTCTTTGGGAGAGATACCTGAGATCAGCGGCATACGGCTGACACAATGTAGTTTGGATACGATCAGGGTGTCTTCGGAGGCGTGATCGTCACAGATGACTTCCTCGAAACGCTCAACATTGTCGGCGATACGAGTATGATAAGCACGGTGACGGCTTTGTACACCATCGGCTGCTTCTTCGGCGCCGTTGCTGCATTCGTCGTTGGTGACATACTGGGGAGGAAGAAGTCAATCCTTATGGGCACCACCATCATGTCCGTCGGCGCCATTTTGCAGATCACGGCTTACAGCGTGCCACATATGATTGTCGGACGTATCGTGGCAGGCATAGGTAATACCGATCCATCCAATCAATACAATCATGACACTGACAGATCAAAGGGAACGGCATTAACACTGTATTTTGACTCTTCTGACTGCCATCCAGCTTCGCTCGCTAATATCCAATTCTAGTCAACGGTCAGTCGGTGTCCGAGTGACCTCAAGCTTCGCTTGCTGACTTTCGACCGTAGGCACCACCATGGCAAGCCGAGACATCAGCAGCAGCTTGGCGAGGCAAACTCATAGTCATCGAGCTCATCATGAACATAGCTGGTGGGTCTCAATCTACACCCCAGCTCACCAGCTGCGATCACTGACATTGTGACAGGCTTCAGTCTTAGCAACTGGGTGACGTTCGGCTTCAGCTTCGTCCCTGGACCCGTTGCGTGGCGCCTGCCATTGGCTTTCCAGTTCATCTTCATCGTCATCCTGTACGCGACCGTACCTTGGCTGCCAGAATCTCCTAGATGGCTGGTCATGAAGGGTCGCTTCAAGGAAGCTGAGCAAATCTTGGCAGACCTCGAAGCGAAGGACGTTGATGATCCGATGATCCAGGCTCAACTCGGTGAGATCAAGTTTGCTGCCAACTACGAACGGGAGCACGCTGTACGAATTCGAGACCTGGTCCGCGGACGGAAAGGCGATCAGGCTGGGACTTGTACGGTCCGCCGACTGCTGCTCGGAATGGGCTCGCAATTCATGCAGCAATTCTCTGGTACTGCAACTCCCATGATACAGATTGTACGTGACATAGCTGACTTTTTGTAGGAATCAACGGTGCGATCTCAAGCAATTGGCTATTAATCAAGTCCCTAATATTTAGTTAATAGTCACCTCTTATTACCTCCCAACGGTGCTAATTCAATCGGTTGGTTTTACCAACCGCATGGCGCGCCTTATAGCGGCCGTTAATTCAGTCAGCTATTTGCTGTTCTCGACCATAGTGTGTACCTGCGACTTTAGGCTTTTAGGCTGCACTGACTCGCGCAGGGCATTCCGCAAGTCGAGAGATGGGGCCGCCGAAAGATGCTCATGTATGCCGCAGCTGGGCAATGTTTCTGCTACGTTATCATCACCGCGCTGCTGCGATATAACAAGCTCCCGGGATACGCGCACCAGACGGAAGTCGCCAAAGCTAGCGTGGCGTTCTTCTTTCTGTACTACGTCTTCTTTGGTAAGGACCGCACCCTTCCTAGCTAGCTCCGCTCTCGCGAAAGTCTGGAGGTCTCATATGCTCCTGCCGACTGCGCCGTGCCAGTGGTAGTCTTGTCAAAATGGCGGCGGGAGCCTAAAGTCGTGGAGAACTGCCCTCCGACGGCTGGCTGCTGCTCTCTCACCGACAGTCTCGCCGCGGAAGTCGCACTGTAACGCAGTTGAGGGGGGCGCGTGGAACCTTCAGACTATCGACACAACGAAATGTTTGATGAGTGTACTGACAAGTGTCGTAGGCATTGGAATGCAAGGTGTCCCGTGGCTCTACCCCAGCGAAATCAACTCCCTTTCGATGAAGAATAAGGGCGCCGCTCTTGGAACAGCAACCAACTGGCTATGTGAGGAATTTCGAATAGCATTGACGTTGTCAGCACTAACAACAGGCAGGCAACTTCATCATAGTCGAGATTACACCCATCGGCATCGATTCCCTAGGCTGGAAGTTCTACATCATCTGGGCTGTCTTCAACGGAGCCTTCGTACCCCTGGTCTACTTCTTCTACCCGGAGACCTCAGACCGCACGCTCGAAGACATCGATAGGTACTTCATGGAGAACCAGAATATCTTCGTCAACAAGGACAAGGTACTACTCACTTTCCACCCCGAATACCCAGCAACTGATAGTACGTCTCATAGGCTGCGACTTCGGCTAAGCGACCGCTTGAGTATATCGAGCGCGAGGAGACCGAGATCCGCCGGCACAGCTCAGTCAATGTGCGTGCTGCGAGCACCGCTGCTGAAAAGTACGGCGACCCCGCGGTTGATGATGGAGCGAAGGACGGCGAATTACACAAAGAGATAGTGTAAGGATAGCAGAAAGCTTCTGAAGATCAATGAGCCGGACAGGCAACACTCATGGAATAATGCTCATCTTTCAGTGCAACATAGCCCGCTCTTCCGGGAGGTTGAACGGTCTTTTGCTACTGTCATGAGCACCGCGATAGCGCCTGCGCCTTCGCAGTCGAGTAGAGGCTACTGCTCATACGAGACGTAGAACGCAGCGATTTATGGCTCTCGCCAATCGTTCCATCGATCGCTGACTGTTGCATTGGGATGTAGAGAAGCTCGAGCGTCGAGCTACAGCCCCGGAGAGTTGTCTCGTCACTGGCGGAAGAGCACGCAGGGCATTTGCTGATCTCACAACTGATGGCTTTGTTCCGCGGGTGACGGGCAGGAATGGGTGGAGGTGGCCGCAAATGCCTGTCTGTATCGCGTCTAGCCGCTTCGATCCTGCTGCCAGCCCCTAGATGCGTTCACTGCTGACATCGTATAGACTAATTTCAGTTCAGGCGCAGGCGCAAGCCCACATGCAGACCATCGACAATACACACAGGCTGTTCAATCGACCACCCATCCAACAGTAATTGCTCCGTATTTCATCAAGACTAACATCTCGACATCATGAGCTGGCCAAGCCTGTGGCCACGCAATCCGGCTACTTCCAAGCGATCTGCAAAGGCGCAAAGCACAAGACCACGATCCCCGCCACCGCAGACCCCGTCAACGGCAGTATCGAAGCCAGCAACTACATCTGCTTCATCAGTACGACCCCTAAGCCCGCCGCCACAGATCATCAGCTCCGCGCTTTCGACTCGGCCTGGTCTGGCGCAACGACTACAGACCACACCACCGGTTCTGCAGTCTACGACGGTGACAGTACAAGTCTCAACAACGCTGGGCGGGCCACAGTACGTCCATCTTGCGCCACAGGATGGCCCGCTTGGGCGTGGACATTACTTCACGTCCTCTGATGGATCGAGGGAGTTTTACGCTGCTCCTGCGTCCACGTCTATCATGGCTCTATCGATGCCTTCGATCACTCCGCCACAGGCATTTCCTTTCCCGCCGCCGCGTCCACCAGCCGAGCCACTCGATCCTCAATTCGTGGAACTGTTCGACAAGATCATGAAGTACGAACCTAAAGGTGGGGATGATGACTATTTTTGAGATGATTGACCTCAAGGGTGTACTGTATGCTCACTTAGAGAACATGCCAGGGCCAATGGGCGACAAGTATTTCGATAGGCTAGAACGGAAGTACCAGGAGTTGTACGAAGCGTGGATGAAATCTGGGTAACACGAACCTTTCCGCTGCCTGCGAGGCTCAGCAGTGTGTACACACTATCAGACAGGTTTCCTGTCACTCTAGTGACGGGTGGCTGGGATGCGCTCTGCGGGAGGTCAATATGGCACATACGATTAGGCCGTATGCTGAGCGCCGGGTACTCTGCGGTATCCGACATTTGGGACATGTAGCCGCTTGAATGCTCATCTGCAAGTTTGTCACGAACTGCCCAAATGATGCCATGCCTTCGCCATATGCCCGCCATGGGTGCAACCGAAGGTGTCTTCAGAGCCGCACACTATGTCGAAAGGCAAGACGCAGTACACAGTGCACACGGCCTGCATCTCTTACAGGCTAAATGTGTCATGATCGAGACTGCGTGCAAAGTGTGGCTAATACCTGGACAGACTCCATCTACACGACCTTGGCGCGCGGGGATGTGAACTGTTTTCTCCATCATCTTGTCAAGCTAGACATGGCAGATGCATGCTCTTGACTCGAGCCGACCTGGTACCTGCTTCTAGGTACGGTGGAGGAATGAGATACCGAAAGACTTGTTCGCGTGTTTCGAGTTGACCACGATCGTTCCATTCGTTCACTCTAGACTACTCGCGCACCATGAGACATCCTATTCGTGTCTCTTACGCTGCAATTACACTGTCGACCCATTACAGTCAATTCTAGGCCCGTGGTCAACTAGTATGATCGAATCTGGAGATCGTAGAGAAGGACAGGCTGAATGGGGAGCCAAGGTCTTGGTGTCTTGGTATCCCGGGTCCTCTGCCAATGTCGACAACCGACCGCAGACATGTCGTCATCTTGTATATAGTGCAGCTATGCCCGCCAAAATGAAATGCCTGGACCACCGGCAACGCTTTGGAACACCATGGCGGCCTTCAAGACTCTCGCTGTCGCAGCTGCCCTCTTGGGAGCGGCGCAAGCTGTTGATGTGAACGTTCGCGCCAATGGCGGCAACGTTACTGGGAAGTTTGACAAGTTTGGCTATGGATTCTTGCACGAGGTCAGTGGAGCAGTGACATGAGAACGAGTAAATGGAGAGCGACTGACAAGCATACAGGACATTAACAACTCCGGTGACGGTGGTATCTACGCCGAGTTGATCCAGAACCGCGCGTTCCAATATAGCCCGAGCTACCCGGTGTCGACCGCGCACTACTCTCCCATCAATGGCGCAAGTCTGGGGATTGAGTTCGTCTCGCCGCCTCTGAGCTCTGCTCTCCCGGCGTCGCTTCGTGTCTCCGCCACCAACACCACAGGCCAAGTCGGCTTCCAGAACGAGGGCTATTGGGGCATCGATGTGAGAGTGCAGAAGTATACTGGCTCGTTCTGGACCAAGGGTGCCTACAAGGGCGAATTCACCGCCTGGTTAAAGTCTAACTTGACCACCGATGTCTTCGGTCGCGTTCAGGTTCAGTCGAAGTCTGTTGCAGACGCGTGGACTGAGCACAAGTTCGAGCTCACACCCAGTGTTGCTGCGCCAAGCTCCAACAACACGTTCGCGGTCACCTTCGACCCGGCGGGTACATCTAACGGCACTCTCGACTTCAACTTGATCAGCCTCTTCCCTCCCACCTACAAGGGCCGTGCGAACGGTCTCAGGATCGACATCGCTGAGGCTTTGGAAGAGATGAACCCGACTTACCTCCGCTTCCCAGGTGGTAACATGCTCGAGGGTCTTAGACTCGGAGCTGAGTGGGATTGGAAGGACTCCATCGGTCCTCTGCGCGAGCGACCAGGCTTCGAGGGCGTGTGGGGCTATCAGCAGACACACGGTCTCGGACTCATTGAGTACCTCGAGTGGGCTGAGGATATGGGACTCCACTTCGGTAAGTCTCATTGATAAACTTGCATTTCACAGTAGCTAACTTCTACTCAGCCGTCGGTCTTTACGCCGGCCTTGCTTTGAATGGCAACTACACTACCGAGGCCGAGCTCCAGCCATACATTCAGGACGCATTGAACGAGATCGAGTTCATCATCGGCCCTGTCACGTCGACTTGGGGTGCGCGCCGTGCTGAGCTCGGACATCCAGAGCCTTTCGAGCTGAACTACGTCGAGCTCGGTAACGAGGATTGGCTTGCCGGCTTCCCAGGCGGATGGGAGTCGTACAAGGCTTATCGCTTTCCACTCATGTACGAAGCCGTCTCGAAAGCCTACCCCGACATTCAGATCATTGCATCCTCCGCAAGCAGCGACCCCAATCCCGAGACTGCTGCTACAGACGGTCTCGACTTCCCGGCTGACGTGCTCGGTGACTACCACCCATACCGCGAGCCCGATCAGCTAGTTGACGAGTTTGATCGATTCGATAATGACTTCGGCCACATCGTCGGCGAAGTCGCCGCCGTGCATGTCAACGGTGGCATTGAGTGGCTCGGCCTGCTCAACCCCTACCCATGGTGGATCGGTGCCGTCGGCGAGTCCGTCTCCCTAATCGGCTATGAGCGTAACTCCGACCGCATTCCGATGGTGCTCTATGCTCCGGTCCTCAAGAACATCAATAGGTTCCAGTGGTCTATCACGCTCATCCAGTTTGCGGCTGACCCAGCATTGACGACTCGTGCCGTCACTTGGTACGTCTGGTCGCTGTTTGCTCACCATCCAATCACGCACACTCTGCCTACGACCTCGACTTCCGACTACGGCCCACTTTACTGGGGTGCCGGACGGGACGATGACCGTGGTGGTGCTCTCGTCTGGAAGGGCGCCGTGTTCAACACGACCAACAGCAGCAGCGTCCCAGTCACCGTCAACTTCCAGGGTGTCCGCCGCGGCACTAAGGCGAAGTTGACCGTCCTGACCAACCCGGGCGGTGACCCATTCGCCTATAACGACCCGTTCACTGGCGTCAACATTGTCAAGACTACCGAGACTGAGCTCGTGGCCGGACCTCGCGGTGGCTTCAAGTTCAGCCTGCCGGAGCTTAGTGTCGCTGTCCTCGACACTGATGTCGCTGCTGTTAGCAAGGACCCGCCACACCATTACTGGGGTAAGCCCAAGCACTGGAGGGGTCACGGTAGGGGGTGGTAGATATGAGGGTAGATATGACACATATTTGGACCACCAGCTAGGATCTACAGTGCTCACGCATAAAGTACCATATTGTCAGAACAAAGACTTGACAAACTTGCACCCTCGCTCTCCATGATCAAATTCCTTAGTATCCGCCATGTTCACGGTTGTCGCCCCTGCAATTCGGCAGGGCATCATCATCCAGCACTTCGCATCGGTCCCCTTCCTCTATGTTGCAATGGACCGCTTGATGCTAGCACGCAGGGCTAATTGTCGAGTCGTGCTGCCTATGAATCAACATTCGCTTGAAGTCTCGATTCCCTGAGCGATGAGGACTTCTCGTATACGACGTGCCATCTGTCTCAGAGCTACAGCACGTCCACAATTGTGTCGTCCAAAACGTGCGAGTGGTCACCGCATCTTGCAAGGATGTTGAGACCGAGGCAGCACTGGTAGCAACTGGTGTAAAAGATGACCATGTCTTTGGTAGGGAGTTGGGAAGATCGAGAACTCAGGCTGTAGTCATACATCGACGACCATATCTCCATGAAGCCGAAAACAACACAGCAATATTCTGTAGAGCAGTTCAAATTAATATAATTACTCATATAAGGCATTTCTATCCGATTTTATAAAGATACCGTCGTCGTCTTGTTAAAACGTAAGTTTAAGGTTACGCAATACATCCTCGAGAATGCAGCGCTGAACCACTTGAAAATGACAACCGCTCGACGCTAGAACATTCATCAGTGCCGACCATTCATCACGCAGGTATGGCAAAGCGCAAAGATCAACATTCTGAAGAGAGTGTGGTATCCGCGGCCCTGAAGAAGTCCAAGCGACAGCAAAGTGACAACGACATTCCCTCAGCCCAGCAGCTCGTGGTGGACCTGAATGCCCTGGATGCAGAGACCTTCTATTCCAGATACATTCTATCGACATCGCTCAGCTACACGCCACAAGCTCCCTGCGATACACAAAGCTACCACCTCATCTTCAAAGAGTCCACCGATCTCGATCCCTCGGAGCTGGACGCCTGCTTCGCCCTCATCGAAGCGACAAGCCGTGCAGACTACGAGCCCAGCAGCTTCGGCTGGTACCCAAATCGCAAGCGTGCCGAGATGATGGAGGACGATATGCGCTATCTACTCGTCCGACGTCGAGACGCCACGCCTACCATCGAAAAGCACGGCAAGACTCGCATCGACACCAGCATCGAGGGATTCCTCAGCTTCCAGATCTGCCATGACTCTGTGCCCCTAGTACCTGTGCTCTACATCTACGAGGTCCACTTGGCTGAATCGTTGCGAGGGCTAGGCATGGGCGCACATCTGATGCAACTTGCGGAGGATATTGCTGCGAAGATCAAGGTGGAGAAGGTGATGCTCACTGTGTTCGTGAGCAACTCGAAGGCGCTGGGGTTCTATCGCAGTCGGGGCTATGCTGTGGATGCTTGCTCGCCGGAGGATCGAAAGACGAGGAACAAGATCGTCAAGACGGATCACTTCATCATGAGCAGAGCTGTGAAGCGACAAGCCGGAGAAATCAACAATTCTGGAGCTAGCGAGTGGACCTTGGAAGTGTAAGGCTGTTGATGATCACGGTGAGATGGAATGATGGGTTCAATGGAGGCGCTTCATTACGGCTGAAGCAGCCACGAGGTAAATGCATCCGCTATGGGGTAAGCATTCGTAATATACAATGCTGATTATGCCGATCGAGGCTATGCAATGCCGAAAGGAAAAATCGCTCAATGTACAGATGACGGGGCAAAACGCTAGTTCGTCGCTTGACAAACAGCATTATGATGTCAAGATGGCCGCCAAGAAGCAATCTGTGCGCCTGTAGCTGCAGGCCTCGGTGGCGGCAGCATACTCGCCAGGCTTGAGCTGACCGAATGAGCAGGTGCTTGCGGTGTGGACTGCTCGGAGAGCGCTGGTGCTTGCGAAGCGCTGGATCCAGCTCGGGATCGGAAATATCCAGAATCCTCGTGTGATAACGATGATCGCCTCGATGTTACCGGAGGGCTGCGGTTTTGGTGCTCGCTCGGCGCGAAGGCACGCCATTGCGTGCTTTCCATGCCTGGGTATGGCGTGGAAGGTCCGAAGGGCTCTCGTTGCTTGTTGCGCGATGCTGGGTTAGAGACGCTGGGTGGCGGATGCTGGTAGAGAGAATCGTCAGTTGTGTCACTCGAGAGTTGCTACGCTTCCACACAGTTGTCCCCGTCCACTTTGCGGCCAAAGAATGTAAAAGCTTAGTGAGTGACTTACCCAGCTTGGCAGTGGTACTGATTTCGGCGCGGGTCCCAGTGCTTTCATCAACTCCTCCGGCGACGCAGACGCTGCTCTGTCCGTGATGCCTAAATCAGCCGCGCTAGGGGACTCCACGCGCGTCATGCGTCCCATCTCCTCTGCTGAAGGCAGATCAGCCATGATGAGTCTTGAAGTCCCAGCAGCACGGGCAGCATCACTGGCACTCCTCGAACGTGGTTCGGAGATCGTGGACAGTCTAGGGGACGATGCTGCGGACGCCTTAGCACGCAGTCTGATTGGAGCGCCTCCGTGTGGTCGCTGCATAGCATCGTCCTCGTTGAGCGCTCGCTGAACAGCCTCATCCATCTTGGCTCGAGCACTCGTGGCTTCTCGCTCTTGTGCTTGCAGAAGCAGACTTTGTCGACTGAGCTCTTCGAGCGCGAAGCGTAGGACGTCGATTCTCGCTTTTAGATTTAGATTCTCGCGTTGCGCTGCCATTACCACAAAGCCATGCACATTGGGACTCTCATCGGTCGCAATCACCCTTGAGAGCCCGAAGCCACCCGCACTCGTCATTGTCGCTGTAACGGATGATGATGCACCCTGCACCGTCCTGAAATCCGGACTTTGGCGTCCTGACTGAGAGCGTCCGCTTCCCTCGTCACCAGACTGGAGACGCTGCTCAAGTCGAATGACCTGTTCAAAAAGTCTCTGTCGGTCAATCGCGTTCTTCGCCTGCAGTCTTCCACCCAAGTCCAGCATGCGTCCCCACTGCTCGCGTTCTTTCCCAATGTCAGCGCGTTCGCTATCGCGCTTCTTCTCGCTCTCGGTCAGCGAGGTCTCCAACGACTTCACCTGGTCGGCAAGATCGTCATTGCGAGTAGTAAGGTCGTTGATCTCCTGCTCGGCAACGCTTGCTTTCTTTTCGATGGCTTGATTCTTGACGCGCTCGCGTTGGAACTTCTGCAGCATTGAGGAGTACTCTCCTTGCAACGTCTGTAGAGACAGAGACTTCAATGTGATCTGATGTTGAAGATCTGCGATGTGCTGCGACGCAGCGGAAGACGTTGAAGACCCTAGCAGAGAAGGTAGATGGTGAGGCGAAGTCGGCGAATGCGAGGACTGAGCGCTCGTCACCGTCAGAGCCGGTCCAACGGACGGTGCGTATGCCAGCGACATTGGGGATGGCGGCGGCTGATGCCACTGGCTCGGATACGTAGGTGACGGATGGCGCGGGTAGGCCGATGCAGGTAGCGAGTCGTTCGGTGGTGAAGAGTAGTCAGGTCTGCCACTCTCCTTGCTATAATGTTCTGCGTATGATGACTGTTCACGCGCGAATGTCTGTATACTTGGTAATGATCGTTGAGCGTCACCCATGGAGACAGCTCTATATCGTTTGGCCAGTGGTATGTCAAGACTGTCGGCGAACTCAGCTGGTCGTTTCCTCGACTTGCTGTCTTGGGATGTCAGTGGCAGATCTGGACACCGAGCTGTCTCCCGTCGAGCCTCCAGCAGGTCGCTCTTCGCATATCGTAGATTGTCGATAATCCATTGAAAAGTGCGCAGCGAAGCGTCATCAGGTACCTCCGGACGCTATACAACGTTAGTCTATGGGTCCTTGAAAGAGACTCTGACCAAGGCTCAATGCACAGCGAGCCTGGCTGTGTCCGTGTGGAGCAATCGCAAAGCGGCGCAGGCATATCAGCGGAAAGAAGCGATTGGACTGACCTGTAAGCTTGAACGACTGCAGTGTTCCTGCACTGCGTCATGGAGCTCAGCAACAGCAATAACAGCATCTTTGACCAGAGGTTCAGCCTTCAAACAATTATCGCACCGCGAGCGGTCCGCCATGGCATCTAGCCCGGACTTATCGTCCGAAACCGCGTCCCGCTGCGTCGCTTCATGCAAAGATGCAAAGGATGGTAACGCCATTGGCGCTGACGAGAGTCCAGACAAGACATCCTTGACTACCAGTGGCCTCAGCATGGTCTCATGACCACGGTCGGCATGGCTTGTTCCTAGTCTGGGGAGAAGTGTCGCTAAACGTCTATTAGTAATCATCTTAGCAAGCAGTGTGTATTCTCGCATTTGGACGGAGCGTATCTCCGTGTACATACCTCTTCGGTCGGGTATGTGTAAGACGAGCGGAGAATCGCCAATACGACCCGTCATGCTCGCGCGTCGTACATGGTCAGACTCGTGTAGGCCGCGCGATTGATCTCCACTCGTACTACGTGGTGGCATTGTTGAAGCTGGTAAGCTGGGCGTTGCATCGCGCGGAGGTGAGATTCGGCCGCGAGAAGAAGATTGGCCAACGTAAGTCCAGGCATTGGAGGGATCTCTCGCGCTCAGAGGCGTGTACGTTCGCTCCGGTGTCATATGGCCATAGAAGTTCAGTGGCCGCCAAGCCTGAACCTTGCTGTGCCCGGGCAGTACTTCGAGGGTTTCGTGAGGGTCTGTGGCTTGCGAAGCCATTCTTACGACCGTAAAGCTGTTAGCAAGCCGAGATTGACAAGCTATCTGGTCGGGCGAGAAAGTGACGCAGCATCGTGAGGTTCTGCAGGGAGCGCCGTGGTGTTCCGAAGTCTGCTCTGGGAAGACGAGCAAGGACCTACATCAAGTCTAAAAGGGATGCAGAGACGAGCACCACCTGCTGACTACACAAGATCTCCAGTGTTCAGCAATAGCAATGCATGACGGAGATGGGACGCAGCGCGCCAGTCCGGCGAGCCATCCCGATGCGCGTTAGGCATTATCGAATCCCACAATATGCATGATGAGAGAAGGGCAGGGCAGGTCATCTGGAAATTGCCGCCCGAACCCTGCCTCGGTCGGTTTTGCGCGACAGATGAACCACCAATATTCAGTCAATGACATGGCGATGACTCCAAGCAACCGTGCGGCGCGTAAAAGGCGATGTCATCTGATCTTGCTAGAAGCCTGTTCATGCATCTCGACTTGAAGCGGCTGCGGTGCTGAACGGGTGCAGAAAAGCATAACCTTCGATTGCCCATTCGAAGAAGCACAGCTCTGGACTTGTGGCGCTTAACGTGGACTGAGCTTGGCATTACAATCCACAATCTTGGTCAGCCGCATAAGGCGTGGAGATTCACTTGTCAGCAGTGGGACTCGCTGTAGCTGAACAGCCAGAAGGACTCGCTTTTCCGACGCGGTGATCTCATCTCACCAGCGAATGCGACTTTCAGATGGTGATGCACTCAGCATCGACGCGTCGTGCATGCTTCAGCTGCGCTCAAGCTGTGTGTCATGAGGTGTGCAGTCCGGATCATCGATCTGGTACTCCGTGCAGTCGCTTGCTCTGGCCCAACCGCAGCGCCACAATGACACTGCTGTTGCGCAGTGAAAGTTCCCAAGCCAGCCTAGCTAGATGCAGTCCGTTCTCCGCTCGCTGTGGCGCCTCCCACTGAGAGACGCCGGAGTTCTCGCGAAGACGAAATTATAGCAGCTACATCGATCTGCCGACGCGGAGGCCACTTCATCAGGAAGGTGTATTGTGTCGATGAGACGAGCAGGAGGCTACACGGGGACACGGCTCTTGTCGAGCAGCGGGCATGAGCAACGATGAAGCGTTCATCGTGTAAGGAGGGTTGAGAGGCAATCGATCATCCCGTGCGTTTCCCGCATCAAGCACGATCGACGCGATCAGGCACACCGAATCCGACCTCCAAGGACCGAACTCAGATACCAGAGTCAGCACCAAAGTCAGCACACGCATCTCAAAGTAAATCGCGCGAAAGCTGACACGCGCCGATCTCGTGGGAAACGTAAGCACGCACGCGACGCATCCCGGTCTTACGAGCCAGCGAATGGAGGCTTGGCAGCGACATGCCTGGAGTCTTACGCCGTGAGAGCTCTGGTGACTACCTACATGGTTTGTGAACGGATCGCGGGTATGCTGTGCACCCGCACGAAGTTCTTAGGGCAAGTTGAATGACAAATAATTTGGCGCCGGCGACTGGCGGAATCAGGTCGTCGCGTCAGCAAAGTGTTGCGAGTCATGGCTCGGGGTTGAGGACTTGTGCGTGCACATGCGCGATGGCCCAGGCAATTGACCGTGTACCACGCGATCGGGAGCAAAATTGATAAGGTGGGAAGGAACTCTCAGGCTTCGTAGCATGCAAGGCATGTCGCTTAACGGTATCACTCTATCACCACCCCATCATCCCTCGAATCTTCCTCCACTCTTACACGCTTCTCTCCCCTTCCGCTCCCTCCATGCCTGATCTGCGCACCCATCAACGAGATCCCCGATATCGCAGCCCCCAGATCCCCGTAGTCGGACAATCGCTTCCGGCCAAATATCTGCACTCGCTTGCCGTGCGGCCAGACCAGTAGACCCGTTGCGATAGCGTAGTAGCCGCCGAGGGCGAGGGAGGTGAGCGTTGTAAGGAGCAGAGGCTGGAAGTAACGGCGCCAGAATGGGGTGCGCGAGGGGTATGTGGTGATGACTTGTGGAGAGCGGCCGAGGTAAGGAATTTGATGAACGAGCTCGGTGGCTATCGTCATGACTGTATTGACCATGGAAGAGTGTTGAGATCGGCGCCAGGGAAGTGAAGCAGGCTTCGCATCTGTCGCAGCATCTCCACCGCTTCGCAAAGCCATGACTTCCTCGACCGATGTGCTGAGTCTCAGATCCTTGTGCATCCTCTCCGTAAACCGCAGCAGATCAGGGTACTTCGTTCGCATAGTCTGCGCAAGCCAATCCTGCTCCACCTTCGGGAAAAGCATCAACCCCAGATACCCATAAGCCAAACAATCCACCTCCCTTGCCTCTTCACTCCCTAAGAAGTGATCTCCATGCCCCAACATCTCACTCAATGGCTCGAAGAAGTTCTCTGCAAGCGCATGCAGTTTGAACGTCGCAGCATACTCCGGCTTCTGCAACAGACCCCTCAACGTTGCCTTCCCACTCCCAAGCAACAGACTCGCCCGTCCTTTCGCCTGCGTCTCGAATCCTCCATCTTGCTTCCCGACGCCCTCAAAGCCTTGCGGCCGATGGCTCATGTCCTCGTGCACATTATCCACATCTATACTATGTATACCCAAGTGCTCCGTCTGTTTCCGTGCTACTGCGCGGCGATGCGGAGGGAGAATGTAGTTTGCGTGCCAGGGGAGGATGCGAGTGAAGGCTGGACGCGTGTTGGAGGTGTAGTTTGAGGCTGAGACATAAAGGTTTATTGCGAGAAGCGAGGGGCCGTGGGTTTGGATGAAGGAGGAGAGGGCTGTGGCGTCTGCACTGGGTGGAGAACGGGAAGACCAGGAGTCTAGAGATTCGAGACGTCGTGCGATCGCATTGTAGCCGGAAGCCAGCGTTTGGCTGTCATCCCGTAGACATGGCAAGGTCAGGGTATGGTCATGACTGATGTGCAGCTCCCAGGAGTCGGTGTCGTCTCCGAAGTGCAGGCGCAGCAAAGCAGCGGCAGCATTGCACTCGGCATCGATTGATGGTAGGTCGAAAGCCGGACCAAGGATGTGTAGTTGCAGCATCGCAGTGGTGGACCAAATCGAGGACTCGAGCCGCGAACTTGCTGAGATGCAGATGCCGATGCACGGACTCTTATGTCAGCATCGCGCTGTCACGTGTCAGCGACGTCGAGAGTCGTGTTTCACAGAGCATCTGTCGATCACTGGTAGGTCTTGACGCTGCATGTTCCTTGAGCTGTCGGAATCCTAGGCGCAAGATCAAGCTGTCGCTCTGCGTCCTTAGAGCTTCGACCGCTCTACCTCTCCAGCCACACTGACAACAATCTTGCCATACACCTTCCTCTCCTCTAGATCTTTCAGAGCCCTGCCCATACTCGACAAACCCTCGTACTTCCCATAGAGCAGCGGCTTCAGCTTCCCATCGGCCAACATCTTCAAGTACCCGTCCCAGATCTCATTCATCTGCTTCGGAAAGCGCCTGCCGCTCTCGCCGTATCGATAGCCGACTACAGTGATCGACTTCAGCAGCAGCCTATTCATCTTGACATCCTCCATAACTCCGCCTCTGGCTGCAAAGCCCAAGATCACAATCGTGCCTGAATAGGCACAGCATCGGATCGCGTCGTTCACCATTCCTGTGTTGTCCAATACCGCGTCCACGCCACGGCCGCCTGTGAAGTCCATAACCTTCTGAATCCAGTCGCCAGTGTTTACGATCACGGCATCAACGTCCATGTCCCGTCGCATAGCTTTTGCCTTCTCCTCATCTCCCGCCAGTGCTATCACCGTGGCTCCCACCGCTTTGGCAACCATGCAGCAGGCACTCCCCAACCCACCGCTAGCGCCGCTGACTAGCACCGCTTCGCCTTGCTTCACCCTAGCTACTTCAACGACGGACGCATAGCTTACTGCTACTCCGTGCATCGCGCATGCCGACGCCGAGTCCAGCCCATCCGGAATTCGCCGGATGGCATTGCGAGGCACAGCGATATACTCTGCGAAGGCGCCGATCCTGCCGCCGATAACGCGATCTCCTTCCACCAGATCTCTAGCTGCTACATTGCTGGAGGGGACCTGTTCGATGACGCCGGCAAAGTCGTAGCCGAGGATGAACGGCGGGTGGACGTGTCCTCTCTTAGCGTGGACGTTCTGGTGCTTGCCGTTGGCATGGAGAATGTCGGCATGTTGGGGACTGCAGTGGGTTATGCGGATGAGGTAGTCGTCGTCTTTGGCTGAAGGTATGGCGACTGTGGAGGGAACTAGAGATGATGGAGAGGGATTGAAGGCAGGAAGGTAGACTGCTTGCATCGTGGAGGGTGGCATGACAGGAATGGAAAATGTAGGTTCAGACTCGCCTGTCGAATGTATCTCGTGGACACCTTTGCTGTTCCTTGAGTGGGATGAACTCATCTGATCAGCCTCAAGACAGCCGAGGTCCTGACGCAATAGGAGCTCGCGATTCGCCTTGACAGCTTCAGCACGATCGAGGTCTTGAGCAATACCAGGGTGCATGTCAAAACAAGCCCACTCAACAATAAGTGGCTGACAGAAAAGCGAATATTGATCGAGGTCTTACAAACAGGGCAGCTTCGTCATCACCTGTGGTGGAGCGTGGCAGCGGCTGGGAGGGACTTCTTGGCCAACATTTCGCGATAAGGCGCGAGGTGTAGACTCATAGCCTTTTGTGAAGGTCGTCTAGCTTTGGGCAGATGCAATACACGCGTCGAGCATATGCGTGTCTGGTCCGTCCATTGATGTCACTCCGTAAGGTATCGATGGTGCTGAGCAACGAGAAAACCAGTATGGCGATCTTGCTCTCACGTTTCAGTGTGTGGCAACTTTGGTCGCTCTGGTCGCAGCATCATATGCAATGAGTGCAGACGATACTGTTTGATAGCCTTGAGTACCGTTCAAATCAGTATGAGGTGAAATGTTGACGCAAATGGTAGAGTGACCGTGAGGTGCATGCTATTTCCATCCCTCAGAGTGTTTCGCCGTAGTACGTGGTCCGGGCTTGCCGTGCTGCCGCCCTACTCCTTCTTTGAAAACATCCACCCAAGCCATCGACATCACACCACGCTCTGCGCTGCATTGCATACTACACGCCTGCTGCCAGTAGACTACTACCGTCGCACAGTACCAGACGCTCGCATCTCCGCCGCCGCACCAAATTGAACGTTCGCCGCCGACCGATCAACGCCGCAAGCTGCTTCTGTTGTCTGCACCACGAGCTGACGAACCCCACTAAGAAGTGGTAAAACTCATCAACACCGTCGCGCCCACATACCGCCGCCGTCAACACTCAATCGACCATCGAGGCCGGCAGAGCACATTAACGAGCTCAACATCACCGCTGTTGCCAGCCCGCACGTGATCCTACGCCAAGAAGGAGGCCTCCCAAGAATCACAGTCGCGCTGTGTGAGCGTGGGACAATCGCCCAGAATCAGCATACCATATCTGGAGCGCCGCAAAGACCAAGGTCTATCAGTGCAAGCCGATCGGCGAGACGCGAAAGGAGGATCACGCCCAGACGTGCCACGCTGAGCCTGCGCGCCCTTCCCTTTTCCATTGGTAAGACTTTCCGGCCCTGTCTTTCGACTCTGTGTAAAGTGAGGCATCAGCGGAGTGGAATCTCGCACGCGTACGCAGCGCCATACCAACCCGACTGGCATCGAGCGACTTATACCTGCGGGCGTTTACACGGAAAACCGGCGAACCTTCCTCCACCACCACGACCTGCCTTCATCATACGCAGGAACGTATCAGCTGACCGCTCGTAGTTCATTCAGACTTGGAGAACACATCCACAACATAGACTGCAGGCGGACGTCACACCGCGACTCACTCACTTCTACGACATACGCCAAAGATGGCGGACCAAGGCGATGTTGATCTCGATAGCATCATAGACCGTCTCCTCGAAGTGCGCGGCAGCCGCCCAGGCAAGCAGGTGCAGCTGCTGGAGACGGAAATAAGGTTCTTGTGCACTAAGGCTCGCGAAATTTTCATTTCACAGCCCATACTCCTCGAGCTTGAGGCCCCCATCAAGGTGAGCTTGCCTAGCAGAGCTCTTCTACCACTGCAGGACTAATATCGTGCTAGATCTGCGGTGACATTCACGGCCAATATTACGACCTCCTTCGCCTGTTCGAGTACGGCGGCTTCCCCCCAGAAGCCAACTATCTCTTCCTCGGCGACTACGTCGACCGCGGCAAGCAGTCCCTCGAGACCATCTGCCTTCTTCTCGCCTACAAGATCAAGTACCCCGAAAACTTCTTCATCCTCCGCGGCAACCACGAGTGTGCCAGTATCAACCGCATCTACGGTTTCTACGATGAGTGCAAGAGGCGGTACAACATCAAGCTGTGGAAGACTTTCACGGACTGCTTCAATTGCTTGCCGATCGCCGCCATTATTGATGAGAAGATCTTCACAATGCATGGTGGGCTGAGTCCGGATCTGAATTCGATGGAGCAGATTCGCCGCGTCATGCGTCCGACTGATGTAAGTGCTGAGAGCTGCCTTAAACCACATGTGATATTCAGAATACTGACAAAGGTTCGCAGATCCCCGACTGCGGTCTCCTCTGCGATCTACTCTGGTCCGACCCCGACAAAGACATCACAGGCTGGAGCGAGAACGACCGCGGCGTCTCCTTCACCTTCGGCCCGGACGTCGTCTCCCGCTTCCTGCAAAAGCACGACATGGACCTCATTTGCCGTGCGCATCAGGTCGTCGAGGATGGGTACGAGTTCTTTAGTAAGCGCCAGCTTGTCACGCTGTTCTCTGCGCCGAATTACTGCGGGGAATTTGACAATGCCGGGGCGATGATGAGTGTGGATGAGAGTTTGTTGTGCTCGTTCCAGATTCTGAAGCCGGCGGAGAAGAAGCAGAAGTAAGTCCACTGTGAGACTTGGGAATGGGGAGCAATGTGACTGACATAGCGAGTAGGTTCGGAAGGCGATAGATGCTCCTTTCGGGCACGACGATCTTGGAGGACGCTAGAGCAGCAAGTGCGCGCCTTTGATTTCAAGCCGTGTTGGGGGACATGGCAAAGTGATCGGATTGTGCACTGGGCTGTTCAAGCGGTACGATGCACTGTGGATGTGCGAGCGGCGCACAGCTTGACGCAGAGCAGCAGTGATGACATGGAGACGCGGATCATGCACGCGCATTTCTTATCGAACGACGAGTGCGAACACGATGAGTAGTAAGGTGTGAAGACTTGGGGACGTTATGTACGATTCGTTATGGAGTGAGGAATGAGTGCTGCCTTCTATGCGTAACTCCTGTGCTTCCTCGGGCCGTAAGTTGCCTTGAACTCCGTACGCAGGCTGCGCGTAGTGCCTAGCAAACCCGGCCAATTTTGCGAATAGCTGCATGTCGAGTACCGAGTGACCTGTCAGATGTTGGTGGCGGCGGGTGAAATCTGAAACACACACGCGCAACCACAACGTTTCGACGCATTGCAGCCAATCGACCTTGTTGAGCACCTACTGTAGACCGCGCACCGCAATGGTCCGACTAGCAGGCCGGTCGCGCTGCCGCTGGCCGAAGACGCGTGCATGCAATGCCAGGTCACCGCTGAGCGGCCATGTTTATTGTGAGTTTCAGGTCCTGGTTTGTGGAAGACGCGTGAAGGCGCGTGGTTGAGGGTTAGGTGGAGGACTTGTGACCTGTCTCAATGGCAAACTTTGGAGAGACTACAGCTCTGGTGCATACTGCGTGACCGCAGCGGCATTGACAGCTGCATTGCAGCACAATCTCTGTCAACATTGTCGTGGGGTACGAAGCGATTGTTGTTATGTCCCATTTGTTCGTGGTCCGAGCTTCCCAATCCAGGGATCCCGCCACGGCGTTCTCGCTTCGTCGCCTTCTTCCGAACTTCCTCCAACGCCGACACCTCGATTGTTAACCTCATCGATTATTATTGACCTCGAACAATTGCAATCACTATCCCGGACCTCGACAACAACGGTCCTTCACTCGTTGTGTTCGGCGATGGGCAGGCGCTGATATTAACGGCCTCGCTGGACTGGCAATCGCTGCGAAAGGTGGACAAAGGGGTGCGTTTGTTACTTGTCGGCTGGCATAGCAACCGGTGGTGTCGGTGGCAGTGAGGCTGAGGGCGGGCACGGCGGTGACTGGCGGAGGTGCTGGAGGCGACCGCGAACGAAGAGGGAGAGCTGTGGTGCGGCAGCGGTGGAGAGAGGTGCATACTACCTTGCGACAGCGACATGAGCTCCTCGGATGCGCCTGCGGCGCTCGACAGCGACCTCTCACTTCAGCACACAGCGCCGAGTCTGCATACACCGACATTGCTGTCGCCGCCTCGAAGTAAGACGCCACCGACCATCACTGGCAAGCGATCACACAGCCATGAGAACACAGTCCGCACGTCGCAGCGCAGCGGAAGCGCATCGCTAAGCGCCAATGCACTGAGTCAAGCATTGCAACGGACAGTCGACCATGGCAGCGCAGCACGAGACATCACACCAGCCGGCAGTCCGAGTCGGAAGAGGCAGAAGACGTTCGCTGGAGACAATCGTTTCATTCCAAACCGAGCTGGGCAGGACTTCCAGGCGAGCTACACTTTGCTGAATGAGGAGGGTTCGCCAGCGACGCCTTCAAGAGCACACAAGAAGGCGCCAAGCAGCGAGCTGCACTTTCACAAGCGCGATGCGAACAGAGCCTACTCCTCCGTCCTTCGCTCAGAGATGTTCGACTCGGAAGTGCCGCAGAGTATACCACAGTCACACGAAGGAAGTGGTTCGCGGGCTAAGACTCCGCCGACTGGGACTTCCGCGCTGGCTGGACCGGGTCTGACGCCTTCCACACCACACAAGAATCTGTTCTCGTTTGGACCTGCTGCGCCGACTTCGCTCACGCCACGGTCGACGTCAAGAAGTGAGAGGGGCCCGAACATCAATGCGAGATCAGATTTGTACAGTCTATCGCCGGTGAAGAGGTCGAGTCAGACGATGCTGCTTTCGCCCAGGAAGACGCCGAGGGCAGTGAGCAAGGTGCCGTATAAAGTGCTGGATGCGCCAGAATTGGCGGACGACTTCTACCTGAATCTCGTCGACTGGGGTCCTAATGATATCCTGGCTGTGGGACTGGGCGATTGCGTGTACCTCTGGGCCAGGGAGACGGGCGTGGTGGAGCAGCTGTGCAAGCTTGAAGGCGATAGTGTAACGAGCGTGAGCTGGATCCAGCGGGGCTCGCATCTTGCTATTGGCACGACGAAAGGATTACTTATGATCTATGACACGACGACGAACAGGAAGCTGCGCACTATGACAGGCCACTCGGCGCGGATATCGTCACTCGCATGGAATGCGCACATCCTCAGTACTGGTTCAAGAGACAGAACGATCTTGCACCGCGATGTCAGACAGCCTAGTCAGTACCTCCGCCGCCTCACAGGGCACAAACAGGAAGTGTGCGGCCTGAAGTGGAACCAGGAGACCCGGCAGCTAGCTTCCGGCGGTAATGACAACAAGATCTTCGTTTGGGAGAATATGGACGAGCGGTGGAGTCAGCGCTGGGGCGAGCAAGAAGGCGGGCACAAAGCGGCCGTCAAAGCCGTTGCTTGGTCGCCGCATCAGCGAGGTCTCCTGGCGAGTGGAGGCGGCACAGCAGATCGCTGCATCAAGTTCTGGAACACAGTCTCCACTTCGCAGAACTCCGCCAACGCCGCCATAACCACCACGCCCACCATCAACACGACCCTCTCTCCTTCCCTCCACCCACCGCCCACAAGCCTCTCCGCCCTCTCGACCCCCTCGCCCACAGCTCCCACGGCGCCTCCAATAACGCCCCATCTCCTCCGTTCCCACGACACAGGCTCTCAAGTCTGCAACTTGCTCTTCAGCGCCAACACCGCCGAGTTGGTCTCCACACACGGCTACTCGCAGCACGCGATCAATATCTGGAAGTACCCTTCCATGAGTCCTGTCGTCAGTTTGACGGGGCATACGTACCGCGTGCTGTACTTGAGTATGAGTCCTGATGGGGGGACGATTGTTACGGGGGCTGGAGATGAGACGTTGAGGTTTTGGGATGTTTTTGGGAAGGGGAAGGGGGAGGATAGGGGTGGTGGGGGAGTGGTGAAGGAGTGGGGTGTTATTCGCTGAAGTGGCTGGGATCTGTGCTTTCGGCACGAAGAATCACGAATGCTATGACTTGGACTGTATTGAGCGAGGCGTCTTTCGCCGTGGTGCAACGGTGTTTCGCGGGCACTCGCATTGGCGATCACGAAGTGCGAAAAGCTGAGAGCATGGTCGGTCTCTCGTAGTCTCATTAGTTAGCTGCATAATGTACAGACTCGAAGTCTACAAGCCACCGCGTTTACTACTTGACGCACAACACGGCTTGACGCCGTGCTACCCTCAGTATGTTCGTGATTCCTTTGCCCTCATCACCTCCGCGCATTAACAACATCAAAGGTCTCGGTTGACAGCACGCCTCGCTCATGACTTTACCGACCTCACCGCGGTTACAGGATACATTGTGCAATATCATCGAGAGATATGATAAGGTGACAATCTCAATCGCAGGAGTCACGCTGCCTCTCAGTGAGATGGCAGGAGCAATGTGACACTCGCGGCGCATTCGATATGAGCACAAGGCCCGAGGTTGTTGGATTTTGACAAGACACGGGATATCATCTTGTCTAGTAGCGGCGGAATTGTACAGACCGAAAATGACTGACGAGCAAAGTCTAGTATTACACTGATCCAGTTCTGTCCGTACCTGTTGATGCGATCAATAGCTTCCTTCAAGATCCGCTGGACGTAAAGCAATGTACTGTTGTGTTCCATCGCTGGTCCTCACCCGGTCTCTCCGGCGTACACTTACAAAAGTTCGATCATTCGCGTCCAAGCCCGGTAGATGAAGGTACTTATGCTCACGGCGGATTTTCGAACAGCATAATGTCTTCGATCGGGTGGTAGAGCGCAGTGCTTCCGAGCTGGCTGTGCGGATGCTCTTGAAGTCAAGCCTGCCGCGTTCAGAAATGCAAGCCGTCGCAAGGCGCAAAACAAACATTCCGCAGGAGGCCAGAATCCTGTCGTCCCTCTCGGTGTTTCCCAGCACTCGCCCATCTATCGCCCAAAGGACCAAGCACACTACACCCCCGGATCCAAATCCCCTTTCGCCTTCCCGGCCTCGTGCTCTCTCCGCCCACTCGGCGCCCGTGGTAATGGCTTATTCTGCCCCAACCTCCCCAACACGTACATCTCATACTCTTCCGGCGTCCTCACTACGAAGTCCGCCCCTCTATTGACAAATCGCATCCCTCCACCGTGCCCATACTCATCCTCCACCTCCTCCACAGCACTCAAATGCGCCCCCTTCCCGTGCTCACCACAGTCGCCGCCTCAGAATCCTGCCGGCTATGCTCTTGCCTCATCGAGCTGGCCGTGCCGGGTCTAGAAGTCGTAGTGTGCGTGTTGAACGTATTGTTATGTTGGCGCATCGCGCTCGCGTTGCGCGCCGACGTGAGCGTGCGGTGGAAGGTTTCGGAAAGGTAGCGCCGGAAGAAGACACGCAGGGCGGGAGCGGAGGCGCACATCAGGGAGAGATTTAGTTCGAGTTGGGACCAGACGAAGGTGGAGAAGCCGATCCAACTACGCCATACGTCGTCAGTAGGTCAATGGGGTGGGGTGCAAGGGATGGCTTACGTGAGGTCGCCTTCCCGGCCTAAGCGGGTGAGGTAGTACGTTCGCATCGCTCCGGTGAAGACTACGACTAGACCCAGACTGAAGATGATGTTTAGTGCGATCTTCTGCCGCCTTGGTGCATCGAGTCGCCGCGTCATGAGGACGGGCAGGATGACCGAGTACAGATCCCCGATAACGCTCAAGCAACCCGACAGAGGATTGAAGAAAGTGAAGTCCTTGCATTTGTACGGCTGGTGCCAGTTCAGATTAAAGTACTTCCAGTATGCCTCAATCGGGTTGCAACCCAGGAACAGCGACAGGGCGAGCGCAAGGGTGTATAGTATCGTGAAATATATAGCAGCGATCGTGGCATACTTCCATTTCCGAGCGTACGTTCCGGTTGTGAGTCGGCGGTAGAAGAGCAGAATCGAGACTTTCGAGCAGCAGGATGCTATGAGGAAGACTTGCTCGCTTAGCCATGCGCCTCTCGCGGCGCCTTCGTAAAGGCTGAAGGGAACGTCCCAGACGTGTCTGTCGGAACCGTACTTTTCTGTGCCGAGGAGAGTCAGGCCTGTGAAGGCGACGGAGAAGAGCCAGGCAGGGAAAAGTGCTGCCTTGAGAACTCTTTAGCGAGTGGTTCACCTGGAGTGTCGAGGGCGTGCTGACATCGTCCAAACCCAGACTGCCTGCATGACTCCGCCATCGAAGCCAAAGTCTTGTCAACACCATCATCGTGCATGTTGCTTGTAGTAGACCAGCGAAGACGGGCAGCCAGCCTCGCCTCTCCGGGTTGACATAGTTGGCCGTTGGCCACGAGGCGATTACGCTCAAAGGGACAGTCGGAAGATTTCCAGGCATCTTTCCAAAACTTCAATAACGCAAAGCTGTAGAACATGCGAGGAAGAGCGCTACAAAACGCTATTAGAGGACCTACCGTCTTTCCTACCATTGCAGTGTCAGAGATCGGGCTCTGTGGCTTGCGGGAGTAATGGGCACGAATTGGCACGTCAATGGTGATCAGTCTGACATCTGCATGTCGACCACTATGGATGAATGTCGTTAATGCAGAGCTTCAGAGGTTTGGCAGTGTGACATAATGAAGATGGCAGGGGTAAGTAGTGCGCTCGGTCGTGCATATATACAGGAGATGGGTGGCGTCCTATCAGTGACTACTTCGTCTGCTGAACCTCGGCGACTTGCATTCGGCGGCCTCAAGGTAGTCGAGAAGATAAGTAGCCGAAGAGGCCAACGCTTTGTGAATTGGCTGCCCATGAGTGCCCTGGATACGAAGACTTGAGACTTGAACTCCTCATCGTGCGATGATGAGGACATCACCAGCCGCCGGCGGCAAGATCATGAGCATCGTGAAGTCGACCATAGTATCATTACCTCTGAGCAGGCCACATCCCTCCAAAGATCACCTGTCAATCACCACAATCGTTCATGTCATGGTCATTGCCTGAGAATCACCGTGAGGCTCTCCGGGAAGGTGGGCATTGCTCGCTAGTCTAAGCGCATGCCAAGCAGTTTTCGCTGGGCGTGTTTCATATCGCTGACACTCGCGTGAATGCACACCGAATAGAAGAAACTCGCATATTGCTGCCGTCACGTGCATTTTTAGATCACTTTCGTTGTGATCGATATGCGTCGGCGTGGCGTGTAGCTCCGGGTATAGAATATCCGGGTAGATCGTGATATGCTAGCATCGGAGATAGAGATCGTGCGTACATGTCAGTGGTTTTGGCTTCTCGGGAGCGCGTTTCATGCGTGCATAAGGGCGGCTACTCGACGATCATTAAACGACTGCGTCACGACCATGTGTTGCGGCACCGAACGTTGCACACTCAACCGTCGGCAAGCCTAAGATTGTCGACTGCATCGACATGCCGAAGCGCACGGCGAAGATCGCGATTCGCTGCCGAGTGTCCGCAAGGACGGTCGTTCCAAGTATCGCCTGGCGGATGGTGTATCAAGGAACGACCGCTCCTTCAGATGTCTGAAGAGCTTTATCCTACTATCATGCCCACCAACAGTGCGACCTTGGGTTTACTACCGCGGCGAGAGAGCAATTGCCTGGGCGTATGCCTCCTTGTATCCAACGCAACAGTGCCGTATTGGACCAGTAGTTGCGATGATGCAAATCGACAGTACTCAAAGCAGAAACTCCAGTCGTTGGGGTCTTCACACCATTGCAAGAGCAAGAGTAGCATCGGGGCGGAACGTAAGGTAGAGCCTTTTCTTCTGCCACCATGTCAAGTTGCCAGAATCGTTGCAAAGCTGATTGCTGGCTATCCTGACACCATCACGCTTGAAGTCGACATTCCAACGCGTGTGGCCAGAGATCCAGTGCGTGACCGAGGACTATAGACCCTGCTTCTGCAGAATCGCGAAGCTGCTGCTACTGAAGCAGTCGCTGAGTGAGTTGCCTTCGTTCTTCGGGTGGCAGACTCGATCATACATCGGCGCATAGTGAGTGGCGGTTACGATCTTCCGTTCTGGAGCAGATTTCCGCAGCTCTGAAAAGGACTCTCGAAGCCAATTGAGGTCCCGTTCATGCTCTGCATTGTGCATCTTCACTCTCCAGTCCTTAATGCGTTGAAAATCATTCGTGAGTCGCCTATAATCCGGCGGGATAGATGAGTGCAATGTACAATTAAGAACCGTCACATCGGACCCAGGCACATCAAAGCGACCGCGGTTGTGGAAGTGCAGCTTGTCGTTCATGCACGGCTCCATCATCAATCGTTCAGCAGCCTGCAGACCTTCGTCTCGATATGAGCTATAAAACTCATGATGACCTCAATGAGTATAACGGTATCGAATGACCCAGGCTCGCACTGGTTTGACAGAAAGCCGCGATACTGGTCGTAGTCGCAGAAGCGTCCAATGTCGCCAGCCAATATTAGGATAGGTGCGGCCTTGACGATCTCATACTTGTAGTCTATCCGCTCCAGGTGGGGATCGGACATGTACTGAAAGAGTGCCATCACATATCTGCGATGTTGCGAGTGGGAGAAGACAGGGTTTCTGAGACCACGGTGGAGGCGGGCGCATGCATAATTCGCTAACGGGAGATCCATAGTTATGCATGCTAGCACAACTTCACTTCCTCTTCACGTCAGACATGGACGCAACATATCAGTCATTTCCTGAGTCCTATCGACTGTGTGCATTGAGACAATTCAGCTTAGCAACCACTCTGGATGCCACTCCTCCACAATGGCGTGAACCCACTACGCCGATGCTACGACACGATAGCATCCGGCAAATCGCTTCGTGGCAAAGATGGCCAGCCTCCTCTGAGCTTGGAACATGTATGACTTTCGTCTAGACGAACGTAGCAGTCATGCTGACGAGGCTGCAGTTCTTGCAACGGGGACGCGCACTAGCCCTGTGGCGAGATATCGTGCGAGCCACGACGAGTACGTGAAGACGGGAGCCCAGACTCGCCCACGTTCCTGGACATTAGCTCACCAGTATATCAGAAATACCGTCTTCAAGCTCGACAAGAAATGAGATGCGCGACTTCGCACGAGCAGAGTTTGAGCGAAACAAGTTCGTGCATGATCTGGTAAGCCTGTACACCTCGGAGAGCGATCGCCCTTGATGACATACTGACGGATGCCGCAGGGCCACATCCGCTACCTGATCTCGGTACGCCACCCCAGCTCCCAACTCATCACCAGACTGACCCATCCCTGCAGTCAGGCAAAACGCAATTCGATAGCATGGTCCGCTACATCGACCAACAAGCCGCTATATAAACCCATCCAAATCATCTCATCAAGCCCTCCCAGCCTTCCCCTTCTCAATCTTCCTCCTCTTCTCCCTCAGCTCCTCAGCCTCCTCATCCTTCCTCGCATTACTGTAAACCATTTTCTCGTACATCTTGCGCTTCCGGCGCGGCATCATCATCTTCTGCCGTTCCTTCTGCTCCGCTTCCTCGCGCTCGGCTTTGGTCTGTCGGCTCTTGGCTGCTGCGATTCTGGTCTTTTTCGTGATCTTCGGTTCGTCGATGGTCTCGCCGCGGGCTTCGGCTAGTAGCTCGTTTTGGTGTGCTGTAGTTGCTGACTCTTCCTCGTCGACTTCCGAGGCTGAAGAGAAGCCTCCGAACTCATCGTCCTCGATGGGCTCGGCTTCAAGCTCGGATTCTGAGTCCGAGTCGGCGAGCGCGACATCCATACCCTCACCTTGTGTGATGGCATTTCCACTCAGCAGACTGTGTTCCAATGCTTCGACCTCTTCATCGCCGCGCACACCCTCGACTTCCTCACCTGAGCTGCCTTCATCAACGTCATCCTCGCCTTCCTCGGCGGCGATAGCCTCCTGCTCGGCCTCGAGTGCAGTCTCCTGCTCTGCCAGAGGTACAGTAGGATCGTACTGGCCCTTCTTGGGCTTGACCCACGGGCTCAAATGTGGCGGCAGTGTCGCGCCTGGAGCATACAGATCTGCACGCTGCAGCTTGCCAGCGTTGATAGAGTCCCACACCCATTGAGGTTGTACGTAAGTCCGGCCGGGCACACGAACGTTGCTCTTGCTCGACACTACTTCACCCTCATCTTCGCCATCAGTCGGTGGTGGCGATGGAAGAGGCAACTCCGGTCGATCGACAACTTGATGTGTGATCCTTGTGTCCGACTCGTTGCAGTATGCGCCCTCGCCCAGTGTATTGTCCCAGCCAACTCGTTTGCACCCAAAGGCCTTCACTAGGAACTCCAGGGAGTGTCTTGGCGTCTCGCGGGATAGGAAGAAAGTGAACGGCTCGAATAGCTTGCCCGCCACATCAGCGTCTGCGGTTAAGCCGGGTTGTAGAAGTGTATCGGCTTTCGGGTCGATCGATGCGAACTCGTCCAGCGCCGCCAAGGGTGTTTGACTTGTGCCTTCCTGACTTTGATCCGCCGGTACAAGTGTGTCATCCATGTCTGTATCCTGTTGCTCCGCAGTCTCTGGTGCTGTCATGTACGAAGACTGTGGTTCGCCAATCTGCTCTGGGTCTGCTTCCTCCAACAGACGGTCTGCCTGTGCTTGAGCCTTGTCGTGTGCGTCCACGTCCAGCATACCGACTGCCTCAGCTTGTGCCTCCATCTGCTCGCCCTCCAGCTGGAACGCACCCAGCTCTGCACCTTGCTCTTCGCTCTTCAGATCAAACCTAGGTGGGTATACTAAGCCTATGCTGGTGTACAGTCGGAAGTTTACGAAGCCTAGGAGTGTTGCATAGAAGTCTACAAAGGTCCCCATGATTCTAAAGTCCACATCTGGGCCTGCCATCTGAACGAATCTGTACGGAACCAGCCACAGTATGTCCTGGCCTTGTATCGTCGCCTGATAGTAGATGCCCTTGATGCTCAAGAACGTCTTGCGCACAGCATGTGTCCGGATGAGGTAGTGCTCGAACTCCATCGTCAATCGCTGACATCGTGCGATCATCTTCGGAGGCACATTCTGGGTGGAAGGTAGGTTGGCAAACAGGAAGAGCATACTGAGGGCATCGTCCAGATCTCGCAGAGCGTCGACAAACGTCGGATAGCGCTCCTTGATGATGTGATCCAGCTTCAGCTTAGGTGCGAGGTTTTTCTCGAACCGCGCTGCGTCGCCGACCTCATTGCGACCGAGTGCTTTGCTGATCTTCTTGGCGAGAGCCTTCTGATCGCGGAACTTGGCTAGCAGCGGCTCATGGAGGAGGTACTGAATGTCTTTGGCATAGTAGAAGGTCGTCGAGGGCGTGGAAGACTTCGAGACTCGCTTCTTCGAGCGCGGCTCTCTTGGATATATGCCTTTGAAGATGCAGAGTCGGCGGAAATCTGGAAGCGAGATCTGAAGTTTGCGTACTGCTTGCGAGCGGCTGAGGTAGTTCTTGGCGTTGCCGGAGGTTCCTTTCTTCTTGATTTTGCCCATTGTCAATACTGATGGTCAGAGTACTGTGTGTGTATAGTTGCTGAGCAGAGTGCAGTCGGGATCCTTTCGATCTCGAGTCGCAAAAAGTTCGGTCTGCTTCTGACGTCGCACACAATTGGTCAGCCGTAGCGTCGGCACTACACTCGCCGATCGTCTCTTCACCTTCACCTATGCTTAAACAACCATCTCGACTTATTCCCTTTCGGCCCATGTCTCCAAGCACACGATGATAGCGATCTTCTCAATCGATGGATGCAGTCACAAAGCTCTACCATGAGCATCCTAAGACAGTGCTTTTCTCCGCGACTGCGACGCTGAGGCTCGCGCTGCCACTTGCATTTCCTGCCTTAGCAGATCTACTGTCTGCGCGAGTAGAAATATCGACTCCAGTCAACAGCTTCAAGCGATGTACGTCTGATCGTTTCCGAAGCACCGGGCGACTGGCTAAGTGGTAGCACAGGATGCTGAGCTTCGTCTGTAGTGCATGAAGGGATCTTCCTCTTCGAACACGGACTCGATCCTTACGATGGAGGCATATTCCACCAGGTAATGATGCTGTTCTCAACATCAGCAAGCTCTTCAAACTGATCGTGTGGAAAGGCTCCCCTGCTGCTCCCGCTATTTGCACTGCTGCCCGCGTCCACGAGTACGCTAGGTCGCTTGGCGAGCATTCTGCTGTTCACCGTACTCGATCTGCTATCCGCGGATTGCCTTCATGCAATTGCTACCAGCGGCACTGCAACGATATCGAGTGTATTCAGCTCACCCAGGAAGACGCAAGCATGGCAACCGCTCTCGGTGGCGGCAGTGTATCTGCTGAACCCTTTCACGATACTCACGTGCTTAGGCCGGCCTACGACAGCCTTCACCACTTTCTTCACGCTGCTCAGCATTCGACATGCCACCGAAGGTAAGCTGCAGACGTCCGCATTTGCGCTGGCGATAGCAAGCTACCTGTCGTTGCATCCGACACTCCTGCTACCACCAATCGGCTTGCTTGGCTATGATCAGCTTTGCAAGTCTCGGAAGCCTGTGAACGACACTGATGGACCCAAGTCACCGATGAGGTATGCATCGACTCAGACTGACCGACCGAAGGTCCTCGACTTCGGTACACGCTTTTTCGGCTGCTTCCTCCTCACAGCAGCACTACTGCTAGCGCTTTCACGAGTGCTACTGCCCAGCTTCGCCTTCCTACCCAGCGTCTATCTCACGCTTTTGCGCGTCCCAGATCTCACTCCAAACCCAGGTCTCTGGTGGTACTTCTTCATCGAAATGTTTGACCCCTTCCGGTCATTCTTCCTCGGTGTCTTCTGGCTGCACATGCTAAGCTACAGTGTGCCATTCTGTCTGCGCATGCGGAAGCAGCCATTGGCCGCTGTAGTGTCCATGCTGGGCATCACGGCGATCTTCCAGCCTTACGCCAATGTCGGGGAAGCGGGTGCTTGGCTCAGCTGCCTGACGCTGCTATCGCACACATTCGAGGGTATGCCTTGGCATCGCCACCCATGAGATCGCGCATGCTAACAGACATACAGTATCATCGACTCACCGCTACACGTTTCCTGCCGTCGCAGTTCTGCTGTACACGTCGTTGCTTGGTCCAGCGTTTCATCATCTTTGGCTGTATGCCGGCAGCGGCAATGCTAACTTCTTCTACGCAACCACACTGGTGTGGAATCTGGCACTGCTGATTATCTTAACGGATACAGTCTACTCAGTACTTCGCGACGAATGGGAAGCCGAGCGGCCAGAGGGCAAGGGCAAAGATGTCAGACAGATATAAGTGCTGGTATGGTGCCACCAGTATAGATCTGGTTATAAAGACTGTCGATTGTACGTCACACTGCCCGCGTATGACCTACGTGAACACCTCTTTCTCGCTTTGCAGCTTCAAGAATGACTCTTCGTCATGCCCGGGGATGACTCGGCCACGGGTCTGGCGTTCCAGAATCTTCAGGCGCTGCGTACTCCGGAACCTGCGGATGGATGTTAGCAGTGTAATCCAAAGAACCTCGAAAGCGTCGCTTGGAATGCCTCACCAAGCCGGATGATCTCTTGCCAGCCAGCCTTGTGGGATGCCGTCGCGCCACTGGTAGAAGAGTCAGCGCATCAGTCTCAGCCTCCTGTGAGACCCGACTTTGCTTACATTTTCGATCACGTGGCAGTGGTCCGAGATGAAGAAGTATGTCCCGCTATCTGGCAAGTTGATCTGCATGCCAATCAAGCCATCAGTATGCCCGGGCAAATGGTGCAGCGTGATGCCTTGGCAGAAGTCAAGACTGCGTTCGTCGAAGGTCTTCCAGTTGCTGTCGTCTTGTCAGCTTTGGTGATTTCATGCCTCCGGAGATGATGTAGGGTCGTACAGATCGAGCTTTAGGTAGTGCTTCAAATACACTCCGACATCAGCGCCCGTAGCCACCGACCAGAACGCAGACCTCAGCTCCGAATCGTGCACCCAGATCTCGATGTCTTTCCGGTCCAGGAAAAGGTCCAGACCTCCTGCATGATCAAGATGCAAGTGCCCGATAATGATCTTCTTGACATCCTCAATCTTGTGCCCTGTCGCCTCAATCGCAGCATCAAGCTCATGCTTCGGCTCATACCTCACCCTCGTGAAGATATCCGCAAGCTGCGGTCCCCACACAGTCGGATAGTCCTTTCCAGACCCGGTCTCCCACAAGATCAGGCCTTCATGCGGATGCTCGATCAGCACGCAGTACATGGGCAGCTGACGACGTTTGTTGACGAAGGCTTTGTCCTTGGTGGAGTGCAAGCTGGTGTTCCCGCCGCGGATCACGAAGCCCTCGTCTGCTTCAAGCCAGCCGACTTCGAGCAGCCACATCTTGGTGCCCTTTGGGCAGACATTGGAGATGTAGTTGGGTACTGCACCGGAGTCTAGCTGTTGTTGGATTGCGTTGCCGGCTGACATGTTTGCGGTTGCTCAGGTGGTTGCTTATTGTCGGTCTTAGTGGTGCCAGCACTTTCCGTGTTCGTTTATGACCAGCGGTTCAGTGTACGTCTGGATCGTGTCCCACAGTGATTTGGTAACAGAGTCGCACAGAAGAGACAGCTGAGGTCTTGCATCGCATTCAGCTAGGAGAGCCCAGTCATATGGGATTCCCGCAATGCTCTCGTGGCCATCGAATTGCGGTACAGCGCTGCTACTGTTCGGCTACTGCTACTGTGTGCGTACGCCCGAGGAGGGGAAGCTGTTGTGGCCGGTAATAATACAGCATAGCTGCAAGAGTCGTAGATGTAGGTTTATGTCAGGGCTGACCCTCGATGCGATCGAGATATAACCTGCCTGCGTGTGAGCATGGCACCATCAAGATCACTCATGAGTCCAGCGATGAGTGAGATTGCCCGGGTCATATGGTCATAGATCGAGCAGATCAACGAGTACATTCTCGCGTAGTCATGGCGCAACATATGATAGCCAACATCAACACCAAGACCATGTACCTTCGTACCAATGCGGGGAGACCATTACCCCACTACTCGATATGGCGCCCTAATCTATGTATGACATCGTACTGTGTTCTTTGGGACTGGCGAAGAGCGTGTAGTCGGGTCGGTTGTCGAAGCCGGCGCAGGTGCAACGCATGTCAGCTGGGCATGTGGCATGCTCTGACCTGATCACGCGCGTCTCGATTGTCTGGCCCTTTCGTGGTCACCGGAATGCCACGCTTTGTCACAGGCGTGGGATTCACGTGGGATGATTGACAGCATCCGGAAGGCCAAGTGCAACAACTTCGGAAAAACCTGTACCAACGGCGTCTGGTGCCCCAAGTCGGGCAAGTCCTTCGCTTCACCCACCCACTCTCGACTCCCGGCGTACAGGGGGGATCGCGGACTCGCGCGAACGTGTAGATCTTGCGCCCTACTTTCCGTGGACCTGGCACGATGCTGGGGCAAAGCCCGGCCCCAACCCACGACTTCACTCTTTCAACGACGCCTTGGATTGGCCCCTCGGAGCCGCAATTGAATGAAGCGCTTCGCGGCATGCGAGGGATGAAGCGCGTGCAGCCGTTTCGTGGAGACGTGCTACATGTCCTGATGTACCCCCAACTCGGTCTGCAGCAGTATAGGAAGGTACTTGGACGAGGGAGTGGCGCAGGATCGCATGCACAGCGAGTAGCATGACCGACATGGATCTCGACCTGCATGCTGCAACGCGCGAGCAATCACGATGGCTTACAGGACGCGTCAAACTCCTTCTTACAGGCGTGTCATAGTATGGCACAGCAACATCACTAAGTCATCAGCGTGAGCAGAAAGAAGGCTGCCCAAAATTCAGGCTCCACTAAAATGCCTCCTACAAGTCGCTCAGGCGTGGGGAAGGTTCAGCTGCCTCACGTCTGTTGTCTTCTCATTTGTCTGTTGGACTTCATCATGCACGGCATGCCATCGCCATGTCGTTGCATGTGAGGCTGAGCTGCCGTACTCCGAGTATCGCATGTGATGACTCGGGAGTCCTTCCTTCTTCTCTTTTAATAGATGATCATCGCCTGCAGGATGGCGTACCGAGTTGAGTAACTTTTCTCTCGAGGTACTTTCACTGTTTCCTTTGCCTTTGCTTCACTTTCAAGATCAAGATGTTGGGTGTGCAGAGTCAACACGAGGGCAGCACGGCCGGTCTGCAGGTCCTGGGCTCACGATGCTACAACTACTCTCTGTCTCCGGCACGTGTGCCTCACATCGACGCGGCTTATGCAAAACACAATCATGGTCAATACCGCAACAGGCTCGTATCTTGGGGCGCTGGCTCAGCGGCGACAACTACGACCACTGCTCTGGTCAAGGCGAGAGCTCCGGCGAGGTCGCAAAGCATGCCCTTCATCACTGCAGTCGCCCTGCCTCAGGACCTCCCTCGGCTGGTAGAGATCGAGTTCGCAGCATTCCGAGAGGAGAAGGCGAATCATCAGCTGTCATACAGAGATAGCAAGATTCCGGAACACAGCGCGCGAGCTTTGAAGTTCTACAGACATTGCATGACCCACCTCCGCTCTATAGACACAGACTACCGGCTCTCGAATGGGCAGCATCGCAAGCGTACAGGCAGCACGAGCGATCTTGTGGTCTCGAGCAGCACGTTCTCCCTGGGCTACCGCTTCCGCAAAGTCAATGATCCTCGGACTGGAGAAATCATAGCCTTTGCGAAAACAGAAATGACCGTCATCACACTGGAGGATATGCAAAGTCCACTGGACACCGGCCACGAGAACGAGCCAGCGATGAACCGCGCTTGGTTCGCGTTAAATGAGAAGCTGCATCGCGAGTACAACGGCTTGCGGCGGCACTGCTGTAAGATTCCACCCAAATCCACGCCAAGCCGGCTCAGCCAATCAGGGCAGAGCCGACGTCGTACAGTAAACGTAAACGCGGACACAGAGCTGACATCGAGATATGATAGACTTCGGCATGCTAGCCACACACCCCGATCACCAGCACCGAGGCGCTGCGACTATGCTGATGAAAGAGCTGATAGCCGAAGCGGACGCGCTAGGTCTGGAGATGTACTGTGAAGCCACAAGGACAGGAAAACCACTGTATGAGAAGTACGGCTTTGTGGCTGTGAAGACGTTGACATTCGATCCCGCGGCATACGCTGGCTCCGGACTTGTTGAGACGCAGTGGGTGATGGTGAGAGGCGCGTTGGGGAAGGATGGAGTGCGTAGGCCAGTGCGAGAGTGGGATGTTGCAGCGGCTGAGGCGAGGGCACAGGTGGATGAGGCGCTGAGGAAGGCTCTCCCCTAAAACATCTGAGTAATGGTACCAATATAATGGATGTGGAGATCTGGGAGGAGGGGGTGGCGGCTACTTCACAGTATATTCGATTTAGCATGGTGTTGGCGGCAATCTGACCACATTAGTAACAGTAGGAAGGCAGGCCGTTCATTCAATATCGAAAGCAGACTAGGAGACAAAATGCCAGTGATTCGACATTTGGGTCGAACTCGCTCTTTTCCGCAGATCACTATATCTTCTCAGTCGAATTATTGCTGCTGATAGCTGAGTAGTTCTGTTGTCACCAGCAGGGTCGGCCCGATTGTCTACTGCCGACATATGTTGAGCCATCGTTTATGTACACTGCATGGCCGTGAGGTCTGAGCGAGAGCATCCAATCGATACGCTCTCCATCATTCGTGGAGCCACATTCGTGTCAAGCCGTCATACCTGGCTGCTTGATCGTCCGCTGATGCAACTTCGCTAGCCAAGTCCCAGCATAGAACGTCCGAATCCGTTTCCCAAAGAACATGAAGCCAATCACGGCGAGATTATTCACGAGCGTTACCGCCATGAAGATCCCCGATATAATAACCACATATCCGCTCTGCACGACCCAGTCGAGCAGATACAGTCCAAATGCGAACGAGATGATCTGCTTGCCGATGCACATGGCTATCAGCATCTCGGAGGTGTTGGCTTCGTAGCTGTCGATGGCGTAGGCGAGGACGAAGGTGAACATGAAGTAGCTTGAGAAGTTCGTCAGAGCTGGGCCGGCGAAGAGACCAAACCAGTGGAGCTTGTTCTGGGCGGTTACGCCGTAGACTATCAACCCGATCGGCGCCTGAGTCGAATGTTAGCTATCGCATTAATCGGCTTCAGGGCGTAGACTACTCACGATGATGATTGCTGGGAGCAATACTCCAAGACGCATCTCAGCTTCACGGATGTTGCCGTTCTTCCTCGTCAGGTAGGCTGCGAGGCGATCGGAGGTGAAGGTGAACGGCACTGCGAGCGCGTAGCCAACGATGTTCGCTAGAGCAAGCAGGCCAACGTTCTCCTGCACAGTGTGTCAACTCAGGGCAACTGCACGCCAGATTTGATGCTGACTTACCGGCTTCCAATTGTATGGAGGTGCTAGGATCAGCACTGGGAAGGTGTAGTTGAACACGAGTGCGCCCAGGCCAATGTAAATGCCATAGGTGCTGATAACCCAGAACACAGAGGGCACGAGGAAGTACGTGAACGATCGTGCGGCAGTCATGAAGAACTCCTGGTCGTGATCGATTGCGCTCCACGGCTTCAAGGTCTGTAGGAAGCTCCTGCGTGGCGGAACCAGAGTCTGCACCTCAACATGCTCTGCGGCAGCTGCGTTCTTCTCGACTTCTGCTTGGCTGAAGACCTTGCGACCGTCCGAGTCAGAGTCGTCAAGCACTGATCCGGGCGTTGCGCGCTTGTACGAGGTTTCTTCGACGAACAGGAACGCGAGTATGAAGAGCAGCCGAGCAAAAGCCGCCTCAACGTAGAAGAAGAGACGCCAGGAGTAGCCGGCATTCAGCATGTAGCCAGCGTACAGTCCACCTGTAGCGCCCCAGCAGAGGCATACGGTATAGATACCAAGCTTCGTCCCGCGCTCGTGCACTGTGCCATGTTAGCCAGAGCAATGGAAGCACGTGCCCAGTGAGAGAACCTACGGAAGAAAATGTCGTTGACCAGCTGCACAGGTAACGCTTCGCACACACCACTGGCGAATGTATGTATAAGTCGACAAGCCATGAGGCTTCCGTAGCTCGTGCTTCGACTGCAGCCAATAAGTCCACCCATATAGAAAGCGATGCTTAGCAGCATGATAGGCCGTCGACCGAATTTGAGGTACATCGGGACCGTTATCAGTGTCCCGCATCCATATACTAAATTTGGGTACGAGATGAGCTGAGATGCAACGACCGGTGTGATGTTGAGATCTTCTGCGAAGATTACGATGTACACAGCCGGTCCGAGCAAAGAGGTATTGCTGAGGAAGCTGTATAAGCTGCAGATCGCGAGGATCATGAGCTTCTTCCATTTCGGCCACTGGAGCCTGCGACTGTCAGTCCTGGTCACGGCGCAGACTGTCGGGGAAGTTCGTACGGATCATTGGGGTCTTCTGCAGGCACTGGAAACAAGGCCTGCCCGAAGGCGGTGTCGTCGCCGTCTGCCACCGACAAGTCGACAGTACCCGGTATTGCACCGGCTTTCGCGTGGCTACATTTGAAGATCAGCGCGTTGTATGAGACATAGACCATACTGTGAAGATGTGTACTGACCTGTGCACAAGATGGAGAGCCTTGCCTGCTGGCGCCATAATTGCGACTGTGATCCAGCAAACACGGACAATGAGGCAGAGAGGAAGGAAATAACGGTGACCTGGCCCGACGACTTATCTTCACTCGCCTTGTCTTCGAGTTCGAGACTGCCGATGTTGTGCCAGGAAGGTTTTTCTAACGCATGTCGAGGCTGCATCGAGTGATAGCCTCTCACGGCACATGTTTTCCACGTGCGGCTGTCCGTATGATCTGGACATCAGTGTGGATATGTGGTGAGGGGTAGCGGGTTGCTGCGAAGTACGAGTCGTTGTTTGTATACTCGAGGATCGGCAGTCGTCTCATTGGTTGGAACGTGAGTATTGGAAATCTGGGGTGTGGAGAAGCGTGCGTGGGGAAGCGAAACATGCGATGCTCATGCAAGTCAGATCCACATCGCGGTTCGGCTCACGGAACAGAATCTGGCTGCTGTGTGCGGCCGCTCCATGCCACTGCGTGCAGTCCATGTAGTATTTTCTGTCGATGGAGTAGCATGTTCGCATCGCAGTCAAGACATCATGAACTTGCACCAAGCTTAAAGCATTGGATTTGAAGTAATCGACTTACCTATGGTCCTGCATAGGCAGAAGCTGCAGACGCAACAGTATACTCTGACGACTTTATGGATCTTGTTGTGTGAGATATGGTCCATTGTATATTGTATGATCGGCCATTCTGCTACTACAAGCTGCATGCTCTTTATATGCAGAGGTACTGTGTAGCAATCTCCACATGCCACACGACTAGGCACTGTTCGAGGCAGGCGCCAGTCTGTAAGCAGCGATCGGCGGGTTAAAAAAGGCAAGTCCAGCGATTGCCCTTGATCGTCCGTGACCATGTGTGGGACAATTTTCTTGCTGGCTGCTTGATGTGTCCATATGCGCCTGAGGTGCTTTTAGGCATCGAATTTTGGCTCAGCTTGTATTCATCGCTCGCCAGCCAATCGTCGCTCTTGCACCTCAGTCAACGCCCGGCTACCGCTGACAAAAGCCAGCAGTCCAATGACCAACGCAACAGGTAGCGTCTGGAACAGGTTCCAGCTCCAGTAATACAGGAAGAAGACACCTTCCATCGACAAGACACTCCCGAGAAAGAGGCTATGCGACACTGGACTCTCAGAGAAAGCCTTGCCAGCATGGTCGAAGTTCCCTCCCAACCCGACCCAGAGGCCAAATAGAGCTGGCAGCGTGAAGAGCACTGCGAGCAGGAAGAAGAGCGAGATGATCTTGGGCGGCGACTTGGGCTCGGCGTTGAAGATATGGTTGATCTCCGGCTTGCTAACGTATCGTTCGGGGGTAGACGGAACTGGGGCGGGGACGGAGGTGTCCTGTGCGACGGCGAGGTCGAAGACGTGGCTATTATACGGCGTGCTTGCGCCGAACGACGCTAGCACCAGCGATGCCTTCAATGGCTTCGAGGATGTAAGAAGCTGATGTGGGAGGTCTTTTTGTGTCTGTGTCCATGTTGTCAGTCTGTTGTTGCAACGTCACCTCTCGACGACCGCGTACCACTTCGACCTTGCCCTTGCCATTGTCTTTGATGCTAAACGGAAATGATTCCTCAAGTCCAGTGGCCGGCTCGCGCAGTGTGAGAAACGCTTGGTGTGGCTTCTTGCCTGTCTTTCCGTCGATGGTCGTGAGGACGATCTTGAGGGTGTCGGCGGAGGTGAGGGTGACCGCATAGGATGTGAGTGGCGATGTTGGTGACAGTCTAGTTGTTCGTTAGTCCCTTCGTTGCTACATGTAGGGCTTGACCAACGTACTTCTCTTTAATACCTCCGCCGACCCCAGTACCTTTGCCCTGAACGGTAAGAGTAGCATCTTCAAATCCCCATTTGCTCGCTGCATGCACAGCGCTCGCGGCAGCGAGTATTGGCACTGCTAATGTACGTATGACCCTCATCGTGTGGCAGCAAGAAGATGTTATACAGCCAATGATGTATGTGAAGCTGTTCGGCAACGTACACTGAATCTGAGCTTTCACGTGACAGGGCCACTAGCGTGGTTTCTCGATGAACCTCGATTTCGCATCGAATCACGACGAAACGCGCGATCTTCACGACGGCAAATACTTTGATGGATCTCCACAGCTTGTCTTGGTGATCCATCTTCGTGACCTTCTCGAGGGGCCGCGGGGCGTGTCACCACATTCACGCTGCCCATGGCTGAGACTTTTCGAGCGGGAGGTCCCGCACAACGAGACGCGCACCTGCCACAGGCACGACTCTTGCCTACCTCTGCCTGGCCGACCGTGACTGCAGCACCTGTAGGTAGACCATGTATAGTTCTCTCACCATGTCCTCATGCGTAGATCGCCAACAGTCAACATCCGCTCTCGTCCACCGTGAACACTTCACTTGCTCGAATCGACGACGAAAGGTCAGACCACGTGACTCGAGGTCTGTGGGTCCGCGCGGGCCGCCGCAGTACACTTGGACCTCATACGAAAGCTTTGCCTTCCCTTCCGATGGCAGTAGTCACCACTCGCGTCACAGTATTTCATTGCAGTAAGAAGATATCGAGCATCAAACGTAGGAGATACGTTGATGCTACCGAACGGGCCATGGGACCCACTATTGGGACGCGCAAAGGCTCGAAGGCTGCCACATCTCCTTCTCCGTCGCCTGCTATCTCTCTCGACAGGGCCATCGATGAGGGCAAAGCGCTTGGCCAGCCACCCAAAAAGAAGTTCAAATTGACCGTTCGGCCACCTGCTCCTCGAGCGCCGTCTGATGATGGCGATACGATTGCCGTCTCGCGTCCAAAACGAAAATTGATCAAGCCTGGCAAGTACTCCGAGCCAGGCCCGCTCAATGACAATGGCAACGATGAAGCCGCGATCAAGGCATCCTGGAAGACGAAAGCTCCTTCTCCTGCAGAGTCATCTGGTCTGTCCTCACTCGACTCTAGATCAGTCTCCGTGACCTCTGAAGTCACCCCGGACCCTCCAGCAAAGACCTCACATGATGATTATGGCGACTTCATGTCCTTCTACATCGCGGACGGGGATGACGAGCCCACAGGTGCTGGAGCCGAACAGCAGGAGTCAGCTGCACCAGTCGTTGCGACGGCAAGGCCAGGCCAGAAGCAAGTCAAAGGCGGAGCGAAGAAGCATGCTCCTCAATCTGGTCCGATGCAGTTAGGATCACTTCAGCATGGTTCCGATCCTATGCATCCGCATCAGAGGCAGCAAATGCAGCATCCACAGCAGAGAATGCCAGCGCATGGGCCTCATCCTCCTCATTTGGGCTTTCCACCAGGTCATCCGAATACTAGGATAAGATTACCTCGCAATTCGAATAAGCCACCAGGACCATACCACCATCTGCCAGCTCAGGCGAGCATGCATATGATTCCTCAGCAGCCTCCTCCTCCGCCGATCCCGGGACCGACCATGCCAGAGATTGAGGCGATCGACGTGAGACATCAAGCGGGCGCCAAAGAAATGGCGATGAATCTCAAGGAGCTCTCTGACGCGCTTGCTCATTTTGGTCACAATGGGCCGGCGATGAGAACTGGTAAGAAGTTCGAGGATCTAGATCATGAATCTGTATTGACGAACCTATAGATGCGCCTGCTACCATGGCAGCACCAGCCGATAAGCTACTAGCTTTCCTTGATGACGACAGTGCCAGCGAGGACGAGAAGCCTCCGGAACGTGAAGAAGTCGACGACCGCCTCCGGCAGCCTGGCGAGCAAGACGAGTTCCTCGCTCATGGCATCCAATTCATCATGAATGCTCTAAAGTCATGGGCGCAGCAAACTCAGTGGCAGAATCTTTGCCATCGCATCCATCGTGGCGAGATCCCCATACCGACCGGACCCATCGAGTACAGCTTAGCCGGGACTCCAGAAGAGCGCGCCATCAAGGCTATGCGCAAAGTCATTGAATCGAGCTGCATCCAGGTGAATGCACTACTCCCGCAGGATTTATCGGACGCCCTACGTCGTCTATACATGCAGATCCACGCCATGATCAACCAAGAAAACAACCGCAACCCAGAGTGGAGGCCCATGTCGTATGCTGCGCAAATTGAGGCGCATGCAGCTCGTCTGCAGCGTCATCGGCACTACATACTTGCACAGCAGAATGGGATGTATGCGCAACACGCAGCACATCAACAGGCGATGCAGCAGCAACAGATGGGCATGCCTCAGATGCCCAACGGGTCTCCTGGACACACTGGATTCCCTGGACATGGCCCGCCACTGCAGCAACATCCGCCTGGCGCTCCTCGTCCTCGTAATGGACCATCATTGCAGCAGCAGCAGCAGCAGCAGCAGCAGCAGCAACGCCACCACCAGCGCCAGCACCAGCACCAGCACCAGCAGCGAGCTCTTCGCACCGTGCCGTCTCAGTCGACTCCCCCGGACACTAATCCACCTCGTCAGACAGATAACCCGCACCCCTCTTCCGCGCGCGCCAACAACGTCGCCATCCGCCCCTCGTCGAATGGCAAGAACACAGGCAAGTCTACTGAACCCTCCTCCTACTTCATCTCCCCACTAATACATCCTTCCAGGCGCCCGCCTCCCCTTCTCCGGCCAGTCCCTCCAGTTCAGCTTCGACCACCAGAACCCAGCAGCCTACGAAGCGTTCGGCCAAGGTGCCTTCCCAGCACCTCAAGGCCAGAGCACGATCCCAAATCGCGGACCCATGATGTCTGCGCCGCCTGCTGTGCAGCCAGTTTCTGGACCGCATATCCATGACATGTTTGGCAAGACTGCTGAGTCGAACGGGCAGAGGGGTAGTAGTGCGGGCAGTGACAGTCATGCGCATCCTGCCCCGCCGGTCAGTGTCGTGAAGACGCCGCAGCCAGCGAATGGGTTCACACCCGTCAATAAAGTGGCCGCCAAGCGCAAATCCGTCGATGCTGGTACTACTACTGATGTCGGCACTGGCTTCACGGCTGTCAACAAGCCCGCTACTCACAACTCGCCGAGTGCTGTCGCTGGCGCTGCTGCTCCTGTCGTAGAAGAGACTATCCCCATCACTGAATCGTCTGGACAGTCGAAGCGTAAGCGCAGACCTACCGCTGGTGCGCTGGCCTCACAGAAGGAGAGGGAGAAGTCTTCCTCGGCGACTACGAGCTACCCACATCCTTGTGCGGTAGTGATTGATGAGTGAAGTGTCCAGTGCAGGTGGACATTGGGTGTTGGTCCGGGTCTTACGCATCGATAGAGTTCAGCGAGCGAGTACAAAGCATTGAGATAGACGCATACAAGGCATCAGACTAGTGGTGCATGAGAGGATCTTCAGATGTCATCATGAGTGCATGGGGCAATAGCTCGCGAAGCTTAGACGTAGAGCAAGACATCCTGCACTGCTCGCAGCTGACACAGCGAAGCATGCGCATAACCCCAGCAGGAGAGGAAAGCTTGGGTGACGGAGCGCAAAGATGATAGTAGCGCAGCATCGCATCCATGTACAAGCTCTCGATGCGTACTACATTTCACCTGCACTCGGCGCTTCGCCAGCCATCCCGACTTGACTCATGGGCCACGTTCTCTGCGCCTCTGCTCTGCTTGCGCAGTGTCGTTAAGCACGAACATCCCATCCCTAACCATCCCACTCCACCACTCCTTCCCCCCCGCCACTTCTAGACACCCCTCAGGCGCCTCATCATACCACCCCCGATCCTCATTCTCCCAATCAATACACTGCTCTACAACTCTCCTCCCACCTTTCGACCAAGATCCATGCTGGCCTTTGATCTCAGCTGCCACCTCAGCGGCTAGGAAACGTTTGACTAGCGCGCGACGGGCTAAGTCGGGGAGGAAGAAGGCATCAGGGCGAGGGACGCAGATGTCAGGAAGCCGTTGCACGAAACGGCATTGCCTTAGCTGTCGCAGACCGAGCCGTCTCAGTGGCTGCAGCGAGTAGTTCGACGTCAAGAATAGGGAGTCCAGCTCCAGTAACGCCAGATTTGGCAGACTCCGCAGGTGCTTGAACACTTTAGCGTAGGTAAAAGGGTAGAAATCTATCCTATCCGCTGTCGCGGTGTTGGACCGCTCGATGTAGGCCATTAGACTCACGCGTCGAATTTGCGCTTTCCGGGCTGAGGGCAGGAAAGTCATGTAGGCTGTGAAGATCTTGGGACAGGCGAAGCAGAAGGTGTTGCGTGTGTAGAAGACTTGGGAGGCTTGCGCGTGCCATTGGCGGCAGACTAGGAGGGTGTGCAAGTTCTGGCGCCGGGCGCAGAGGCAGGGTATGATAGGTTTGGGCGGCTTGTCTGGGCGAAACGCCTCGTCGTAGCAGGTTGTGCAGAGGTAGGGGTTCTGCTGAGGGGCAGCCCAGGTGCTTCGCCAGGGGTTCCGCCAGATTGGTTGCTCAGAGCGCCAGTTGCGGTAGTGGTTGTCGCAGTTGGCGCAGGTTGTCTCGGGCTCGAGATACTTCTCTGGCTCGAGGTGGGTGTAGATTGCATTCTTGGGGAGGAGAAGGGAACAGTCGGGGTTGTGGGGCATGTCCCATTGCGATGGTCGGACGAGGAGCAAGGCAAAGATATGCTCGCGGAGCTCCCCTGGGAGTTCATCGAATCGGTCGGCGAGTGTTGGACCTGCTGGTGGCTGTCTGGAATCAAGGTCGCGCTTGTGCTTGTCGTGAGCCAATGCTACTCGCCACTTGATCGGGCGAGGCGTAGGCAGTTCGCGTGCAGATGGAGACGACGCCGGTGAGGTCGTTGCCATTGCTACTGCACTCGAAACTGGTCCACTCAGCCTAGTGACACGCCTATAATGAGCGGCTGGCTTCGCCATAGTCATCTATCTCAATGGCTTACCACGGTCACCAGGGAGGGAAGAGGAGATCGAAACGATGAAGGAAAGAGAGCACAGCGCATTGAGACACTGATTACCTCGTGGAATAGATATGAGGCCCAAGAGCAATTCTCAGGTTCAACACAGCCCCGCCCGTCCATTGGATCGTGAGTGACTCATGCTTGCACTGCGGTGTCCTTGATCGGGACGGTCGCTGCTGTGTCGATTGACTGGCTCTCAATTGACTGTTGAAGGGAGGTAGGCCTTGGGTTCGTGCAGCTGCGCCATCGTGGATGCATAGTGGCCGTTCGCTGAAAGCTGGAGCTGGAGGCCTGCCTTATGTCGTGGCGGTGCTGTGGGTAGCGGAGATAAGCGCACGTGCCGCTGGGCGGCGACATGCTGCATGCATTCTTTCGTGCCCCAGCCTTTGACTAGTCTGCGGTGCTGGCCTGAGATCAATCGCCGTGATAAGCGATGATGACTTGACGATAGCGACGGGGCGACGGTGAAGTTGAAGAAGAGGACGCTCAGCTACAAGGTACATGCACACACAACTTCGGAGCTAGTGGGAGCGCCCGCCAACCTACTACGTTACCCTGCAGTACAAACTATACATGGCCGCGGGTACGAGCAATGCCAGCGGCGTCGCCTATCACTGGAACATGGACGACGAAGCGTCGGTGTGGGACGATGTGCCCTCGCGCTCCCATTCGAATGGCAATCTAGCCAAGACCGAGCAAGAACCTGAACCACCACGTAGGATATGTCCGGTGTCGAGGCAGCCGCATAGTATGAGCTTACAGATTGTGTAGAACCCCAAGAGGCAACACAATCAGACGACTCGCCCGTAGCATCACCCACAGCAACGCCAGCGAAGTCTGCACCCTCCAAATCCCGACCTCGAAAGCATGGCAAGATCACACAATCCACCACTCTCGAGACGCTGGACGATTCGCTCGGTCCGCTCGGAGCGCCTGAGCCTGCTGCGGCAACATACGAAGCTGCGCCAACACCGCCCGTGAAAGAGATACCTTCAAGATCGAGACGACCGCCCGGCACATCAGCGAGCGCACGGCATGCTCCGGACGAAGACGGTACTACATCCTCCCTCAATGGCTCACGAGCTCCTCCTGCTGTGCAGCCTCCACAATTCGATGGCAGGACACGGCAGCCACAGCCATCGGTCCCGGTCGAGCAGGCGTCCAAACCGACGTTCTATATCGTGGTCGGGGATCCGCATACTGTCGGCAATGCCGCGAACAGCCATACAGTGTACTCCGTCACCACGAGGACGACCTCAAAAGCATACTTGAACCCGAGCTTTACAGTCACACGGCGGTATCGAGACTTCCTCTGGCTGTACGAGCAATTACACACGAACAACCCGGGCGTTGTTGTCCCGCCACCTCCAGAGAAGCAGACAGTCGGCCGCTTCGATGCTAACTTTATCGAGTCTCGTAGGATGGCACTGGAGCGACAGGTCAACAAAACTGCTGGTCATCCAATCCTCCAACACGACGGCGACTTGAAGACGTTCCTCGAAAGTGAGGCCTTCAACGTAGACATCAAGCACAAAGACCGCAAGGATCCGCTCTTAGGTGCTGGTGAATCGAAAGGCATAATGAGCAGCATCGGCATCTCCGTCGGTAGTTCTGGTGGCAAATTCATTGAGCATGACGACTGGTTTCACGATCGTAGAGTCTATCTCGATGCGCTGGAGAACCAACTCAAAGCCCTGCAGAAGTCTACAGACACTGTCATCGCGCAGCGCAAAGCCCTCGCCGACTCCTGCGGCGATCTCTCCGTCAGCTTGCACAATCTAGCTAACGTCGAGTTATCGCCCGCTCTCTCTGGCCCGCTAGACGCTCTCGCAGATTTGCAGGCGAGAGTCCAGGAACTGTACCACCGACAAGCTTTGCAAGATATCTTGACTTTGGGTATAGTCATAGACGAGTACATCCGCCTCATCTCCTCCGTCAAGAAGGCCTTCGATCAACGACAGAAGGCTTTCCATGCTTGGCATAGTGCGGAGACGAAGTTGCAGGACGTTAAGAAGAGTCAGGATAAGCTTATGCGGGCTGGACGGAGCCAGCAGGATCGGATCCAGCAGATGAATGCTGATGTTGCGGATGCGGAGAGGAGGGTGCATCAGAGTAGGCTCTTATTCGAAGACATGGGTCGTCTGATGCGCGGCGAGTTAGAGAGGTTCGAGAGGGAGAAAGTGGAGGATTTCAAGTCTGGAGTTGAGACTTTCCTTGAAGGGGCTGTGGAGGCGCAGAAAGAGGTATGCCGTTCCTGGACCGAGTTTCACTCCACCGAAGCACTTACTAACATCGCGCGCAGCTCATCGAACTCTGGGAAACGTACCTCCTACAGCTCGACAGCGACGAAGATGGTCCACCGCTTATGCCCGCTGGCGTTCACGCTGATGCTGTGACTGCGGCCGCATCGAAGGCTGGAGAGCCAGACGGTGAGGACGCAGAGGGTGCGGCGAATGGTGGAGAGCACGAGGGGAGCCTTAGTGGGACTACGGTGCTGGGAGGCGAGGAACACGCTGCTGTGGGACATGACGAGGATGGAGAGGGCGATGGGGAGGATAGGCATGGGGATCAGGTGGAGGACGAAGATCATGCAGTGTAGCGACGTCAATTGTCGGTCACGTAATTGTATCCACGCCAGAAACCTGTGGTCTGTGGCTGGCCTTATACCGGCTATCAGTTCCACTTCATCACACTGGGAAACTCTCGGACTTGTTACCTTCAAGTCAGGCGCTCACGGTGAGAACACCCGGGTTGCTGACTTGCTCGACTAGACACAAGGATATGTCGAGAGGCACCCGTCTACATAATAGTGCGAAGAAGCCGGAGAGTTGTTTTCCCGATCCGTACTAGGAGGATGCAGTGCATGACTTGGGAGTTGATAAATTTGTAGGCTTCGATTGCTCACCACCTCCTTCCAGCAGTACACATCATTCAGTGGCTGAGGGATGCAGTAGGATATCTGCCCGACGTCACACAGTCGAGGTCTAAGGTGCATGCCACACCTATTGGGTAGTGTTCGAGCCGTGATGTGTGCAGATGGGCATTGATTGGTGACGGGCATCCATGCGCACAGCCACCACCAAACCGCAGAACGAGGCAACTTTGCACTATGTTGACGAGCAAGGTAGACGACAGGGAGGCTGTGTTCTCTCTTCTAGATTTTCTACTTGCTACATCCTTTTGCGGAGATGCTAACACAACGAGTGGAAATCGACAAGGTGCTTCACCACTCGTAAGGCACACATCGACCCTTCGACTAGCATGACTTGAGGGTACCTACACTGGAAATATAGCAGCTATCGAATCTTGCTTGAATGGGAACTCGCAATGCCCATAGTCCCACAGGTCGCCACGGCGGCATTTCTACTGTGCTACGCTATCCCTGCCCGAGCTATCGCAACGCTCTCACCAAATTGTACCCTACCAGCGCTGGAAGAGAGATCTGCTTTCATTGTCGCCTCTCCGAACCTGCGCAGCACTTTCAACATTCTCTGGAGCAGTCTAGCAACGATTGCCGCTTGCACATACTCTGTCCTGCACCTCGACGTGCCACGCCAGCGCAATGGCCGTGACCCGGGCTGGAGAGGTGATCTGAGATGGTTGTCGAAGGGTCTCGGCATGAAGTTGAAGTGGTGCATCGTTGCAATTCTTGCCCCGGAATATTATTTAATGATCGCTGCCATGCAATACGACGCTGCGCGGAGATTACAGCGAAGACTGCAAGATCTAGACAATAGTGTGCATGGGGGCCGACAGTGGTCTATCAACGAAGCTTTCTTTATTTCCATGGGCGGCTACGGGGTGTCATACTGGAGTGACTCGA